>UXGC01000058.1:58072-437385 GCA_900480045.1 Eurytoma adleriae | reverse complement strand
GCCGGTTTCACTCGCGATGAACAACAAAGTATTCGCGCCGTTTGGTGCCATGTTCACAATGTACTCGAGGTCGGCCGATGTTTGACCCTGGATTATCGCTCGAGCCGCAGCGCAATCCGCCTGCATGCAGGCCACTCGCAGTGCCGCGTGCGTATCTTGACGTGCTTTTTCATACCTGAAAGTTCAGAGAATAAATTTAAGATTGAACTCGCTCTTTTCGACACAACCAAAGGAAGTGATCTTCCGAAAGAATCGCACCTCTCAGCGGCAGCCCTGAGTATATCGCAGCACTTGGCGTTCTCGTTCTTCTCGCAGAGATCGAGGGCGGTGAGGCCGTTGCCGTCGGTGACCCGCAGGTTCGAACTGTACTCGAGGAGCTTCTCGATGTTAGCTGCGTGACCGTGCTCGGCACATATGTGCAGCGGTATGCGATGGTGTCCGCGCGGGCCGCACGCAAGGCTCGCGTTCGCCCCGGCTTTCAGCAGCACCTCTAGGCAGCGCGAATTCTCGCTGATCGCAGCGGCGTGCAATGCCGTGCGACCCCACGAATCCTGGCTGTCGATGTACTGGGCATGCTCGCCGCGCAGCAAATCCTCCAGCAGCTCCGCGTTGTCCCAAAGTGCTGCCTGGTGCAGCAGTCGCCCTGGGAAGTCCTCCTCTACTGGTGTGTAGTCTTCCATGGTTTCAACCTGAGTAAAGATTATTTTGAATTAAAACATTTCATTTGTAAAAATGTTCTTTTTAATTAATGAAGTTGCCAGCATTTTAGATACAAGGAATTTTAAAGTGTTTTCTAGAAAGCTGTAAAAATATCATGTCTAAAAGTACTTAAAATGCCGACTATTTTTAGATACTATTTTTAGTTAATTGTATACACACTTTCTCCTTTGTAAAAGATATTTTAGATGTAAAAAATAATTATAATTGTATATATTAACAATTGATAATTCATAATTAAAAATTTAATAAAATAAATTAAAAGAAAACATAATTTACTTACTTATAAAATTTGATTTGTTAATCTCAATCATTATTGATTTTAAATTCCTGCTAGTTCCATTGTTTTTAAATTTCCAGGAAATAAACATTTATTATTTTCACTCCTTTCTTTTATCCATGACCATCTGAAAAAAAATACTTTAATTCATAAAGCTATAGATTTTTAAATGACATTACATGCAATAATTGAAAACAAAATATTTTATTATCACAAATAACTATCTACAAGACAGATTGATTGCAGAACTTATATAAGAAACGATAATAAATAAGCTCCTTATAGAGGTATCTGATGTTCCTTGCTTATAAAGGGATTATATAAAAGACGATAGTTGTTAAATAGACATTTGACACGATTTAAAATGGAAATGATAAATTGTTTGCATTGCATAAGATTATAAGAAATTATAGATTTTAATGATTTTTATATGATTTGAAATGATAAACACAATTTTAATTATTGAGACAAAAACCAAAGGTACAAAAGCTAATGTTTGTATGTCACGGTACTATTTAAATAATTCTACAAAACTATTAAAAATGAGTATTTCATTTATAAAATGAGCGATAAGATAACACTTAAATCCATAATATTTACTTTTCATAAAGAAAGTTATTTAAGTTAAAATAGTGAATTAAACTCTTAGAAACACTTGGCAATAACAAAAATAAAATGTTTCCTCAATCCAAATCTAATTATTTTGTCCCAAAACACGATTGCAAGATAATTTATATTTAATGCAAAAATCAATAACAATTCCTTCCATTAACCAACTGTTTACCAAAACATTGAGGTTAATCTCCCAGTAGATTACAAGTGTGCACTATCTTTCTACTAAAGACACTCCAAGGTAAGCACTCGCACTAACAGATAACCGATTGAACTCCCAGCAGACATTGAAAAAACTCGGGAAAACTTCGCGCGAAAGGAAAGTCGATAAAAAATACATTGCACCTACGTCGTCTACCTTGAGCGGCGAAGCGCGTAGGCTCGCGGCGATCGGTCGAGAGGAAAAAACGAACGAATTTTCACCGGCGATGCACTTTCTCCGCGGCGAGGCGGCGGCGACTCGCTCCGCCGTACATTTTCCGAGGGAAGAAGGCGCGTCGACGCGCTTGACGGCCCGTCTTTCTCCTCGCGATCGCCTCTCCGTCGACGGCCAATTTTCACCACTTCCTCGCCATTTTACCCCCACCGCAGCGCCACCGCACCCGCGGGCGCTCCCCGCACCGATCCGCGCGCGGCAAAAGTGCAGTGTGCAGGCGCAGTCATCCATTGGAATCATTCAATACTCGAAATACGGTACAGTAGTGTGCGACTGTGTGTAAGCGCCCTATGGTGCCGCAGCGATAGTACGCCCGAGTCACGTGACCCACAAATGAAGCGAAGTGCAGATGCGCACCCGCGGTTGCACATGCACCGTAAGGTAATTGCACGCGAATGGGTTGCGACGCGTGGGCGGGTGACTGCCGGTTACGGTTCGCGAATGTCATTTTAATTCTACCCAGTTCCACTTTTAAAATTGAGAACTGATTTCTACGTTTATTTAGCTAATTTACATTGCATAAATTACCATACAAGAATATACGAGATATAGATCCATAATCGTCGAATATAGTACCTATTAATCAAACTTTTAAATTTCACTGTTAAAATGTTTTAAATTTTTCATTAATTTTTAAAAAAATGATGTATTTTTATTTCAAAAAATATGATTTATCACTTTATATATTGTATAATAATATAATATTAAAATATTTATTGAATTAATTACATTGGGCAAAAAAATTATCATTATAACTACCGCTACTATTATACTCAAGTTACATATGAATGATGAAAAAAACTTTGGATACAAGACTAATTATTACGAAAAAATATAAACATTAGATAAATAAAATAAAATGTGCAAAGTTTAAAATTTATCCATTCCGCTTTTTTTACTTTAATTTGTGCAATTAACGATCGATAAGTGCTCAGCGAGTAGATTGCTCATTTCGAATAAAAATAATGTAGACAAATTGTTTGCCGACGTTATACTTACTTACCCATCGATCGATTTTATTAAGGTGAAAATTAAAATCCAACTCGAGTATCGCAGCCTCGAAATAAATTAGCAAATCGCTGGACGAGTGCACGCGGAAAATGTGCTCGGTTATCGGCAGCGCGCGGCGAGTGTACTGGCGCGGGCTTGAGCGAAGCCGCGGCGCGGAGTGAGTGCGTCAGTGAATTACCTTTCGGAGCGCGTTGTGGTACACTGCGGCTTAGGTGTACGCGTGATTGGCCGCGAAATCAATTAGCCCACATGGACGGCGGCTCGCCTCTGTTACGCCTTTGCCGAAGCTACTGCGACACACTTTTTTTTCGCCGCCCGATCGCTTTTCCGTCATTTGATTATTTCTTTTACTCCTTTACGTTTTAATTTCTGACAGTACTGGTGCATTCATTTTTTAAACTACTACAATGACACTTGAAAAGTTAGAGCATTCGAAAAAATGAAGATTAGTTCACTTATTAAGGAAACTTTTGAACAATTTTAAGTAAGCGATTTTATGACAGCTTCGATTATTGAACACCTTTGTAAGCGTTCTTGGTAGGAGTTACGTAAAAAAATTTAACGATGTTATAACGATTTCATATTGTCATAGAGCGAAATGTACAGAGGACCAATAGTCGACGCGAAAGATACAACAGAGAAGATCGTAAAGCGGCTTTCAACTTTCTATTCAAACGTAGGAGCATTAAATTATTAAATTCTTTTTTTCCTGTTGCAAGTAGATCTAGTTACAAATTATGATCCAAGATGCGCATAATCGCGGTCTCCACTAAGCCTTGACTGAGATATCGAATGTCCAAAGAGCTGCGCCTCTTTTATTTTAAAAACGTTTGAAATTCAGTGAATATGTACATAATAAAGTAATAGCATTTTTGGAACAATGATATAAATATTAGCCACTTCTTCTGCTTAATATCTCCCATTTATCGACTAAAATTGTGTTCGTATTAAAAATAATTAGAAATATGTTCATTTTGAGCTGATGAATTTCTGAGTCTTTTTCATAAAAAAATCACATCTTTTTTTAAAAAATTTCATATTTATATTAAACTTATTATTAGTAACATACAGCTTAACTAGCACCTATATCTATTTTTATAAAATTTATCATGAAAACCGAGTTTTCTTCTTATCTTATCAATTATGTCTTGCAATTTGCAGAATTCAAATATTAGCACCTGCCTGTATGGTACAGCAGTATCATAGTCGTCTGGATTCCAATAGTCTGGCCCATCAACCCATGATTTATTTGACAATTTTAATCCATTAACTAATTCAGAATCCACAGAATACTTTTTCTTCTAAATTAATCCAGAGAATATTTGAGTGAGTACGTCGTCGACTTCATCCTTGGCGCAAGCGTCAGTTGGGACGATGATTTCTTTGTCATTGTTGCACTCATCTTCAGTATCGCTATGCAGAATGCTTATCTTCACTAGAGACATCATCTTGTTTCCTTTCTAGCCCGAAGTCAGTACGAGCGAAAGCGACTTGCTGTTCAATTTGACAGTAAAGTTGTCTTCATTTTGAAAAAAATTACACTAAAAGTTAGAACATTCTAAAAATAAAGATTAGTTCATTTTTTCGAAAAAAACTTTCGAAGAATTTGAAGTATACTAATTCACCGTAGCTTCGGTTGTTGAACGCTTTTGTCAGCGTTCCTGGTATGAGTTACGTAAAAAAAATTAACAATGCTATTACGATTTCTTACTGTCATAGAGCAAAATGTAAAGTGGACCAACAGTCGACGCGAACAGATACTACAGAGTAGATCGTAAAGCGGCTTTCAACTTTCTATTCAAACGTTGGAGCATTAAATTCTTTCTTTCGTCTTACAAGTAGATCTCAGTTAATTTTCCTGTTACTAGTAGATATCGAGGGTCCAAGCTGCTGCGCCTCTTTTACTTTGCATCGATCGTATTTTTTTCAGGTGGTTGGGTTTATAAGTCGCAAATTAATCATTGTAATTCATTTCTAGTGGTATATTGTAAATTCGTACGTAGAAAATTGTAGGTAAACAATTGGCAGAATTCAATAATAACAGCAGTATTAATCAGCCTTTCATGGCAAACGACGGCAGTGTTTGTAAAAAAATGAGTAAAACGTACATGTTGTATTTTGTACATGTTTTGGATTTGTAATATTATCCTTATTACTGATGGACACAAGTCACATGAAAATTTTTTATAATTTAGTCGTTACATGATAATCACAAAAGTATTTTTTTATATACTTTATAATAATTTAAATAAAAGATGCAAATTGAACTAAAACTTAATTCCTTCTTAAACACATTTATACTTTTAAGAGATAACAGAAATTTATAGCACAAATAATACATTGAATACCACAATGGAGCTAAATTTATTATATATATAATTAATTTTAAGAGAACTAAAAATGAACAAAATCAACAAAATCGTCAATAAAAATGTTCATGTGACTTTGCCCACTATCTGAGAAATCACCATAATTGCATTACCTCAGTCATACTTAGTTTCGTTAAAAAAAAAGGTATTTACAAATTTATTTTTTCGTTTGTTTACTGAGTGCATTTTTAATCGGGTTGACTGTTTTCAATAATGAGCGCCCGCGAAAGATTACGAGCTGCCGCTAATCGAAATATTTCGACCTTTTCTGCAAACTTGGGATCTTCTCCATGTTCCTCGATTGCGCGTAGCAGTTCGAACGTGTCCTCGGATGAGAAAACAAGATCGTCCGTCTCCAGAAGAGGTATAGCGTCGGATAGCAGAATCGACCAGAAGCTGCAAAAAGATGTATCATGAATATTTCATCGATTTTTTTATCTGCTTTACATTTCGATGTTACTCACTACTTCGGCGTGAGGTTTGAAACAACGAGAGAAATAAGCAATCTGGCCGCCTCCTTAAATTCTCCAATACCGTACATTTGATGAAATTCGCAATATTTTCCTAGATAAAATAAATAAATTCATAAATGGATATAACAAAGCAAGTTATTTCTTATTTTGTGATTAAGGTATTATATTGTTTACTTTCATTCATAAGGTTTTTTATTAACTTACCGAGGAATGTAAGTCTATCGCTAGCAAGCATGCAAGTTCCGAGATTTTCTAGTAAATCTCGGCATTGAATTTCAGCATGCTCTACGTAGTGTTTTAAAAAACGATCAGCAATGTGAGTAGCAAAGTAACTGTCCTGGCCTTTTAGTGCCCATGCAAGTGCTGTACCCAGACGGCCTTGTTTAATGCACTTTAAACCTTGTATTTTGCATATACTGGAAACTAATATTACACGTTATTTATAATTTTCTATTTTTCGATAAAGTAGAATGTCATATTTCGTTTATTCATACTGCATTTTATACATAAAACTTTTGGATACTTACCAACATGATGCAAATTATTGTCCTTTGCAACATTAATAATTTTGTGAACCCTAGCTTCATTCCCTAAAGGAATTGTCTGCAAAAGTGTTTCAAGCCTTGACAGTCCTTGCTCGGAGCAATGTTCCAAGTAACTTGCCCCACATTGCCAGAGAGAATGGTGGCCCATTAATGTGCTTCCATAATCTAATATTAAGGACTCATGAAGAAGATCTGTCACACTAAAATTTAATAAAAAATAATATTTTTTCTCAATTCGATTTTTTTCTTCAAATACAAACATTGCTACTTACTTCACTTGATGTTTATCCATTATATTTAATCTGCCACAATGAAAAAGTAAATCTGTTAGATGCGTAGCAAACCACCCATTATCATTCATGTATTGAATTTCCTTGATGACTTGATGCAAGTCACTTTCCATTAAAGCAAGAATGATATTATCTAATATCACTAGTGATGTCTGTTTACTTGATTGCCATTTAACTGCAACAGTATTAGCATGTCGAGCTAGTTCTGGTTGCTTACAACATGGGGCTGAGAAAAACAATTTTGCAGCCAACAATTCATACCAAGCTTCTGTATATTTTGAAAATTCCCAAATTTCATTTCCAACTACTAACTATTAACAATTAAAATGTGTTAGTTATAACATTATGATAAAAAATAAAACACTTATTGTTAGAAAAGTGGCTTGCAAAAAAAAGAAACTATAACATACTTTCATAAGGGATTCCAAATTAGGTTCTATACCAAAAGCTTTGCTGTCAATACTTTGTGACAGACTCATTTGCCATTGCTTCCACCTAATGGTAAATTCTTTAACTGAGTAACCACCGTAAACATTGTAAATAGGCATGTTTCTGAGAGAATTTTCTGCTGCAATGAATGCTGAATGATCAGCCTTGCTGTGCAGTGCAAGAAGAGCTCTAACAACATCAAGCTTTCCGTGTAGAGCACATCCTATTACAGCTTCCCAGTAATCTATATTTTCCACATCTGCTCCAATTTTCTTTTTAGTTAATATTTTCATTGCCATTATTTCTCTTGAAGGAAAGTGAAATCTCACCCATTCAAGAAGTTGAGGTAGTACAACATCACCTGCAAGTTTAAAAAAAAATAAAAAAGAATATGAAAAAACTTTTATAAAATTTGATAATTCTAATTTTCTTTCTTTTTTTAAATCCTTACCTGGAATAACATCTACATACAAAATTTCTGTTAAATGCCACACGCACTCAACATTATAAAATATAGTTTGAAAATTTTCATACAACAATCTTTTTTCTTCTGTACACTTCTCTGCTAGATCTTGCAGCTCTTCAACACAAGCTCTCAAAATAGAGCGATATTGTTTACTATATTTTAACATTTCTGGTCTTGAATCACTTGGATTAGTAGAACATTTTAATTTTTGGATAGATAAAAAGATACCATTGCTTTCATTTACTAATTTACGAAGAGATGGTGAAAATAAAATCACCTCAGGTCTCAGAAAATGTACTTTTGCATTGCAATTGGAAAAACTGCTTGGTGCATCTATTTTAAAAATAATCAATTATTTTTAACTATCTAATAATCATTTTGTTATTAATATAAAAATATACCTTTTGAATGTGTATTAACATGTTTGTATGCAAAAAGTGCAAGTTTATTGGGACCAACCCAAGTTGCGGCAGTTCCTGCTTTTCTGCAAACATCATCGGGTATTGCCTAAATGAAATGAAAATGAAATGATATTAATATCAGGGACACTTCAGTAAAATAAATATAATAGAAATATATTATGAAATGTTTAAATAATAAAAATCGTCATTTTAATTATTATAGATTGTTATTTTTTAATAAATACAGTTACACATCTAATTTATATAAAAATCATAACTTATTAGGTTACACCTTGTATTTTTTCGGTACCAATTTAGTAAGCATCATACCAATTTATATTCAAAATATATTAAAACAATTTTTAATTACAAATTTCAATAAAAAATAACTACATTTTATTTTTTAATTTCAAACCCGGTAATGGAAATTTAGGTTATCCATGACTGACAGTCAAATAATTTTACACTTACAATAATCTGAGCACTGCTACCTTCTGCCATGATTAATTATTGTATATCACATTCGTTAAAATGCTCGCTAAATTTTATTTTAATGTAAAAATATATTTAGAGACATTTATTTAACGGCACGCGCAACGTTGATGGGTTATGTAGCGCGCGCCGAAAAATATACTGTTAGTTCCCTCTAGCGTTTTAATTTACAACATTTACATTTTTTAATTATTATTATCAGTGATATTTATTATACAAAAAATTAAAAAATAAGAAGGTTATACCATGATTCATGAGCCATTAAGTATGACATCGTCATAGAGTTATTTTTCAAGTTATAGTTAAATTGGTCTTATAGTTAAATTAAAACATTTACTTACTTATAGTTATTCTAAATAAATATTTTTAATTAATTCTTAAATAATATTTTTGAATAAGTTTATTTTCCAATATTAGGTGGTCCAATTTGTGTAAATTATTCATTCTGTCTTTGTAAATAAAAAAGGTAATATTTTTATAAACATAAATAGGAAGTATTGGTTGTTAAAAAATTGTAATGTTAAAAAACCTTATTTTCAGATTATTGCAAACATGACAGCATCTGAAAATTTTCACCATGATTTTACAGAATCTCACTCAAGTGAACATACATATAAGTGGACTCTTTACAATTTTTCATCTTGCAATAAACCAGTTGGAGATTCAGTCAAGTCACAAATATTTTCAAGCTGCATACCTAACTTTAAAAATGTAAAATGGACATTAAAACTTTTTCCACAAGGCAATAGAGAAGAGAGCAAGAAAATTGTTTCTATTTTTCTTGAATGTATAAGTGTACGGTTTATTGATGTTGCAATACCATTAGATTGGGAAATCATTGTATCAACAAGTAATGAACAGGTTTATAAAACAGCAAAACTAAGTCATACATTTACGAGAGAAGAAGGAGATTGGGGAAATGTACCAGCAATGGATCGTAATACTCTTTTAAATGACCTTAAAAAAGGAGATGATACACTTACAATAGTGTGTAAAATGTCATTTAATAAACCTGAAATAAGGTCTCATTTAAATCTATCAAAAGATGTTGGTTTATTATTAGAAATGAAAAAGCACTGTGATGTAATTCTTATATCTAATGATGGAATTGAGCACAATGCTCACAAAGCAATTTTGTCTTGTAGAAGTAAAGTTTTTTCAGCAATGTTTGAGCATGATATGAAAGAAAATCGAGAAAATGTAGTTAAAATTGAGGATGTAGATAGTGATACTTTAAAAGAAATGTTACAATTTATATACACAGGAGAAATTAAAAATTGGCAAACTAAATTTAAAGAATTATTTGTAGTAGCTGATAAATATGAACTTGATGATTTGAAAGATATTTGTATTAATAACTTAAGTGGAAATATTAATGTGGATAATATATTGGACTTATTTGAATTTGCTCAATCTCGTAATATTTTCATACTAAAATTAAAATTTGCAGAATATTTCTTAGAAAATAAAGAAAAAATTATGTCAACTAAAGGATTTGAATACATTAGAAATTTATCACGAGAATCTTTAGAAAAACTTTTATACATTTCAGCAACTAATGACACATCAATCTTACACTAGTAAATATGTTAAGCAAACTACAATAATATACCTTATAGTTTTGTTCATTCAACATTGTAATATTTTTCTGTAAATAAACAATTTTATATATTGTAATAGAAAAAAAGGCAGACCGTCTTTTTATTTGACAATAAAATAATGCACATATGACATGTTTCATTCCATATTACTTTTTAATATGGAACTTATGTAAATATTTAATTAATATTTATAATTATTAAATATTAATAGATGAATTGCGAGTTAAAATTTTCAATTGGAATAGAATGTGTTATATGAAGAAAAATATACACCTGTACAGTATATATAAGTAATACATAGGTAATTTTGATTCAATTCAAATGCGGTATTTTAAAATTGCTGATAAAATGATTATTGCATATGAAAATATAATTATAACAAGTATCAGCTAATGAAATTATCAAAATAAGCTATAATAGATAAGTTGAATTGATTATTGACTTAAATTACTAAATTTTAATATTAAGATAACAAAAAGAAATTGAGAAAAACAATAGCTGCAGTAAAATAAAAGCAATAAAATGTGTATATGTATTCTACAACTTACGTAAGTGTAATTTAAATCAAATAATTGATTTTGATTACAAAAGAAATCTTAAGATATTGGTAAATAAAAATGATTGATTTAAATTTCATTGAAAAATTTTATTGAATAACAAATATATATCACACTATTCACATTCAAAACCTTCATAGAAATCTTGCTAAGAAAATATAGCAATTAACATGTATTTAACAAAAGTTAAATGAGGCTTTAAAATAAATATTACTTTTGTTTAAAATTCGTTTTTTTCGATTTTTCATTGCTTAATTTAATTTTTTTAGTTTTGTATCTAGGTAAATATGCTTTTGGCCTTTTACTTTTAACAGTCCCTTGGAAAAGTTCTGAAATAAAAGAGAAGTATGAAAATTTATATAGAGTAGTTGAAGTACTAATTACTATCAGAATCAAAATTAATTTTAGATAAAAATTACTATTTCCAATTTAATTTTTTAAGTCTTTTTGGACAGTAATTCAATATCAAACTATGAAATGTCACTGTTGAATGAGTAACAAAGCGGTACTTTTGTTTAAGATTACTAAATTCAGAAAAATGTTTTATGTAAATTCATTGTTTTAAAAATTAATTTTTTAAATTGTACCAGTAAAATGAAAATATCAGAGTTTATATGAAAATTATTTCTGGATAATATTGTGGCTGTATAGTCAATGCCGTTTCTAGCTTTACAAGTTACAACCAGAAAAACTTCAAATCAAAATATTAATTAGTTAAAATGGGAGTGTTTAGTTACCTTTTTCTGGTTCTTCACCAACTTCTTCTCGATAATACTGTGCATCATCATCTTCATCTGATTTATGTACTTCTTGTGATTCCTTTGCTATTTTTTCCATAAGCACTTCACTTTCTCTCTTTTTCTTCATACCTTCAAGTGACTTTTCTTTTAGTTCTTGTTTCTTTACTTCTTTTTTATTTTTGTTTTCTTCTTGAATCTTTTTCCTCTTTTCTTTCAATTTCTTTTTCATCTCTCGTTTCTTTTGTATTTTCAATTTTTCTTCTTCAGTTTTGTGAACAAGTTCATGATAAAGTACTTCACCGTCCATTAGTCCATCTTCTACTTTAATTAACTACAAAAAGAAATTTTCATGTAGAAGAAAATCACTATACAGTTATTGTAACATAAATAATTAAAACAATTATACTTTACCTGCAAAGTTAATCTAGGCCCAAGTTCATATAATCTGATAGCACTTGTGCTTTTTTCATGATTTCCTCTAGAGGATAATTTTTGTGGTAAAGTAACATGACTCGCAGGGTCATCTTCGGCTTCACTTTCAGACATTGTTGACTTTGTCATAAAGTCAGAGAAGTCTTGACAACGTGACAGATTTGGAATTTTTGCTTGAACTAACTTCTTAACACTTTTGGACAAACCAACTGGTACTACTTTAATCGCATAATGACGAAAATCTATTAACTTAGTTTCTGGACTATAATTTAAACATACGCAGCGCCGTAGATTGCTCAAATTTACCTAAAACATAATTTATTTTTAAAAAAAAACTGTTGAATTATTTTATCTACAATATTAAATTGAATATTTACTGTAGCTAAATTAATTGTTGGAAACATATTTTGAAACATTGAAGCCATCAGTTTCAATTGCATTCCTTCACCACTAAATTTGTTTAAAATAATCAGAGGGGAGTGCTTGAAAGCTTCATCAAACACAAGTTGTTTTTTTGTTGTTGAAATAACATCACGCGCTAATGAGAAATTTATAATTTTAAAAGTTAAAGTTGGTCCTCTTGGTAGCCTGCAAATTATTAATCAATGTAGAATATTATTTATAACAGTACAAAAGATTGAAGCTTTTTAAGTAGATTTTTAAGCCTTTTAATAATAGGTCTAATGTTTAGATCGTACCTGCAAATTTTGAGGTACATTCCAAGTTCAGTTCTTGTAAAAATACACATGTGTGTAACATGCAAAACACCAGCAACAGATACAAAATCTTTGATTGTGTTTCGTTTGCGTTCTTTCAATACACTAGCAGTGAAAGGCTCCATAACTTTGCGGAAATCTTTAGTCAGTTCAACAATGTGTTCTCCAGGTAATCCACGATGGATTACAAAGGAATGAGGAGCTTTGACAAGTTCTTCTTTCTCTGTTGTATCAATTTGTTTATTTCGCTTTACACATCGACCCTGTCACAAAAGTATTAGCGTTAAATATAGTTTAAAAAACATGATTGTTACAAATTTATGACTTACCTTTTTACTGCGACCCATTTTTTAATTGTTTATAAATTTTTTTTTAAATAAACAAAAACAATGCTCGAAATGAGCAAAAAGTTACGGATCGTTTTTGCCAGCCCTCTCAAATATAACCTCAAACTATATAAACACTGCACGACATGTAAAAGCCGTATGCGGCGTGGACAGAGCACGTGGTCGATGGTGCTGTTGATGCAGAGCTCTATTTTATCGATTGTTGGAGTACAGTTTTTAAATTTTTTTAGTAAATTCAATTAAATGATAAATTTGATGATTTCAAACCAAATGTTCCTCAATCATTTATCTTCTATAGATACTACTGCACCGTAACTTATAACATTTTTAATGTAGTTTAAAATTTTTAACATATTAAAAATAAATAATGATAAAAGTTTGATGGAACATTGATTAAATTGAACATTGATTGGAAATAATATCAGTTTTTATTAAAATTTAATAGAAAAAATGTTAAAATTTTTAACAATATTATATTAATATATTAAAGTTCAATTGATTAAAGTAACAATATGACCGAGCGTTATATTACAGTACTATACAATAAATTAAACTTATCTTAGTTAAAATTTGCCTCCTCCTCACTTCCTTTTTAAATTAAACCAGTGCATGCTTAAACAATACATTATTATTGAATTAAGCTTAGATCACCAATATATATTACAGTATTTAAAAATTATGTTAATTAAGTTATTCAATTTGTTATAAGAATTAATGCGTGCACCTCAAACAGTCTTTATCGTTTAAAATTGTCTCTTTCCCCCTTTGTCCTTCCTTCCCACCTTTATACAAGCACTATATTAAATGTAGGGTACAATATATAAAAGAACAAAAAATAATTATTCATGTAACGAATTTAGTGCTTTATTTTTAAAAACACTTTGTTAATTATTCCAACACTCGCAAGAATAGGTGTAGGTACTTATTTACAATTCATTTTTTGTACGGCACATAAATTTTTGATTACGAGTTTCCGCGACAATTTTCTCGGCGAACTCAGCAGCAAAAAGTTATAACCCCCTCCCCGGCCCTTTTCGCGCGCCCTGGGATTATCGCGCCTCCCCCTTATAAAGCCACTTTCTCGCTTTGTCAATCCGCGAAAGTGTGTCGCGGCATCCCCTCGCCCCCCGTCTCCCTTGGCCATTCGAGCCCCGGAAACTTTAAAAACTTTTCGCGAAACGATGCGGATTACCGTAACCGTCTTGAGCCACCCCCGCCTACACACTCCCCTGCAGGCTTGTATATACGTATATAAGGTATCGCACAGCTATAGCGGCAACGAACCGGAGGAAGTTGACGCCGAAACCGAGTTGTCGGCTCTGTCTCCGGGCTTGCCCCCTTCCCCCCTCGCCCCGCACCACCCGCATTAATTTCCCAAGTTCTGCAGCTCGCGACTCGTTTAATTTACATTTAATTAATTCAATCACTTAGAATTGAATTTCGAAGCCGTTCGGGATCGCGCCCAGCCGCCATCATTTCGCGCTTTTCTTTTTCACTTTCTCTGTACTGCAGTATACTGACTCCGGCTTTTTTTATTGTTTGTTTTAAGAGTCAAAACTTTTTGGACGTTCCCTCTGATCCCCTCCCCCCCCTTTTTTTCCCGTTTTTGACGGAGCGAGCGCGGCAAGTTTCGCTTTATTGAATTTCACTTTGCGCCCGAGCGGTAATAAATCAGCCGCTTATATACAACATTTACTTCGCAAATAGTCGGAAAAGGCTTTATCGCGAGGGCTGCTAAGCGCGCCGCTTGGCTTAAGCGATGGATGAGGTATTAATTTTAGATTAGGTGCCCTCGTTGTATACCTTTTTTCTGCGGTTTTTAATATTGCTGCGCGATGAAGATATTCAAATTTTTGGATTAACTCTCAATTATTTTTTCGTTCGCTTACGTAACTAGTATAAAATTGTAAATTATACTTGTTAATTTATCGTGCGATTTTCATCCTGGATGTTTTATGCATTAAAAAAGAAACGCGCAAAAATTATGGCATTTCATTTTGCGGGCAAATAATTCTGAAAATTGCATAATTAATTAAAATTATATATTTACACGATCATTTTTAATGAAATATCTTGTATTGAAAATCGTAAGGTACATAGTTATATTTCCGGGACGTATAAATGTGAGAAATTATTATAATAAAAAATTTTCCAAAAAAGAAGCTTTAACTTACTTTTATGAAATTAAACGCAATTAAGCACTTGCATTAAATCGAATGCAGACGCGGGTAGTAAAAGAGTAATTAATTTACCCAGCGTTAAATGCCAATCCGTCGGCGCTCTTCATATATACTTTTAAAGCGAGCCGGCGAGCTCCGCTGCAATCCTTCGGCAGCCAAATTAACATGTATTAATTAGTCTCTAGCCAATATATTATCCGGCCATTGCGAGGGAGCCGCGAACGTTCAGCGGAGTTCCTCGTCATTCTCCCCCGCTCGCGTTGCAAAAAGCCGCTCGCCTCCACCGGCAGCTAATTTAATGAGTTTTCCCGGCGGCGCGAATTAAGATTTGCATAATGCCGATGCACTCGTTCGATGCTTTCCACCGCCCCTCCGCTCTCCCCCTCGCTCTACGGCTTCGAAAATCGCGGGTACAAGGGCGTGGCGGGATGCAAATTCGCGAGGGGGTGCTTCGCTTTTTCCCTCGAAAACTGCCTGGTTTATCACTATTTATGCCTCCAAGTTCAGCGGCTCGCGCAATCAAGGAAAAGCTAATGAGTCGGAAAATGGTCGATGCATAGCTGTTTCGGACCTAAAGCTTATATAAACTTTGACCGTGTGCGTTTATATTCGAGGGGTATTATACTTATGTTCGTTTATACGCTTTCGATGCGCCTCCCTTAAGCGGTTTAGTAGTTGCCCCTATAGTTTCGTACTAATTTTTATTTTTGATCGATCGTTATTGGCAAAATTCGAATTTCGTCCGTGAGGGATATATCCATACTAATTAATTTCTGGTAATAAAAAACTGATTAATAGTGCAATATTTTTTACTATGAAATTTACTTCATAAGTTGGCAGAATTTAGGAAATTGACGCGAGCGTTGAATTCAATAGACTGCAGTTTTTACAGCCTTTAGTGGAGAAATTATAAAATTTTACTCTTTTTCTAAGTCGGTATTAAAAATTTTCATTTCTTATTACCCTATCTTTCCGACCATAAAAGGAAAAAAATTGAGCACCGACTTCGAGTTGACTCAATCGTTCGGTTATATTGTTCCAAGAGAAAAATTCCAGCCGATCTCTTAAAGCCGTCGTGTCAGACGCGTTAATAATAAAAAGGAACCGTTAACGCCACATAAAGTCGAATTGCAGCGGTCCGTGTCCCGAGGAAGACGAGCGTCGCGTGACCCCCGCGGTACGTAGGTGCCAAATCCCGCGCCTGTTTATATATCTGGTTTATATATACATATATGCTTCGCGGGTGGATAGATCGAAACGTCTCGTCCCTCCCGCGAGCTTCCGGAGTAACGATACGAGCGGGCATTATCAATGGGAAATTTAACGGGGAGGGGAGGGAGAAAAAAGACGCGATATACTTATCGGCGCCTTTTACGGTGGGACATACGTCGGTCGACGATGAGGTTTACTTATGCAATATCGCGTAGACGCCGGCTCGCTTGATGGATGGAATCGACGCCTGAGCCGTCAGCTGATCCTACGAGTGACGCCGCGCCGAGTTGCGCTTTATGCGGCCGCGCGTCGAGACTCGCGCACCCGCCTTCCCCGGGATTTTTATAAGAGGTTTCGATTTTTTCGATTTCTACGTAAATTTATCCGCGCCGTGAAAATTTTTCTCTCGTAATATAGCGACTGGCAATTTTCCGGGGTATTTTGTAAAACAGGCGACTTTTTGAAAATGCCCGCGTAAAAATATATGCGATCGAATAAAGATCAAAAAGCGAACTATCAAAATCGCGGTACTTTTTTCGGATGAAAAATCTTCTATAAATATTAATCTTTGTTGGGGACTATAGGGGTATGATATTTTTAAATTTTCCGTAACGTCAGTTTTCTAAAGTCTAAATAATGAATCTAACATAAGAAATCAATTTAATATGCATTTTATGTTTACATGAATTTAAAACGAGATTAAATTTTATTATATTTTGAAACAGTCTTTCTACTTTGTAATTAATATTTTAAATATATGAAAGGTTTTTCATCTTAAAACAAATATACCCATAACTATTTTGATATCTCAGTTTTTCTTTTATTTGGATCTCCTTTTTACGTGCGTAAACAATAAATTCTTCATGGATATCGTTGATCTTTATTTATTATAGTCTGTATAAGAGGTGATTTAATTATGTTTTTTATCTCCAACGTTTAAACAGAACAATTTCCATTCGCGTTACACGTTGCATTCAGGAAACATTGCCAGATATTCCCTGAGTACAAGTTACGACGGTAGTGAATTGCTCTTAAATATTCATCGTGGCAGTTAAATAAAATTGTGCGTGCCTCACTGTTGCCTGTGTGTCCCTCTATGTAAATCCAATCGTGTTAAGTCGAAGTGCTATAAAGCGCGATGCGTATAGTTGATATATGGGGGGAGTAACGCAAGTTTCACTTTTATATAGTGACTGGCGGGAGTTGACAGCTTGACCACCTGGGGACGATGCGAGAGTGTGCCAAAAGTGAGAGGACTATCAGGGCAACCGGTAGAACACGCCCGCCAGAGTACTCTGTGCAATCGGTATATATATATCAAGTATGTTATTGCAATTTAACGTAATTTCCAGGGCTACATCGCTTTAGGGACCAGATGGCTGTATCCTATGATTCATGTGGTATTTTCAATTATTCTCCCCTATTAAATTAATAGGTATATACAACACCGTATAAAAAAAATAAAAATTTAAATGAATTTATTAAATTAATTACTTTTTAGTACGAATTCCATAGCTCGATTTAAAATTACGCATCCTTATATAGTCCTTACTTGTTTTGTGTAATATTTTTTATATTTTTACAAGTACGCGCAGTTATGGTAGTTTAATACAGGAACATAGCGAATATTGCATAATTCATGGAATATAACCAGGTAACTAAAGCGATAAGCAATAGGAGATAAAGACCTCGGGGTGGAGCTACGGGGGAGCGAGAGGCGGAGGCTAAAAGATACACGGCGTACGTGGGAAAATTTCTCTCGCGATAACCTCGGAATTCCATTCTATGCATGCGTGAGCAAGCGAGTTATGCCCGTCGGATGATAAATAATAATTTCGTACGGCGCGCGCGCGCGCGCGCTCGAGCTTTTTCACGGCTTTGAAATGCGCCCATTTGCATACAGTGTCGAATGTATTTTTATCGGATTCGTCGCGGAAAAAAATTTTCGGCCGTCCGGGCAGAAATTAAAAAGTGCGGAGATCCCGCGCCGATTGCGAGCGGCAAAAAATTATTAATCTCTCATTTGGACGCGCCGCCGCTGTGAAATATTTCCTCGCGTTTTCGTTTCGACTTGTATATTTAACGAGATAAAAGGAAATAATTTATATTTAGCAGATTTGAATTGTTCCTGTTATAATCGCTCTGTTCGGCTGGATTCTATCTTGTTTGGTTATTGGGTTAAGTTTGCACTTCGGCGCAAAAATTATTGGTTTACTTTTCATTAAAACGTTGACTATTTCGATATTCTTTTATTTTTTTCTGCGTACACTCGGTGCTAAAATTATTTATTTTAGAATGCGACCGAGATTTTTAAAAAAAGCCAACTTGGTGATTTTCTTTTGTTTTGTTAAAGTATTTTTTACGATTTTGTTTTTCCAATATGAATGATGATATATCGGAATGCCGATATGGAAATTTTAACAAGCAACATTATCTTTTTCTTGATATTGCCGAGGTTTTTGATACTTTTGCATTATATTTAATATTTGTTATTCACGTTGATACTAAAAGAAATTATACTTTTTGGAATAAAAGTATTGATTAGAAAAATTTGCTAGACAAAGATTTATTTCTTTAGCAAGTCCAATTAAAGTTTCATTTTTATGATTCATCGAGGCCTCCTTCACACGAGCGCAAAAATAAAAGTTCCGAAACATTTTATTCCGAGCCCTAATAGAACGAATACACCGGGCGATAAATCACTTTCAACATAAAATTCCTCTAAAGCTCAAAGAGATCCGCAAATTCTTCCTGTACATACATCTTGGACGACGGCGCGACGGCTTCAAAAAGTAAGCGCCAACGAGCCATTATTCAAAACGACACCCACGTCGCCTCGCACCCCCTCCCCCTTCACCCCTTCGAGCGCACTGTATACACACGCGAATCCCCGCTGCGGGAGGAATTTCGCGCGCGTGCGTCACACCCACGCACTTATCCGCGCGCGCGCGCCCGCGTCTTCGTATAATTTCGGCGAAATTTGAATTTATCGGCGCTCGAGAATTCGAGCGAGCATATAATGGAAAAGATGTTTTACCGAAGCAATGACGAGAAAGAAAATTCCGGCCGTTATCTCGCGCGTACGCCAGAATTCGCCGTGAACTGTTGCGCAATAGTGAACGACGAGAGTTAATTAATCTCAAATGCAAAGTTATTCGTAATATTTTGATTTTAATTTAATTCCGTCAAAATTTAGGATCGTGCAGTTACTGGGAGCTTATTAATATTCTAGGACTAATGAAATTAAAGCGAATTAATTAGAAATATTTAATGGTGAACTTTGCGTATGCGCGTACAAAAATTAAAGTTAATTAAAGTCAAACATGGTTTATAAATAATTAATGTTTTAATTTAGTCATATGTGCTAGTGAAACTACAAAGTTTAGTCGGTCTACTAAAATGTTTACGCTCAAATACGTTTCAAAATTTCGAGCAAAATTATAACCATGTTTTAGTTATAGCCGTACTTACGCATACGTCAGGGGCAGTGGTAACAGCCCGCAAAATCTAAATAAAACTTCAGAGAGAAAAACTTATTTGCCTAAACTTTTTTGTTTTAACCGTTTACTGTAAGAAATTTTATACTTTTTTATAGAAACATGGATTTATTTAAATTCATTTTCTAGGTGTTACTTATTGTTAGCGTCTGACTTGATCTTGACTTTATCTACTGATTACTAAATCCGTATTATTGATTATTAAATCAGTACATAAAGTCGGGATCAAGTAAAATGCTAAGTAATGCATAATGAATTAAAGTAAATGACACATTTCAAACTAGTTCCTCTACTGTAGTTAACAACAGAATTTTCTCTGGAATAGTTTTGTTGCAAAATTTATGTGAATGTCGCTCTCAAAATTACGAGAACAGCTTTCGCGGACAAGTTACCGTAACTGTTACGGGAATTGACGTAATCATTGAACAGATTTCCTGTATATAATTTCGAGTGAGTCCAAAATTTTTTCTTCAAATTTTTACGGTTTTCATTTTCACGTATCGAACCTATCATAATCTACATTTAAGAACTAAACATACGGATGATTCTTCGAAAAAGTGCAATAATTTATTTAGAGTAATCTCCGTGGATATGTTGTAAGATTAGTGTTTGTTTTTTCGATGAAAATGATGAATTTTTATAAAAATCAAACTGAATTTATTTTAAGCTGGAAGTAAAATCATAAATTGCAAGATATCACCCTTATGCATCGAAGGAAACGTACTCCCTCCCATGGAGTTTCCACGAAGAATATTGCCCTTTTTCAGAGAATCACCCGTATCAGAGAAGATTAATGAATAATACAAAACGCAATCAGTCATGATCCACAACAATCAGCGAGCGGTGGCATCAAAGTCCGCGGTCGTCTAATCCCGATCGGCCGGGAGCCACTCGGCGGAAAGATCCCCGGGAAGACAGTCGCCCGCCGGGCGGAGAAAACACGGCGCCGCCCGGGTGACACATCGACTGCTCGCGCCCCTCGGGGCGCCGGCGCGGATATCCCCGTGATTTCACGCGGAGAATGCGCCGACATCGGCGGCGGGCCGACTCCACGTGCCCGGAAATCCAAACTAGCTCGCGTATAATGCGGCTCGCGAGTTGTTATTTCGCGCGCGCCGACGACATTCCTCGCTCCATCGGGAATTCGATGGCGATTCGCGGCACTTTTCCGCCCGGCTGCCGATCCGATTTCCTAAGCGCCGCCGCGCAGGAAAGCCGCCACCCCCACCCTTCCCCCGGCCTCGGGATTTCGCCGGGGCTTTCCTACGGGCCCGCTCTCTCCTCTCGGATTTCCACTTGTTTTTCCTTTCCTGCTGAGTAATCAATTTATCTTGGTTTGATGCGCGGGGATTAGGGAGCGGAGTGTCTCGGCGAAAGGGGGAGGAGAGCTTTTTGGAGGCGTATTTAAATTCCGTAAATATATTAGCGGGCTTCGATCGATATTTTCTTTCCCGAGCGAAGGGTAAAGGATAGGGGGGAACTGGGGCACGCGGTGACTTAACTTGTTCGTGAAAAATGATAAAGTGAATAATTTTTTAATTTCTTTTAGTCTAGTTGATGTTGTACGCGATGACTTAGGATAATGAATTGTACAGAATTTAGCCGTACGTGTACGTTGTATTAAATTTTTAGCAGGATGAACGAAGCGACGGCGTCTTGGTGGGTTCGGAAGTATTTCGCTTTCTCGGCTTTTTCACTATATTATTACGTAGCTAAGTTGCTGCAGGCCCGTGCGGAGGAAGTCGAGGCAGTACACGCTGTATCGCTTGGTTATTGAAAATTAGATTGCTTCAAGGATCTTCGCTTGTTCGATCCCATTTTTCTCGACTTCGAATCTTGTCATTAATTCATTTTTATTGCATCGAGTGCATTACGATTGTATTTTTCCTAGCTCGTACCATTTTCAATTATTTGTTCCTATCGATCGCACTCAGCGTTATGTAAAAAAACATAAAGCAGATAGCACGATAAAGCGTTGATATTTTATTTTTTAACGTACAAACCTTAACATTTTGATAAAAGAATTTTTCCCGCGCAACTTTTTATTTATCGGAAAATTATTTTAATACGCGCGATAAGTATCTTATCGTATCATTTTTATGTACATCTGTGTTATTATTATCGCCCCGAGAAAAATCAAATGAGCGTGAAATCTGCTTATACCAAAATGTATAAACCACAAAGGTTAAACCCGATAAGGGAAAATTCGAGAAATGAAAATAAAGAAAAAAACGAAAGGCACTCGCGGAAAGAAATTGAAGTGGAAAAGTAGTTGGCGGAAGTTGGGTTAAATTATCGCGGCGAGATAAAGCATTTACGCGCGCGACGCGCCTCACACTTTGTTTAGTGCATAAATCTACAAGTCGCGACAATGAGCTCGTTACCGGTGGGAGATAGTTTACCGTGGGGTGGAAACTTCCGCGGGGGCCCCGCCGCGAATTATTAATGCCGCGATCTCCGCGCCCTGTGTATGCTCCAGACACTTCTATCTCCTCTCCCTTCGCTCACCCCCGCCCACCGCGGAAGTTTGCCCCGAGTTTTATACTTTAAACGATTGTTTCTTAAATCGCGATAAAAGCCGAGGGCCACCGCGCTCATTCGATCCTTTTACGCCCGGGAAATATTGTTGCTCGCTGTAATTTTACGCGCGAGATTCGCGTCCTCGAGGGGTCCCCCGATGTAGATTAACGCGCGCGAATATATAATGTAAATCGTTTAAAAGAGTGAAGTATTGCGCGCGGTAAATTACCCGGCGCGTTTGTCTCATTCACTCTTTGCGTCATAAATTTTTGCTTTTTAATAATTTCGTTGCGTAGAACGGGTGCGCGAAATTCACGTATAATTTACATTTTCGTTCGGAATAATTTATGTTTGAACATTCTTAAAATGGTTTTTCAAATTAGTCCAAACTTTTTTTTTTCGTATTTTGCTAAATGTAAATTTGAATCGCTTGATCGTTTGAACGTTATTTACAAAACGCTCCGCCGGCAATGAATTTTCAGGTTGAAATTCAACGTAAAGCAGCGTAAAATTGAAGCTACGAATGGAAACAGTGTTATTTCTGGAGGGGAGCTTTCCGCGCTTCCGGATTTAGTTCAGCCGCAAGTCCGTGCCTTTTTTCTCCCGTTAGTTAACGGCGGGCGGAGGCTTTCCTTGAGGGCCGGCCCCGAGACGGATGAAAAACATCCGTCCGCGTCTGGGGTCTACCGCGGGGCCGTACAACCGGCTCTCCCCGAATCAGGCGCGGCCGAAAGCCCGCGCGGCACATCGAGCGGAAAATTACGGATGGCCGCACGCGCGCGCGAGCTGCAACTGGCAAACGAGCGGGGCAAATAAACTCCGCCAAGGAGCGAGTCGATGGATTTTTGCCCCAGTGTGACCTTTTTTACCGCCTTTGCGCTGCACCTGTAGCCGACGCTTTTTCCTTCTTTTGTTATGAATCTTTTTCTCCTTTGCGGGCTGCGGACGGTTTTTTCATTTTGCGCGATTATTTGGTGCTCCGGAAAGGTGCCGGGAAATTTTCTTTACAAGGTCTGTACTTAATTGCGAGTTTGGTAAATGTAATTGTTTTTAATTACTTAAATGGAAAATGTACTGTTCGTAAATAACGTTTGTATTAATAAGCAATTACATTATTTAAAGAAACTTACTCTCCTTAAGTCTGACCATTCTGTGACTTATTCTACTGATCCAGAATAATTCTATTTAATTTCACTCTTTACCTGGTCACTCTAAGTCTCATTTTACTGTGTCATTCGCTGTCTATACTATTGATAAATAAATTAACCACTTGCCTGACCATTCCAAGTCTCGTTCTACTAGACCACTTCTTGTCAATTCTACTGATACAGAAATTATTCTCCCTTGGTTTGAATACTCCAAGTCTCCTACTACTAGGCTATTCCAGCCTTGACTCGTTTTAGTAGGTCCTTCCCTCTCTGAATCAATTTTGGCTTGTTTTACTGACCCATACGCAGTTTACCATTTGTCTGACCATTCCACGACTTTCTTCACTGATACAGAATAATTTCAGTATAATTCCACACTTTGTATGGTTACTCCAAGTCTCCTTCTAGTGTGCTACTCGTTCTCTGTTCTATTGACAAATTATCCACTTTTTGCCTGACTATTCCCAGTCTTGTTCTACTAGATCACTCCTTGTCTATTCTACTGTTACTGACATTATTCTTTGTCTGATCACTGAAGATCTAATTCTACTAGGTTACTGCAGACTTGACTTGAATTAACTTTGTCTCATTCTTTACTGAGCCATAAGCAGTTTAGCATTTGTCTGACCATTCGACGATTCGTTCTACTGAATCACAACCAGCTTAATTCACTTATTCTTCTGTTAATTAAAAGGAAATGAGAATTACTCTTACTTACATTTTAAATTACTTGCTTACAACATGCGGATTCACGCTGTAAACGGGGAAAGAAACCAAGTTACAGCGTGCAATTACTCCTGAAAATTTCAAATCAATTACGTCGGACTTGAGAGCGCGGTTCCGATAAAAAATGCAAACGTCTCGAGAGTGACTTGGTGCGACGTCGAGTTGCGGGGCGCGCGCCCATCCGATTGAAATTCAGGACGCGCCACCGGCCGGAGGCGAGGAATTAAAGTTGTAAAGTCGCGCGCCAACGCCGCTACAC
Organism: Eurytoma adleriae; assembly: GCA_900480045.1. Lineage (NCBI taxonomy): Eukaryota > Metazoa > Arthropoda > Insecta > Hymenoptera > Eurytomidae > Eurytoma > Eurytoma adleriae. Next base: position 412,929 of record UXGC01000058.1, on the reverse strand, counting down.
GCCGGGATAAAGCTGAAAGCTCCGGAGCGAGAAGAAAAGAGTCGTCGCGATCCGTCATTGATCCGCGCGCTCTCTCCGTCGGAGGAGTCGGCATTTTGTCCGCGGATCGCGTCTAATGTGCATTCAATTTATGCGACGATCCTCGAGAGCGCTTTCACGGGGAGTCTAGGGAAATGGATGCTTTTTATGTATGTGGAGGAACGAGTTAAATCATAAATTCTTTCTTGATATGTTAAGGAAACTCGTACACGAGTTGAAATTTTTTTTTTCTTCTTGAAAAGTATTAGAATGATTTTTATTTAATTTAGAATTTCCAGTATGATTTAAACGGAAATTTTCAATAGAATACTACAGCACGTTTCATATCGTAATGAAGAATTAATGAAAATCATTTTCTATTCTTTCCACACTCAGTCATCGTATACTTTCGTGCGGAGGTTCCATTAACTTCCTAATTCCTCGGTGCTTTTATCTACCTTCAGGCTCTTCTTTTATTTTTCTAAAACACGCTCGTCTTAGCCAAGTCTAGGCCGCAGTCACGCGCGAAATCCCGGTGCGGTCGCGTCGAAGCTCGCGCCCTGCACTTTGCATAATTCGTCGGTCTTTTGCATAAGCGTCGAAAAAACCGGGGACGCGACGCCGCGGCTAACGAATTAAGCGCGGACCGCGCACCAATCGCTGGATCGCGCGGTATATACGTATACAGAGGTCCGCGTCGCTGGGGGAACTTTGCCAAAGTCTGCAAGAAGTGCGCCGTAAAAAGGCTCGCTAACCGACGGCTCCTTCTTCTCGCCCCCATCCCCACGATCCCCCTCAAAGGCCGAGACTTTTTTCACTGGAGTTTCGCCGTTGTCCTTGCAGGTTGACGGTCTTGCAACTTTTTTTTCGACCGGAGGTTGCGCGGTCGATGATGCATCGTCGCCTCGCTAATTTATCATAGGTTATATATTTGAATAATCATTAATTAGTAAGAAATTGAATTTATCGAATCGAGAGTTTCATTATTTTTATTAATTTAAAGGAATGAATTAATTTGTATTATAATCACTCAATGTCGTTTTATATGTATCGGACACAGTGTCCGTTAACTAAAAAAATATATAATATACTTTGTCAGATCAAAATTTAAATTCTATTTCCCCAAAAAGTGAATTAATTCATTACGTAAATAAAATATTTTGGTCAAACAATACATCATTCGTTTCAAAATTCTTTTTGGATTTGAATTATTTGCGCAAGAGATGATAGCGGGCATTTCTCATTTTGATAATTAATACTTGATTAAATCATCGATATAATATGGTTATTATTGTATTTCATAGTTTGCCGTAGAATCCTAAAAAAAATTTCAATAATCAACAACATAGTGTATTTTTTAAAAATTCTACACTTGTTAACTCTAAAAGAAAGTTTATCTTATGCCAGTACTGTAGAATCTTGTACGTTAATTGGGAAAAAAACACGCGGTGCAGCTCGTCGAGCAGACGTTATTATTTCCCATCCATCAAGCAGAAAGCTTGCTCAGGAAAAAAAAGACGTTCGAAATTTTTCAATGCGAAGCGCGCTCACAATGCCGCGAACCGCCGCGCATGCCATTATCCCCGTGACGGCACCTTGCCGCGCGCTCCCCTTTCTTTTATTTCGCCGCTCGTAGCTGAATTATCGATTGACCTTTTTAATAACACGCTCTATATGCTGCTGCGGGTGCACGTGTGTGTGTGTGTCTATTGGCGATTCGGGCGTAATTTTTTTTACCTCGCTGGACCGAACGAGGCGCATAGGCTCCGCGCTCGCGGAGGTATTAAGCTCGAGATCTTTGAATTTCGAATATTGACTGGGGTGTAATCGAGTTATCTGGCGAACGGGCTCTCCACGAGTTCGTTTGGTTATTTGCGTACTTAAGTCGGCGAAGATACGGTTTTATCGAGTTACTTTTTTTTTCATTTTTTTTTGCTGCAAATTGCATCCACTGATGTTTTCAGTTCAATTTTTTCCAGTGTATATTGAGAGTTTTTTTTTAATGTATGGTAAAGCTCGCACTGAAAAAATTACGTTAAAAACTTAATTAGGGATCGCTTTGAGGGAGGAAAACTTCTGTAGTCTGAATCTTGCACAACTGACCGCACTTTTTTGGTATTCCAAACCGACTCATAATTAAGTTGGTTTCAAGTAATTTTTACCATGAGGCATCGTCGTATTCAATTAAAACCTTCGACTTCTGCATATTTCGTATCTCAAAACATTTTTTATTTTTCATTCAATAATTATAGTTGTAATCGAATTGATTAAAAAAAAAATAATTAAATGGTTTCCGCACATGAAATAACGTAGACTTACACAGAGAGACATTTGTCACGTAATTGAAGGAAAAGTCGCAAGACAAACAAGATTTTAACTGCAATTTGTCAAAAAAAATTTACGAGCGCGCCGAAAAAGCTCAAAGGGCAGACTGCGGCGGTAAGCTCCGGGCGGGAGCGCGCGGTTCTCGCGAGTCCGGACGCGTAGCCCCGGCGCCGCGTGGGCCGCGCTCTTACTTTCCGCTCGCTTCCTCCTCGACGATGCAATTTCCTCGGACGGGCGTAAAGCACAAAGCGTAAATGCAGTTACGAGAATCCCCGGGCCAATTGAGCCCGAAATTACGGGGCAATCTTACGCGGAATATGAAGCGGCCGTGCGCGGCTCAGGGGGGGTCAGGGTTGTCCCTCAGCGGTGCGCTGACGACGACAGAGAGGATTTCGAGATTTGCCGGGAGAGCGCCGCGCGCGCGGCTCGCGGCTCTCCGGCAACTTAATCTCCTCCCTCTGCTCTACGTGTATACTGCTGGGTGGCGGGAATTGTGCTGTACCGCCGGCGAGGCGGTGTACGCGGCCGTTTGGCGACGACCGCTTTTTCGCGAGCTGTTCGCTGACTTCAAATTAAGCAACCAGCTTCAATTTTAGATTTTTAGTGCCGGGAGTCATTTGCGCTAGTGGCTCTTCAATTGGGTACGCAGCTGTTTGATGGAGATTCCGAGCGCGGAATTGTTAGTGTTCCAAACGATACTTTTATGAAATTAATTTAAGATTGTAGATTTAGATATTCATCCTAAAATTAAAAAAATTTATGTATTAAATAAAGGACTTCTTCAAAGAAAGTAAACTCAAAATTATAATCATTTTAAAAATTTCTGGTATGAATCAAAAACTGACATGCGATAATAAAACAAATTTATTCTCAAATAATTAAAAGAATATTAAATTAACAGATTTTTTAAACGTAAATAAAAGAATTTCTTACAGCGGCGAAATCTTTTCCTCTGCGCAATTAATTTCGTTGCGCGCAGGGAAAGAAGGCAGCACAAAGTACGGGGAATTTCGCCGACGCAGCTGTCGCGTCAAAGAGGACGCGTCAAATTAAAAACTCGCGGCGTCGAATTTCGCATTTTCGCCCATTGTTCGCGTGTGAAATTGTCGTCTCGCTGCTTCCGCCCTGTTCCCGCGTGACGGCTGCGTCGCGCTCACACGCCGCTCGAGATTGTTTAATGCCGCGTAGGACCTGGTTCGAGGAATTCTTGCCGGGTGTTTAGCCGTGAAACGCTGTGTGTACTTAATTACACTGCCGTCCTGTCGTTTATCGCCTTTTTTTATTTATACGGTTTTTTATTTCTTTGAATAGAAGCATTTTCATCCAAAATATTAATTAGTTTTTGTACGTGTACCAGTTTCGTTATTTTAACTTTGTTTACTGTTTATTCTGTACTGTCGTTTTGTTATTATATTTTTAAAAAATTTTTCCTTTAAATTTTGTAGAGATTAAAAAGGGCATTGCAAACTAAATATTTTTCACTGAAATTCTCCATTGTTCGCTAAAATTTCTTTCTTCCGTAAATTCATAAAAATACCATCGCATACTATATGAAGTATTGATTAAAAACTTTTAATACGATATATCCATTTTCAACTTCGATAGGTTACTTGGTTTTTTAAAAATCGCACTAGATTAAATTAAAACGTAAACAATTATGTTGGAAAATTCGCGAAATTTAAAAAGAAACATGCATTTTCAGTGCTTTATTAAAACTTACACAGAATAACTTTTTCTCTTTAAATAAAATAAAACGAAACAAAGTATTTTATTACCACATTTTTTTTCTAGACGTAAAAAATTTCTACCCATTGTCTTATAAAAAACGAACTTTTCCAATTTAATTGCTGATGTAGCATGCAGAACTTATTCCCGCGCTACCCCGGTGCATCTGGCGGACGGGAGCAAAAAGTAGCATATGATAGGAAAGCCTCGCTCCGCTAAATCCATCCCATGAAATTTTCAGCGCTCGCCAAGTAGCGGCCTCGCGCGGAGACTCTTGGGTGTACGCGATAACGTCCTCCGTTCCCCGACTTATTTACGAGCTTCTCAATATAGTCGGTGTGCCGCGCTGCGCCGCGCTTATGATATCGCGCGCTTCTGCGCTAAAGAGAATAAGAAAGAATGGGTTTACACCTTCTTTTTGAAGGGCTTCGCCCCCAGCGGTCTAAATCAAGCCTTGCTAGATTACCACTTGCACGAATTTCTATAGTGAAGAATTGAGCTCTGGTTTTAGAATTCACTTTTTTTATTTGTATTGTGTTAATTAAAAAATATAAAGTTAGAAAATATACCTACGTCAAGGATTTTAAAGGTTGAAAGAAAAATTGTGAAGGATTGGGTAATGTGATCCCAGCGAATGGTATTACTGTGGCTTCTAGTCTACTGAAGTAAAAGGAGATTTACGTGGTTCTTGTAATTTCTTTTTTCATCCAAAATGAAGTTAAACTGAAATTCTGTATTATGAAGCTCTTGTCGGGAGATGAGATTATTATATGCAGATTTATGAGAATATTTAGAATATGAAAATACTCTAGAATGCATTTGTTTATTATTTTTTGAATATAATGTTTTTTGGTATTGTTCAATTATAATTCAAAATATAGACAGGTTTTCTAGAAAGTTTTACAAACATTAATTAAAAATCATTTTGTAAAATGAAAGTGAAATCAAACTTCGCGAATCTTTCTTTGGAGTTATAGAAAACCAGTCGTTTAACTCATTACAAAATGATTCAACGAAAAATTAAAAAGTAGTTTGTAGAGAAATGCAGTAAAACTGCAGTAAGCAGTTTTCTTTCAACATTCTAAACTTTTTTTTTAAAAACTCTTTCAAAACTCATCAGTAAAACAATTTTACTCGAATTTTCCAGCAGTAAAGTACAAAATCAGCAAGTGCAGTCAATGTTCAACCCTACCCAAACGTCGATGCAATTACGCTGATTCATTTTATTACTTCATACGTACAAATGGAATTTCCAAATCCGGGGTCAAAGAATAAAAAAAATTCCTCGTGTTCTCGTTAAAGGCACAAAAGAAGCCGGCGTCCGTTTCAACTCACGCGAAAGAATCCCCGAAGTTCGCGGAGTTAAGGTGATTGTAAATTTTTGAGGCTCGCAACAATGCCCCGGCTACGTTTCCACGAGTGCGCTCGCATGCGCGCACGCGCGAATCCGGCCGCGGCTTTGTGCCTCCGGCCGCCGCCGGAAAAAGAGGAGGACGAAGTTTTCCTGCGGAGGCCCGGAACACGGGGCCACTCGACGGAGAAAGGCGCCGGAAAGAGCCACCGCGGCGTTTCTCAATGAAGCGGCGACCTCCGCGGCGATCTTCGCCATTGAGCCACGACGGCTAATTTTTCGCCCGCGAAGAGGGGCGCGTGAATTGCGACGGGGATTTCGGAGACATTAAGATGACCTGGTCTGCAAATTTTTGATTATCGTTATAAATATAAAAATTGTGGTAAATTTTGCAAGTTAGATATAAAAATAAGTAATGTTATCAGTAGTAATATTAATTTGATAATTCAACTTTTAAAAATATCAAAAGATTTACTGAAATATAAAAAAAATTCGCTTACATACGTGAAAAGGTGTAAGTAAAAAGCACCATGTAAAAGTAAAACAAAGAAAAGTCACGTCGCGCAAAAGTAAGCTCCCTTAAATTTTTGGGCGACCGACAACGCGCGAGCGAAGAGCCGCGTCCAAGGAGACCGGAGCCAGTGGAAGGGTGGAGGAATATAGCGGCGCACCTGAAATTCTGCCAACATCGGCTCGCCGTCCTGCGTATCTCGTCAACGCTCGTCCGTGCGCAAAAAAAAAACGAGCGACGAAAAAAACCTTATCAAGGGGCGCCGCTCCCATTATACATGCATAATACGAGACAAAGAGGCTCGCGCGTCGCGCAAAAGAATGCTGATTGCGAGGGCTGCCGCTCTCCTCGCTGGCCAGGCTCGCCCGAGTGTGAAACTGTACAGCCGTGCATTTTTTACGCGTGCACACCCACCCCCCACGCCGAGCGCTCGGCTGGGCGTTCGCTCGCGAGATAACGCGAGCACCGCGCGCTTCAAAAGAAACGTCGAGAATTCGCAAAAGGTGAAACGTTGATTTTTTTCCCCGCAGCTCTTCCTTTATTCTTTTCGGTCTTCGAGCATCGCGGCGTTTACGCGTTGAGTTAATTTTTTTATTCCTTCGTACTTTGAGGCCTTTGTGATGGATGTTAGAGGCAAAAAATAATTTCTTTGTTTTAATATCTTTATTTTTTCTTTCCTTTCATTTTGATATATTTATTCCTTTTTATGCAGTGTACACATTTTTTTTTTTTGAAGAATTCAAAAAAACTTTCTTCATTGCGGGTTGTACAAACAAAATATTTTTCTACAGTTTCATCGTAAACAGAAATGTAATAAAACTCTATCCAGTTCGTACTGTGAGAAAAATAAGGATGGAAAAATTATTGTGAATTTTTGTGGAAAAATTGTTGTAATATAGTAAAAATATTTTCTAAAAATTATAATAAATTGTTCTTGATTGTTTTTATAAATAAGTATGCATAAATTCACTTATTTTCGCACAACAAAATAAACGTTCGTAAGTAATTTTACTGGAGAAGTGTTTAGTCATAAATCTAGAAATCTTATTAAGTTGATGCCAGTAAAACCTGTGTACGCGACGGCGTGTCCCGTATTGTTTCTAATAAACGTGCCACCCCTGACTCTCCGTTCCGGCTGATAGCTGACGAGCACGGCTCGCGGAGCATCCGATGGCCCCTGGATTACGATGCTTAAAATTGTAATACCCGGCGCTCGCGCTAATCCGCGGGAGGAGTCAGGGCTCTCGACCTCGGGGCTTTGTGCTTCCAGCTGACATCTGTTTCCCGTCACTCAGCCTCCTATTTTATCATGCTACCGGAACCGCTCATCTGCGCGCGATTTTTTTTCCGAGGCTTCCAGCTGGTGTGATGGATGAACGTTTAATGTTTTCTGCAAGTATTTACACTCGTTGTAAACTTGCGGTGCTTGACAAGGGGAGAATTGAGTGTTATTAAATAAAAAGTATTTGATAAGACAATTATTGTATTTACATTTTATATTGAGAGAAATTAAAACGCCTGCCTCTATTAAAACTATCCTTTTCAGGCAATGTCTGACCATATTTGCATGTTACTACTTAATTTCGTAGTAAGTAGGGCTATTGATTTATTTTAATATAATAAAAAAGTATTTGATAAGACAATTATTGTATTTACATTTTATATTGAGACAAATTAAAACGCCTGCCTCTATTAAAACCTCTTTTTAGGAAATGTCTGACCATATTCGCATGTTACTACTTAATTTCGTAGTAAGCAGAGCTATTGATTTATTTTAATACAATTTTTTACAGGTTGATGCATGCAATAAATTAATTACATGATTTTGTTTTGCGATAGAATATTTACATTATGAGTGAGATAATTTATTGAAATGTCTGACCACATTCGCACTTTACTACTTAATTTTGTGGTAAGTAACTACTAATTATTTGATTATACTAATTTATGATTGTTTTAAAATAATAGTCATTATATATCATGATGACATTTACCTGATTATTTATGTAAAATTCTCCTTTTATAATTTATACTAGGTGTTTGTTTAAACAATTAGGAAATACTCCCTTTTCAAAGTTTTTTAAAGGTAAACATTTCATTACAATAAAGAAATTCTCTAAAATTTTTCCCTCCGTCCATCTTTCCTACATGAAATTCTGGAATAACTTTATCCGTCGAAAAATTTAGTAAAAATACATTTTACTGCGCCGGCGGTAGTTTACGATGTACAATCGGCGCCGCCGCTGAGGAAACATCCAGTCGTGCGGCAGCAATCCCCGTCGTCGCTTTCCGTCACTCCCGCCGGTGGTACGAGCAGGTTAGACCAGGGGGGTCGTTGGCACCGGGACATACGCGCGGCGGCGGTCCCGGCCGCGATTTGTCGGTGCGGATTAGCTCTTTATTGCGCGCACGGGGCTCCCTCGCCTCCATCCCCCTCCCACCCCCGCCCCCATCCGGGCACCGTCCTTCGCCGGCGGATCAAACGCGCGTCGTTAGTCCCCGCGACGGCGGCAAGTTGCCAGCAAGACTCGTCGCCCGATAAACCGCCGGGTTGTCGCTCTCGCGCCGACCGATTCGAACGACGAGCCGTCGATTCTCGTTATTGGCCTCTGCTTGGCGCGCCGGCGGAATGTGTGCGCGCCGATCGCCGACGGGGGGGCTCGCGCCCACGCGCGGACTGCGGTCGAGGCTGCGCCGTTAGCTAAGTGTTATGGGCTTGCGCGCCGGGCCCCTCGGCCGAGTCTCGTTAGGATTTATTTATTGAGGCGGAGATCGACCAGATTTGGTCACGAGGGCCGACCGCTGCTCAACGCTTACTACTGAAGAGGTTCGGATAATCATTCGAGGTATACCCTTTAATAGATGGCCTGTTGTATCGCTTGTGGTTCAGAAATATGTCGTCAATGACAATTAAAAGTATTCATTCTTTTTATTGGACAAATACAAAAAAGTAATATTACATTCATTCATAAAAATTAAATATTTTTGCTGCGAGATTTTTTCAGAAAAGCAGTATTCTGGTGAATTATCAGTAAGTAAAGTTAAAATAGAGAAACGTGAGAAACGCACAGAACTATTGTTTAGAGTTGTTTATGAAGGAAATAAAAATCAGAAAATTAATGGTGCAGTGTACTAAAATTCGTAGAAAAATAGAGATTTCATGCTACATTCAGTAGTACGAATTGCAAAATCATTGAGCTATCGCTAGATATTTCAGCTATTTCTAACTATTTGAGCTATCTCTAGGAAATTTGTAATTATATAGTCACTTTAAATGAAAAATTTTGATTAATAAAAAATTTTGCTTTCTTTCTTATATTTATAACTTTGGATTATAATTATATTGCTTGGACTAGGCGAACTTTTTTTCCTATTTACATAGAAACTGCAGGCATAATTCAATTTTTAATTGAACAGAATAGAACGTCAACACTACTGTAAACATGGAAAAACTTTTATAAAACTAATGCACCCTGATTATTCCCCGCATTTCCAAGCGCAAAACAATCCAAGCAATAGAACAATAAGCGCTCGCCTCTTTAAAAATCGAACGACCGATGAGTCGGTACTCGTGCAGCCTCGTGAAAGAGAAAAAAAAATGCGGGTAAAAGAAAGCACCCCATTGTCCTGCAGCGATGATCGCGCGTCGATCCGCGACAACAATGCCTCCTGCGCGTGCGGGGTAGGCTGCTCAATTACGCGGCGCGCGTAAAACCGAGTGATGCCTCAAGAACAATCGAACCGCGCGGCCGATGACGGGGACCGGGGGGGAGGAGGTCGTCGTGTACGCGGCCCCGCACAATCGACATCCGACGTAATTAACGATCGAGACGCGAGCGCACGCATTACCGGGCGTGTCGGAACGGCCACGGCCTACTTAGTCATGCCGTCGTCTTCGCGCGCGCGCGCGCTGCCCCCCATTGTGCCCGTCGGACGCGCTCCCCTCCCGTTCAATTATACCGGCGGCGACGCCAATATTATTCCCGATTTCGGTACATCGGTCCGGCCGGAAGCGACGGCCGCTCCGGCATGCGCCGCCCCGGCCGCTAATGAAGCGGGCTCTTAGCTCTGTACTCGGACGGCCGCGCGCGGAAATAAACGAGGGGCGCGGCGCGCGCTCCCCCCATTGTCTGCCCGTTGTGTTTTACAGGCGCGGGAAGAATGGCCGAGGGACGTGAAAAGACCGACGCCAGGGCGGGAGGAATCGCGCGACGGCGATCTTGATTATTTGAAGAGATGGCGCTTTTGTTCACCGGCTGCGCGCTACTGCTCTACTCCTTTTTTTCGTTCTCTTGGAATTGTACTGCGCTTTTGCCGATTGCTTTTTTATGTGGCTTGGGTGTATGAGCTTAAGGCCGCCAAGTCGCTTTTAAATTTAATTCTGGACTAATTGATTGATTTTATAGTATATTTGATCAATCCCTTCTTTCACCCAAAAGATTAAAAACAAATTAAGTTTTCGCGAGGAAGCAATATATTTAATTAGAACATTAAAATGAAATAAATACAGCACCTGCACTTCCTATGCCCAAATGGAAGTAGTTTATGCACAACTTAATTTCCATTAGTTCAGATTAATTTATTGTAAACGTAAAGCGTCAAGACTAAATAAGAATCTAAGCTCAGTTATAAAAAATACTTGCAAGAGTAACTTTAAAATTTTTAGACAATTATTTGAGTGTTCCTGTATTTGGTTTATAATAATTTGAATGTTTCAATCAAGCATGCAGCAAATTACTAAAATAAGTTGGTTGGACGATCTTATGAATCATATTGTTATTTTTATAAAAATTGTTTGTTATTCACTGCTGAACCTTTAAAAAAATCGAATAAGCGTTTGCTTCAAATGAATCTCTTTTGCACATAATCAACAGAACAGTCGTTTACCCGGGGTAAGAAAAATAAAAGGCACCTCTTTACCATGCAAATGGGCATCCATATTGTTAAAATAACCTTGTAATATATTCATTAAACTGAAAATTTAAGACGGTTTATGTCGCCGGGCTGCATAAAACATAAGTTACGCGTGACTTTATTCGCGCGCCTGCGAGCGCATAAAAGTGCACTTTGCTTAGCATTTATTCGAGAGTTCGAGCGTGAGTCCCGCTGCCCTTAGGCACTTAGAGACTTAGAGCTCCATTAAACTTCATTACCGCCGTGCGATTAATTTCTGAAAGGCCGCTCGTCGCGCGCTACACCTTTTGATTCTCCTGGCCGCTAAACGAGCTTTCGCCCTCCGTAAAAGCGGGCGTCCGAGCGTCGCGGCCAATACACTTAGCTCTCGCGGCCGAAACTGTAATAAATGGCTCAACTGCCGCTCGCAAAGAGAGACGCGACACCCGGCTATCGCCTTCGGTTATATTTTTTTTACACTCCTTTCGAAATTCAGGAGAGCTCGTCCTCTATAATGCAGAGGCGGAAACGTTTCTGGATGATTTACTGCGAATCGTTGAGCCGCGGCTTTTCTAGCTTCCGCTGCGGGATGTGCCGGATTCTCCGGAACATAAAGCGATTTAGTATTAATTTCCAAGCAGCGAGAGTCAGAAATGAGGGTCGGTAGTGGTGTATGATACTGGATAATCAATTTACTCCGAATTTACAATTCTAGTTTGATTGGATTTTAAATTTTTAATAATTTAATATACAATTTAATAAAATATTTGGAATATTGTACAAAAAGAATTGATTTAAATTTTATCTTGGTCTTGATAACATGTATCTAATGTGTATTCTAGTTTTATTATTATTAAATTCGAAGAGATTATTTCATTTAATGACGTTTTATACATTCTATTGCCTTTGAAACATCATTTTGACACTGCAATTGTTCAATTCTATTTTTGATCAAATATTAATATTTGAATCACAATGATGACATTTAAAAGTACAAATAAGCAGTGGTAGGATCAATATCGTTTCTGTATTAAAACCCAGTTAATTATTCGCAGTAATCAGTAAAAACAATGGAAAGGTATAAAATATGGACAAAGTAGATATTGCAAGGAGAGTACAACGGTATCCTCAAACACAATTAACTTTTTTTACCGACATTCATCGAAGATATCGCCTCAATAATACGTTCCCTCCTGGAAGAACTAATTTACCGATTCCTTTATTTTTGTGTATATACGAAACGGTATATCGGATTGGGGTCGGCCATGCGAAAGCAATCGAATCGAATTTCCCCCTTTTTCCATTCTGATCAAGCAAAGTGATACAATAACGCAATGTTTCCCCCCTCCGCTCTTGTAGCACGGCACAATGGGACGATCGATTTCTATCGTACGTCCCAAAAACTTTTTAAAATAAAGACTGTATAAGCGATTGAACCGAGGCGCGGAATGCGCTTGTATATTTTCCGCAATATCCTCTACTCTGGGCCGCGTGTCCATTAGCCAATTGTATTTCGTCCTCGACGAGCTTCACCTGGAGTCTCGCATCCTAATTGAACTTCCTCTTCGGGTTTCTCCATTACACTGCTATTGCTTCACCCAATTCTTACTTTAGTTCCTCAATCTAATTCAAACTGTACCATTTTCGTCGCCCTAAGTAGTATCCATTACACCAATTAAACTAACTTATAAAACAAAACATAAAATTATAATCCAAAAATTGAATGCACGATAAAAAAATTTTTTTTTGCTACAGATGAAAACATGATGAAATCATAATGTCATCTAGCATCCGTATCACCGGCGCCTAAATAAAAGCGAGATCGCAGCGGAGATTCTTAAAGCCAATTTGAACGCTTATCCCATCGAGCGCGTTTCCGGCTCGTGCTTCCTCTCTAAACAAATCAAAACGCACCCCGCAAATTTCAAGCCAATTTCCGAACGTAATAAAAGGGAATTCACCCTCGTTCGGAGCCGTTGTACTCGTCCCGGAGATCGCGAGCCAATACAACGGGGACGTGAAATCGATACGGGCGAGGCCCGCGAAGACTGACGCTTTACCTTCGCGCAAACAAGAAAATTAGATTTCGCGCGTAGCAGCCCCCCGTGTCCGTTCCCGCGCCGCCACTTCATATTACGAGCTCCCGAGCAGCTCCCGACGCGAGCGCGCACACGTGTGCGCGGCTGCGTGGGCGCTCGTTTTTTTCCTCCTTTTTTTGTTCGCTCGAGAGGTACCGAGGAAACGGACTCTCGCAATTTGTTGCGCGGCTGATCGATCGACGCGCAATTAGTTGAAGGGCTCGATCGGGGGGAATTACGACGTGTGCGATCGCGTTACGCTTTCGCCGATTCGGTGTTTTAGTAGGATAGGGAACCGTAATTACTGGCAGTCGTGCGGAATAGACGAGGGAAATTCACTTTAAATTTTGTTTAAGGTACAGCGCGGCCATTACTGTACGTTGTTTTCTAAATAACAATATGAAAATCGGAAATTCTACACGTCTTCATTCGTTGTATCATAATAAATTGCCGTGCTACGCAGGCTGAAATTAATTAATTGATCATCAGTGTAATTACCAGCGGAATAGATGAATCGCGTGTAAACGTCCGACCTGCGAATTTCGTGTATTAATAAAGCCGGGATAAGACACAATGGAGCGGAGCTAGCGAGACGCGGCAACGCGGTGCTCGCTGAAACTTATTAAATTCTACGCTCGTCAAGTTTGTAAACCAGCCGCTGGAAATAGCCAGTCGGATCGTTGAAAAATCCCGGCGGAGCGGGGGGGAGCACATCGCGCGCCGCGTACACGTCGGCGTAACGAGAAAACAAACAAACGAAATGTAGGGGGCGAGTCTCGGCGGCTTCGCGATTCCTTTTTTCCCGGGCGTCCCCGCAGCCGTTCGCTTCGATCTCTCTCGTTTAATTTCGAGATTCGAACTGTATTCCCCCGCGATGAAAAGGCGGCGGGCGAGAGGCGGCATTCCGCGCGGCAGTAGTACGAGTCCGTGTGCGGTAAGACAGCGCGCGCGCGGGAGATTGGCTCGAACGTATATAAGAGCGAATGAGTCGAAGACGTCTCGCGCCGACATATCAACCATAAAATTTCCCAAGTATTGCCTCTCGAAGGTAGAAATTTCAAATGACTCCAGTTTCTCGATTTTTATTCGCGAGTTAAAGTTCTTTTTTTAGTTCTGCTCTGGAGATGTATAAAGTATGTGGCGCATCAAATTCAAAAACTTTGATGGGATTTTTCTTTATTGTATCGTGCTTAGTTTTAAAAGAAGGAGGAAAAAGCGAAAGGACAGATTTCAGTTTTTTCTAAAGTATTTTAAAATTATAAAAAAATTGAATGAAATTTTCATTTATCAGTATTTAAGTCCTAGATTAGATTCTTTTTTAATCTTATAGGATACAACTTTTTAAAAATCTTTTTTAGTAATAGAATCATTGAATCTTGAAATATTAAAGGGTAATATACATTCTCATGTTCTATCATTGTAATTTACTCTTTCATTCTTATAAAATCGAAACTTAAATTAATTATGAAAATAAAACTTAGATCACTTGCGTCAACTGCAATATTTTCACAACCAGAATCCGACAAATTTTCGCAGTGTCAGAGCGAAATCCTTGCCTGTCTGTTAAAGCAAAAAGAAGGTGAATGGAAGCTCCATCGCGAGGTAGGCAAAGCGAGCCACTCACTTAGCCCGACGGAGGTTCGTAAGAAAACGCGAGCGTGGGATACGAGACGGGCGCGTCTCGTGTTTTCCGTTTTCGCAGGGAGCAGAGCGGATTATTGCGGCCCCCGCGCCGATAAGAAAACATTTTCCTTCCAGGCCGGCGGAGCCAGGCGCGCGCGGACTCGCGGCCCCCCGAAGCAGGCAGCCGCTGCTTACGCGCGGCTTCCGGGCGGAAGGCGACGAGGCTCGCTTTGTGTCGCGACGACGCCGGCATTCTGCCGAGGAATTTAACTAAAGCGACGCGCCAAGCATTTCGACTGACAGCGACGCAGACGCGACGACACACGGCCTACAGACCGGATGAGAGGCGAGAAATCGGGCTTCCTCCCGGACGCGTCTCCCTTAAGCCACCGCCGACGTCGCCCTGAAATATCGCATTCTTTCGTTTAGCTGGCTTCGGGCTGACGTTCGCACCAGCCGCCTTCGCCCTGGAGGGTTAGAGATCCAGCGGGCTTCTTTTTCTTCTTCAGTATTTCAATATTATTTTTAAGATGAAATTGCAGTTTTTTTTATCTTTCGAAGAATATTATGATTAATTAATTAGCTCAATAATTCGAATTATTCAACTGTAAAAAATTATTATACCGCAGACCTATGAATTAGTCAACGAATGTTCAATAATTTATTAAATTTTTCGAATTATTATTATATCATTATTCATGCACATTCCAGACTACAATTATGCAAATCATTTGGAATAAAATTTCGAAAATTTGATACATTTTCGAGTGTTACGTAAAATTACCAATTCTACTTGACTGCAATTAAGCAACCTCATTTCGCTGGCAGTTTTCATTACTATAAAAATTATCTATCTGACCCCTGCCAGCCACGGCGTATTATTCTCGCATCGCTTACAGAGAGGCTTAAATGAGCGTCTCCGAGAAGCGCCGAGTAAAATGAGCCGAGGCAAAAGAGGTCGCGCACGTACTCCGGCCGGAAAGAGCGAGTCATTCACCGCAGGCAAATCGCCCGTCCTCGGCCTTTCGTGTCGCTCTCCCACCCACCCCCCGAAAAGCTTCTCCTTGTCGGCGGGCGTAATCTCGAGTCTCCGCGGCTTTTTTCCCCGACGACGGTCACCGCGAGCAAAGCCTCCCCAAGACGGCCTCTCGCCTCTCGTGCTGCCGCGCTCTCTCTCCGTCTCCCTCTTCACGAGAATAATCCGAGACTGTTTCTCGTCGCGAAGAGTGCCGTAAGAGCCTTTCGCGGCATTAGCCGCGGACTGGCATGAAATATTAAGGCTCGCTGGAATTTAATTATAGGAACTTTAATTTTTTTTTTAATTTTGTTTTAGAAAGAGGTAAGAGTTCTGCGTAATGAAAATTTGTACCGTTTAGTGTGGTACCGCTAGCGTCATAAACTTGTTTCGGCATTGAATTTTTATAATTATGTAAAAAAATCGGAAAAATGTATAGATAAAAAATTTCTTGAGTAATTTGTATTTACCAGGAATATTGCGTTTACAATTTGCGTGACTAATTATACTAGTATTCTGATGATAATGTGAAAGAAGAAAAAATCCCTCCACTTCAGAAAAAATGGAGCTACTTTATGCTTGACTGGCTCAGTTTTCACTGAATCGAGTGGTTTTTCATTCTCTCTTATATTAAGAGTTCAAATTAGACATTTATTTTTACAAACATTTTCAAAGTTCAATAACCCAAATAAAATTTTCATTTTCATCAATCCTTGTGCGTTATTTAAACTCCGCAATTCTTCTTGTACGAACGAAAAATTAGCACTCGAGTGTTCGGTCGCAAATTATTTAAAATACCATGCGCATTAAACATAAACGGAATATAATAAAGAGGAAGAAAGGAAAAGGTATGCGGCGAAATAGTGCAGACGGCAACGGCGGTCAAAGGTCGGTGAGTGCCGCCGGGAAGTGGGTACGGCGTTGCACGTGCGCGCCTCTCGAGCTGCACGGGAGGAGCTGCGCGGGGGCGGAGAGAGAGAGAGAGAGAGAGCGGAGTCGACTGCCAACGGATTGTGGCCGGCATTAATTCCAAGCTACCGGCTGCTTACAAAGCAGTCTCGCCCTCTCGCTCGCGCTCCTTCTCTTTACTGACCTTAGTTAGATTACGTTTGCATTAGGAACTCGAGCGGAAGCGTCGGCGGGGAGGGGGGGAGGGAAGGACGCCCGCGGCCGTTCGCACGTCGCGACGCCGTCGTCCTACTAGGCGTCGTCGTCGTCTCGACGGCGTGGAGTCGCGCGACGGAGCGAGGAGCTAGGGGCCGAGAGCCACTTCTACGGACTCGGGGTGTACGTGAGCAATCCGGTGCACTTTGACGGATCGCTCATTTCCTCGTAAGCCGCGACCCGTTCATAATCAACTTGATGGCGTCTTCAGGAGTTCAGAGGATGTGTCGTAATTTGCTTTATTGTTCCTCGAGCAGAGGCGGGATTATGAGTAGCGCGCGTCCACTGTTTTACTCATTGCACATTTCATGCAGGAGAGGGGGGTTATTGTATTGTGCAAATATTAAAATATTTTTTTACAAACTTCACTTTTATTTATGCTTTGGAACAGTAAATAAAAATAAAGTTTTACTTTATTGTTGTGATCTAAATTTCATGTACATTTATTTCCAACGGATCCAAATAAAGTAATCTAAGTCAATTCAATATGAACAATTAAAAGTGTAGATCCAATCACTAAGATCTAATTAATTTTCGATATTTTTATATAATTTGTATATAAATCCTGTATATACATAAATATACTAAGAATCTCAATGCTTTATTCTGAATCAGCAAGCTAAGTTTCCAAAAATCTTAAATCTTTTTCTTTAAGATTTAGTGCTTAGATTAAATGACTCAAAAGATCGTACCGAGTCGAATTTAGATCGTAGTTGTATTTGTAATTGAGGAAAACATCAAAGATAAATTTTGTTTGTAACAAAACTGGTTACTGAATCTGGAAAAATTAGCTACCAGTATCTAAAGACTACATCAGCTGAAAATTTTACAAATTGATAGTTTATTTAGTTAATTAAAAAAAATTTCTATCTCAGTTAACCGTAAAAACATTCTTTCAATTTATCCGTTAACTTGAATTTTTTGCAATCTCGAAAAATTTGCAAGGTTATGGAACGATTCCCCTTTAATCCAAGCTAACAGCCATTTTCCAGTGTTTTAATACCCGCCACGACCCGCCGATTGAACTCGACCCCAAAAATTCAATCCAGCAATTTCCATTTACTCCCAGACGAAAACCAATTTGCACAGGCCGTTTCGGAATCGCCGAGGCCTTGCGAGCCATCCGAGTAGTCCTCCCTCCAGTCTGGGATTTGCACACCGAGATAAGATAAACCATCAGCGGGGCGTCAAAGATACGTCGGCAGACATCCGCAGTTCACCTGCGGAGATGCGGATAACAAGGTTACCACCCCCTGTGTGGGGAATTCATTAATATTGATTAATCCGCGACGGGAGCTTAGCATTCAGCCGATCGGCGCGACGCTCCTTCGAGCGATATACCGAACCCCCCCGCGCGGCCTACATTTTCCCGCGCCTCCGTATAGATCGCGCGCGCGCCTGTAAAACGAGCACGAAATGTAAAGCGGAAATTGGATTGTCAGCTTTTTCTCGTTTCCATTTTTTTCCGTCACAGTCGCTGTCTCCTCTTTTTTTTGTCATCGGTACGGTTATATGTCTCTGGGTATCTATTCCATTCCTTTTATCTATTTAGTTTTGTTTGGTCATAATATTTCTGTATTCGATTGCACATCGAAGTTCAATGTATAAGAAGTGACTAAGATGTCTTTGGTATTTTATGAATTTTTCGATATTCTTCAGAGGTTCGCTGATGTTAAAAGCTTAAAATATATCATCATATTTTTTCGTCGAAGAGCTTGCAGGTGATTATCTAAAATTGTTAAAAATGATTTATAAAAGGAGTAAATTTCGTCTTTAAATTTACATCTTGGCTAAATTATTGATGTGGGTATGATAAAAAGCAAGATTCTCAGTTTGTATTTGTGCTTTTCAAGTTCCAGATTTTTAGTGACTATTCGCATGTCTGTAGAATCGAAAGCAATCAAATCGAATTTCCCGTAGTTTTATCAACTCGAAAATTACGTTACCGTTCGTATTTGAAAAGACGTTTTAGTGGAGTACGCCTTTATAAATATGTTTATCCATGAACGTGATCGGGATTTCGATTTTACATTTTACTTGTTGTGTAATACCTTACTATTACTAAAGAATGTTTTTAATATTTTAACATAGTAAAACCATGAAATAAGAATTATAAAAGCGTAGATAAGGAATTACGTTAACAAATGTAAAAGCACTTGCAAAGTTAAAATTACATTTTAAATGAAAATTATGTAGTTCAAATTTCTGACGTAAGATCAAGCGAAGGAATTAATTTTCATTTTTGTTACATTGCGAAAGATTGATTAAAAGTCCCATTTTGGACAAAGTGGAAACACCGTTCAAGAGCATCCAACTCGCTAACAATAAATTAAAAGGTTTTCCACCCTCCTCTCCCCTTGCTCTCTAGCGCCGACACATTTCGAAATGAGTAAAGGAAAAATGATAACTGACGAGGCGAAAATTGAGATAAAAGCCTGGGAAGAACCTCCCACGGGCAGTGGCGACCGTAATTTCTCCACCATTCGCGATTAAGCTCTTAAGTTAATTCAAAAACAAAGAGGCCGCTCGCTGGTCCCGCGCCCTCGCCCCCACCCCTTCCGCCGTCGCCGCCGCGATTCGCGCCGCACTGGAACTCGGCCACTTTATGAAAACCACTTGAAACTTCCAGGACGCCGGGGCTGGCTGCGCGCTTCTTTTGACCGTTAGCAACGCGAGAAAATAAACTTCTCCCCTCGACGGAGTTACTTCGACGTCTGAGACGTCCATTGTGTAATACGGCCATTTCTCCGGGATCCTTTCGATTTTGCTCTCTTACAGGCTTTTTGTCCGCGAGTTTCGAGGATCCAAGCGCGCGCGCGCGCGCTCGCCCGACTTATCGTTCCATTTTCCGAGGCGCGAGCCCGGAGTGAGGGACTCGGGTGAAACTGTAAATGCTATTTCAAAGAGCACTGCAGGGTGTATTGAAACTTTAAACTCCCTAAATTTTGACGCGGCGATAGTTTAGAAATTTTTTTTAATTTTTCCTACGCGGACGGTGGAAAATATGAATTATGGAAGATAGCGTACAATTTAATTGAATTAATGGAAGAAGAGCCAAACTCAGCGAAATACTAAGTGGAGCACTGTGAAATTGTATTACTCAGCATGTAAAATTGGATTAAAAATTCTTTCTGTGGGGTATCAAAATCTTTCTTGCAAAGTAGCCTTGTATTATGATTAATTTGCATTTTTAAACAAATTTCATTATTTTCTCATGTAACACATAAATTGTATTATACTAATGCTTCGCTATTTTTTTAATTCAGATTTTTTTATTGAATTTTGGCCCTTATGAAATGTTCTTATAGTATTCTTGAAAAAAAAAAAAAAAAAGATTATAGTCCGTCATACATTTCTATTTATTGGCTAAAACAAAGCTCCTTTCACAGAAGATTTTCATAAATATCACAAGATGTGCTTTATATCTCGGGAATATCATGAAAAGTATTTTATTCGTAACCGAGTTAAACGTTCCTTTAAAAATTGAAATATGCTTTTTGTTCATAGAAGAGCTCCTACTTCGTTAAAATATGTCTTATCTATTTTACGAATTTATTTAAATCAATTTGAATTGTACCTATTTTGAAAAAAATTTGATTTTGTAAAATACTATGCACAGAAACTGTTTCATAAACAATAGAGTTGCATTTCATAAACAAGATAGAGCGGCAATCCCAAATTCATCCAAAATACTTCATTACGCGATAGGTACCTAATCAAGTCATATCTCATCTACGAGGCAACCAAGGGAGAAGTAATCCTACGGCGGAGCGCATCGCGGCGGAAACAACGGCGGCGCCGCGTGCCAACTTCCTCGGCGCGCTTCCCGCCGGAAATCCAAAGGAGCGGCTGATGAGTCTCAGCTTCGGCTATTACGGCGCAAACGCGCCGCGAAAGCGAGCCGATCAAAGTCGGCGCGTCTGAACGTCGCGAGCGACAAATTAGTCGCGCCGCCCGAGCCGCGCGAGCTCACATCGCCGGGAGGCGGAGAAAAGGCGCAGTCGCGCACGGCTCCCACGGGTACCTCCCCCTACCCCCCCATCAAATATTCCGACTTCAGTCGAGGCGTCGCGACGCCCGCACCTACGCGGCAGCCTTAAATCCCGCTCGCCGCCGCCAGATATACCTCGCCCGGGGAGTGCCTCTGAAATATTGATGCGCCGACTTTGAATGAGCGATGGCGTTTGACTTTGAATGCGAAAAATTGCCCGCCTTCCGGCTGTTTAAATCACGCGGCGGTAAAGTGGAAATTGGGAAATTCGTCGGCCGCGGGCTCGGTGAAATTTTAATTCGACGCCGCGCCTGAGATACCTTTCGCTTTTTAAAGTTGGACAAATTTTTAAATTTCGGGCCGCGCGGCTGCGCGTGAATTTAATCGCCGGGCGCTGGAAAATGCGAAATTAATTTTTTGCTTTTGACGGGAATTTCATTGTGATTGAATTTAATCAAGGGATGGAAGTTGATTGAAATTTTCGAACAGTTGAATTCTTTTTAAAAAATCGTCAGTTTTATTCTGCATTTGTATCGCGCGCGTAAAAAAGCTGCCTACGCTTTTAGCGTTTATTAATTTAAGCGAGGAAAATAATGCGCTGCGGAAAGCATTGAGAAGTATTTTATTTTTATTTTTGTAAAGTAAACACCCGCTTTACTAAAATATATAGATTATTGTATTTTGCGAAGTGGCATATACTTTACGAAAATTAAATTAAATGTTTTCGAACATAAATTGCTTTATTTTTCTCACTCGAATTAATAATCGTGAAAAATGTTGCCAGTTTTTCTTCATAAAGCTTGCAGCGTGCATTGCAATTTCTAATTTTGAAACTCTTTTAACCGGCTTTTTAGAAACCGTTCAAAACGCTTTTTCCCTTTGAAACGCGCGCCATTCTCCAAAAAATTATTCATCTCGAATGAAATAGGCAAAGGGAGCGCGAAGCGGTCAACGGAAACGCAAAAGCAACCGCGAAAGGAGTGAAACGCTCGAATCAAAGGGGCGATTACATTTCAATGGTACCTTTTCAAGCGGCGTCCCGCCGTCGAGTGTCAGCGAAAAAGTGTGTCAAGGGCCTTCTTACGCGAAAACGTCGGGTGCGGCACCGGCGGAAAGGGGGAGAGGGGGGCGTCGGCGACGGCGTGCTCCCTTTAATGAAATTAAGGGGTCGCGCCGCGCGAACCCCGATTCTGCTCTCGTCGGGGGTGCGCGCCTACCCCTCGCCACGCTTTATCAAACGCGCACTCGGCTGTAATCGATTCCCGCGAAAGAAGTTGTCGGCGCAAGTTTATTTACGCTGTATAGACACTCGGGACGTTTTGACGCTTCTTGCTCTTTATTGATCTTTAATTTAAACCGTTCCTTGCTCAATTGGATATTGAATTTGTTTATACTGCGAATTCTTTATAGAGTTTTCTTGAAATCTCATTTCTTTGAGTTCAAAAATGCAAAATTTTGTCGTAATCTTTATATAATTTATTTATTTACTTATTAAATTTTTTCTTACTTCTCAATTATTGAAATAAATTACGTTTATTGTTATTAAAATCGCTTTATCGAAAAAACTAGCTGGATTCAAAATTATATAAAATGTCCACGTCACTTATAAAAAAAGTTTTCCGTTGCATTTCTATTACAAACTAATCAATTACCTTATTAAAAATTGGAGCGCTGGCAAATAAAGAAAGTTTGTTCGCAGCTCGACACGCTCGATAAACTGAAGACATAGCGGAACAGCGTAGTTTCGTATTTTCCTTTGACGTGATCTGACCGCGCTGACAAACTCACCGAACGAGCTGCATCGAACGAAGCGCGCAGATATAGCACACGTACACGCCGCTCCGGGGAGAAGGAGACGTTGGCGAATTGTCAGCGAAATTTCTCCTACTCGCGAACTACGTGTTCATAATGATAATTTGCGAATTGCGCCGTACACCCCGATTCTCCGTCCGTCCCCTCTGGCGTCCGACACGCCGTCCCTCTCTGTTTACCTTTGCTCCGCTGCCTTTGTCTTGTTCCGATTTCACGTTTGTTTCTCTTGCCACTCTCCTAGCCCGCGCAATGAAGCGTTCATTTTCTGCATGAATATTAAATATCACTGCGACTCGCGCGCGCTCGCCTTTTTCCAGAAATGCATAAAGATGTATTTTTTTGGAGCACGTGTATACGTAAATGAACGCGCTCAGATTAATTTTTTATTTCATTACTTTTGTTTGGAAATTTTTTTGTAACACGTAGGCACATGAAGAAGGTTATTTTTATGATAATAATTCTAATAAGTGGAATAAAAATAATAGTAAGTTTATTTTTTAGAAGCTATATAACTATAAGTACATGTCAAAAATTAAAAAACTAAATTTTATTTTGAATTTGGAGTACCTACTTAAGCAAATAAAAGAGGAATTATAGATTGATTCATGTATAAATTCAGTAAAGTTTTTTACCAGATTCGAGTACAAAATATCCGATCAGGTTTTTTTATAAACTCCCGTTAATACCCATTCGCTTGCGTCACTGGCCAAACTTCGGGGAAAAGAACGGTATACGTGACTGGCTTCAAATCCATTCCTCATTTCCTCTCTGGCGCCTCTATACGTCCGCATATCTCTGTATCGCTTCCAACTCCGTTTCGCAGATGAACACCCCCAGAGGTGAGCCGAGACTTTCAAAGTGGCGGAGAAACCCGTCAACCAGTCGGCGCCGCGGCTCGACATTCTCCGCCGCGAGTTAGTCAATTTAATTAAATCAGAACTTGGACCGAGCTTATCCCTCCCCCTTCCCACCCGAAAATGTTGTTTCTGCGCGAACTCGGCAATAATGTTTCACGGCCGGTCCGAAATTTCGGCCGCTGCGAAGGGGACGGTTTTAACGGCTGGCCGCACGGAATCGGGGCCGAGTTCGACGCCGTACTTACTCCGGCGACCGAATTCGACGGCACGAGTCGCGCTGATGGCATCGCTGTTTGTTTATCGCTGATTGTCGGCGACAAGGTGCGCGGCCCCGTTTTACGATGATGCAGGCGTCGAAACGGGAATGTCTTGGTAGAATTGCAATCGAATTCAGGGCGCGCGCTTTATTTTTCTTGTTTCGATTCTTGCTTTATTTATACGAAAATGTTTTATGCGTAAAAGAGAAACGGTGAAGGGGTAGGGCTGTTTCTGCAAGAGGACGATTTGTTTTTAGTAAAAATTCTTTTTATGAGATTTCAATAGGTATACGAGTTGCACGACATTGCGATTCGTAAAATTTTATTGTTGGGAAACGATTGCTTGTATAGTACGATTATATTCTTGAAATATCCTTGCGAAATTTTATAAGAATGTTTAATTTCGGGGAAAGTAGATAGCGTCTTAATTTTCTGGTAATCTTTAGATGCGTTATGAAAATGTATTGATTATAGTTTTAGAAACGGTTTTATTAAAACCATGGTTTGCAGACATTTGATTACAGTGATTACATAATTTATTTTTATAATTAGCTATAACTAGTTAAATGATAATTAATTAATTGGCGGAGTACTAATGGCCTCAAAACGCCAATTTACCCTGGCCTTAACGTTGATTATATAGACCCATTACCGAGAGAGATATGTCAGAGTTCACCTCGCGGTAAATGTGTCAAGCAACATTATGTGACGAGAAAAAAAATGCGAGGTCTAGTGCCTAAATCTTTAAAACGAAAATCACTTTGTTTCTAGAATCGTCATTTAACAATTGTTATTTTTTACATTTGGAAAAAAGAGATACTGTGTTTAAGAAATAAAAAGTGGTTTGTGACTTTTTTAAATAAATTTCCCCTCGAAATTAGATCACAGTTATTAGAAAAAAATGGGAAATTGAAAAAAAAACGGCTGATAAAGCAGTGGTAGTCGTCGTAAAGTAATTTCGCCAAGTTTACGATCAGTCCAACGTTATTTTTCTTCTTGGCAAGAAAATAGCACACATCTCTCTCGCTCCTGTTCTCTGCTTCTTTGGTTAGCCAAAGTAAACTCCCGGAGGGTCGCCCCTAATTGCGGCAGTTATAAGCAGCTTCGGACGCTTTAGTCTCGCGGAAAATTTTCGCTGCAGTCCGACGCCGCTTTATCTCCCTCGGCCACTGCCGCGTTACGACGCAGCAGGGCAATACGAGTTAAGAGCTTTTTTGCATCTAATTTTCAGTCTCTCGACCGCGCGGCAAGAAAATTTCGCGATTCGCTGCGGGCGCGCCCGTGCGGGTGAGCCGCGCGAAGCCGATGGCGAAAAGGAGCGGAGCGAGAAAGTTCCGGGAGAGCCGCGGAGAAAGGGGCGATATGAATTATCTAAGTTTCTTTGAGTGAAATTTCATGCGGTTCGGGCCTCTAATGGAAGCCTCGCGCGACAAAGCGCTAAAAAATGTACGTCGCATTAAGCGCGGGCAAAATATTTAAGGCTCGAAAATCAGCCAAAGGGATGAAATGATTCTAATTTACGATCGCACTGAGCAAAAACCGCGAGTGTAATTAAAAATTAATTTCTATTTGCGCGACCGGATTCTTTGAATTGTCTTATCTCGCGTAATTCAGGCGGTAATTTTTCAAAGCCTACTTTGCCTACATTCGCGAAAAAACAAAAGGCGAGTGGCTTTTGTAAATCATCCGGGTAGAAAGTGCACATTGTGAATTAAAAATCTAGGCAATCCGTCAGCCGGCGCCGTAACAAAGTCACGCAAGAAACAAAGACAGTGACAAGCGCGGCAAAATCCCGCGGCGCGACGCCCGCGAGGGGGAGAAGCGGCCTTAGCCGAGGAGCAAGGAGGAGAAAAGGCGGTTTATACATGAAGGAAGGTAAAAACGGTGGCGCGCGCTCTGCCACCGACTGGATGTTTATCACCGCGGCTGCGCTTTTTTCGCTCAAGAATTTACGGCGGATAGGTGAGAAAAGGAGGGAGCGCGCGAGCTGTTAGTAGATTGGCGAATATCTCGCGAGGCCTTTTTCACGCCTCCGCTCCTAGCGAAATAACCTCGCGGACCGACGGATTTCAAAAGCAGCGCTATATTAGCAAATGAGAAATCGGAATTTCCACGGAAAGATTTTGTTGATTTATTAGCTGCGTATTTGTGAACTTTCAGGAGGTCATCATTCATTTTGAGCTGAGCAATTTTAATTATTTTGCCGTTAAATTTCTAACGCGGTTTACTGCGTGAAAAGTTAGTTCGGGGTAGAAGTTTAAGTAGTATATGTCAGTTTATAGTCAGACCACCTGTGATGTGATGTAATACTCCCTTTCATAGTGAAATATACTCTTTAAATTATGTGACAAGAAGAAAAGTACATTTGAACGAGAGTTTAATTAAAAAATAGTTTGAATATTTTTGTATTAAACGGTTTTAATTAAATTGTATGTAGTGTATGTAGGTTTATAGTCAGCTGTGATATAACACTTTCATAGTGAAATATTCTCGACAAATTATGTGTAGATAATAAAAATACATTTGACTGTATGATTTTAAATATTTTTTTGAACAGTTTAGATTAAATTATAAGTAGTATATGTCCGTTTATAGTCAGACCACTTGTGATGTGCAGAATATACCCTTTCACAGCGAAAATTCTTTTAAAATTATGTATAAGGTGTAAAAGTACATTTGAATGAGTGAGATAAATTAAAAATTAATTTGAATATTTTTGTTTCAAATAGTTTGAATTAAATTTTAAGTAGTATATGTCAGTTTGTAGACAGGCCATCTGTGAATCCATGAAATATTTTCTTTTATTAGGGATATGCTGTTTAAATTACGAGTACGGAATAGAAGTTCATATTTGAGTTGAATTTAATAGAAAATTAGTTAGAATATTTTAGTTTTATAAACAGTTTGAATTAAATTATGAAGTTCTCACATATTTAATTATGTTCACTACGGTAGAAAGTTAACAAAACTTTCTTCATACATTAAAATTTAATTTAAACATATCGCGTTATATTAAAATAATTTTTTGATAAAACACATCAAAATTTATTGCACAAAGTAGCTAGCATCCCCGCTCCGATTAAATCAATAGCGTATAGCGTCGCGCGTCTCCGCCGGCCTCAAAGCCGTCGTCGCATTTAAACGCCGCGGAAAAAGGCGCTCGCTCCTTCGCCCGCCGCCGAAACGCGCGGGTCCCAGAATCGAAGATTAAAGTTTCGTCCGCGCGACCAAACGTAATTACTCCGGGACTCTCTTTCATCTCCGCTTTATCTGTCGCCTTGGGCAAACTCCGCCGAGCCCATTCTTCCCGCCTTACAGCGGAGGGGGTGGCCGCCTCTCTTTCGGCCCTCTCCGCGCTATCTTCCCCGGGCCTGGCGCGGCGGCGACGTTTTATTTACCCGGCGACACGGCGTCTTGACTGGAGTTTTTAAGAGGGCCGGTCTTTTGCTTCCTTGCGTCCTCTCCGCGCTCCGACGTCCTCCTTTCGAGAGCTTTTCGAGCCGCCTTTTTTTTCTTAGCTCTCTCTTTCGCCCCCCCTCCCCCCCTTTTTTCCTTTCGGCCTCTTTGGCGCGCGGAGGTTTTTCTGGTCTCCTGATTTTCCACTTGCGAATTCCGCCGAGTAATCGCGGGATGAGCCGAGTGTTTAAATTTTATACGAACTCACGCTACGCTTTTTAATACTTCGCTAGTGTTTGAGAAATTATTCGGGAAATTGGGCTGAAGTTGAGCTTCTCTCATTTTTTTTGGCTGTTCACTCATTCTCTTATTCTCTGCATAGTCCTGATTCGAGTAATTGAATTTCAATAATGATATATTTATTATTAATAAAGAAAGGGCGCTTGTTATATTTTGTCTTTTCGATCCTGCTTTATTTGTATTTCAGTTTTGTTTAATAAATTTTGATAAATTAATTTGTCGCCAAATTCATTTAGATTTTAAAATCCTTATTATTAATTTATCAAGCGTATAATAATTGAATTTTTAATTAAAACTTTTCGTTAAACAAATTAATCAATAAATTTAATAACGTACGTTATTAATTATAAAGGCCGAGTTGAATTAAAGCAGCACTGGCTGACCGGACTGGTTTCTTCATTAAAAATAAACAAAGAACTCATTACCGGATTTTTCTTATCACTCACACACTCGTAATTCTGTCGCTGCAGTCTAACAATTGGCGCGCACACGCGCGCGCGGGGGCGCCGGCTTGATTGTCGCGGCGCGCTTGCGGCTCTTTTTCCACCCCCGCCCCTGCCCGCTCGGCCACTTCACCTACTTCCGCTCCCGGCCCGGGTGAATTGTTTGCTCTCGAGCAAGTCGCCGTCCCCCGGGTGAAAATGATTTACACGCGGGGGTCCCGGGACGCCGGTAAGAAATTTGTTTGGTGAAATTGGATTGATTCTGCTCGAGGAACGAGCGGGGCGAGCGGGCAAACGCACTTCGGACGAGAGCTGATGAAAAAGCGGCGAAAGGTCGCAACGGTCGGAAAGAAATAGCCACCGGCGGACTTGGCTGCGACGGCTCCTTTAACTGTGAGACGGTCCACCGTGGATTTTAATCAATTTCACGATGTAATTGAAGGTCACAGGTGTCTGATTCCTTTTAAATTTTTGTTAATTTCAATCTCGATTAAATTGATTCTGTTTCATTATATACCTAATTCAATTCCAGGACAAAACAGTAGTCGTAAAAACGTTAGCCAATTTTCCAAGAAAACATTACGAATTTTTAGAAATAATAAACCATTCTATAACAATTTGGACAGGCAATGCCACTTCAATTTAGTAGCCTATTCTGATTGTCTAATGAGGGCCAGTAAACCTCTACCTATTACATTTCTATTCCCTCCTCCTTAGTTATAGGTATAATTATAGGAATCATCAGACTTGAAACCTTCACATTCCCTTGCTGGTCCCGTTGAAGCGAGTTTGTAATATGTAATAATTTATGAATTTTAGCTTAATAAGCATGTAACTTCAAATTTGATCTACTCCTGTAACACAAATTTCATTGCACGCTCTCATTTGAGCATCAGCCGTTTTGAAAATCCAAGCTCTCGCATTTACGTGGAGCCACTTAACCAGCGGCGCAAAATAAATAAAATGAGCCTAGACATCCGAGGCACGGAAACCCTTCGACGTGCACCAACACGTGCCTTTGTGTGCGCACGTCCGCGTGTTTGTTTGTCGTTCGAGTGTCTTTCTACGTGCGTTCGCGTATTACCTCGCACGCGGGAGTGCGAAGCGGTTGTGTTTATGCCGGGAGCCGGATGCTCGTATTAATAATCGGATTACACGCGACGCCCGCGCGAATACCGTCAAGGGATTCGTCAATTACGCGAATATATTAACAGAGCAGGTCGCCGCTGTTGCGCATCGCCGAGGCTCGCCAATGCACAATGCGACGATGGTTTTTGACGGTCGACGAGTGGCCGGCTTTTCCACTCTACGGAATTATGTGCACACTCGACGCGCACTTTTTTGGGGTACGAGGATGAGTTAATTTTACATGGGTAGCAAACTTTATAGTACAAACTTCGAGGAGTTTAAATTTTCATGAATTTATGTTTATTAATGTTGTATTGTATAATGCATGAATCAAAATCTTTTACGCGTGATCAATAAAATCGACTGAAATAAAATTAAACAGTAATGTAGTGTAAAGTTCACTCTCTACTTTTTTTTATTCAATATTCTCTGTGATGGAACTGTAGTTGTTGCCCTCTCTTGTAACAGATTTTAATTTTTTCAACAAAATCTTTGAAAAATTAAAGATAAATTTTGATTTTACAAATGAATAATTATTGTATGTCGACCGTTACTAGACTGTTTACTGCTTAACGATACCGGCATTCTAAAATTACTGGAGGGAGTGAAATTGCATCTAGCGATGAAGTAAACAATAGAATAGTATACTCATTTTGGATTCCAGAAAGCTTTTCTTCTGCAATTATGCAAATCCTTCATTTTTAACAGTGACATGCAAATTAAATGTTTAGATCTTGAATAATTAAAAGTACGTGTAAACTCTAATAGTCATAATTACGGAAAAATTAATGTCAGAAAATACCTGTAGTACCTAAATCATAGCTAATCGTTTAATCTTCTCTGAAAAAAGAATTTAGTTTAACACCCGATTGTTCGCGGGATTTCGCGCAGCTCAGTACAACAGCGCAGCGCCTTTAAGCCCTCCCAAATCCATGTGCAGACTCGCAAGCGGGGAAACGCACCGCGAGCTTCATCACTTGGCGTATTCATTCGCGGCGGCTCCTCATCTCCGAGAAAATGAAGCTGGGCTTCGAAACTCGCCGAAATGCGCGGCGCCGCCGCACAAAAGCCGTCGTCGTCGTGTCTCGGCGCAGATCGAATTTCCCTCCCGCGCTTCCTCCCCATTTCTTATTAAGCCGCCGCGCGGCAGCCACGGGTATCTAATGAAAGCCCCGCAGGTATCGTCGTGTAGTCGCGGGCTCTGCGGCAAGGATATCGATGGCACCTGACGTGCCTCGCCTCGCCCCGGATTCGGCCGGGGCTCTTTGCCGGAACGGAGCGCGGAATTACGCCGCCTCGGAAATCTTCCCTCTCGAGATGAGGTGGGAACGATTTTCCCGAGTAACAAATGCGCCCTCGAACTTCTTTGGCGGCGCGGAAAGAGCGAGTGCTAGAAAATTCAAGGCGCTTCAGTTGTGTAATTGGGCTATCGACAGCGTGGATTAATGGGATAAAACGAAAATGATAGATGGACACTTTTAACTGTTTTTAATAGCGTTTTTAAAATTATTTTTTTAAATGAATGCATGTATTGTTAAAAAAAGATTCTGAGCTTTTTTCTGTACTTTAAACACAATTATTTCACTTATAAGTACTGGTTGTAAATGTAGCGTACTTGTATTTTAACATAAAAGTAATATAACGTAGGTATTGACTTTCATGTTTGTGTCAACACGAGTATTGATAAAATCAGCAATTAAAACGATACTTTTGAAGTTAGCCGACATGGAGGCAGTATAAAAAACCTATAAAATAGGCATAAAAGAAAAGTTACCAACAATACTGTTGCATTTTTATTTTTTCAAAAATAAAAATTTCTACTTCACAATTTGTTTTAGAGGAGTCGATAGTATGCAATGTAATACCATAAATATTTGAAATCCCATACCTGTAGGATCGATTCCCAAAACTATTTGACATCGACATTGGAACTCTATCTTGTTCTCGAATACTCCAATGTCCATTTATTCGAATTTTTACTACATTGGAAAATTTCAATCGATTGAAAATATTCCATCCTTTATTTATGAATCGAAGAACATTTTATTTTCGCGGCATATTTCGTTAACAATTTTACACGTGCAATTTATTGTTATACTTCAACAAGGAAATGCTTCTATCTAAAAAACTGAAGTAGGTAAAGTGTTATAGTTGATTTTGGAAAATATAAGCGTATATTGGCTATAACCATAGATAAGAGGAAAGAAAAACGTCCCAAATCCAAAGTATCAAGAAATGGTCGTTCAGGGCGTTTTTCAAACATCGTAACACCTTCCTCCATCAATCGGTCGCGTGATCCTCCATAAAATCAAGTCACAGCCCTCCCACTTCTATCCCTCACCTCCGCCAATGTTATATCCGGTCCGGCGGTGTAAACGGGATCCGGCGATCTATATATTCATGCGGATCCGCATAAAGGGGGCGTCGAGAAAAGATAGATATATATGTGTATCTATATACATATAGAGCCTCTTACAGCTGAGTCTCTCCAACGGCTTTCGATGCATCGCATTATGGAAATGCGACCTCGCGGCCTCTTGCGAATTATGTTGATGCTATGCGCGCCGTCTTCCCTTCGACCCTACCTCCCCGTAGACCAAATTTTTCATTCTTTCTCGCGCGAGAGCCCGACTTATTCTCGAATTCATAAAATACAATTATCTTCTTGCCGCCCCCCGTGAAACGGAAAGAATGATATTTTAAGGATGAGCGGGAGTCGTGAGCGTAGCATCCATTGTAAATAAAAGTTTGGGTATTGTATGCTGTGGCTGTTTGTTTATCATGGATTTCATATAGTATTTTTAGAATTGTAAAGCGATAATTGATTATTTTACTAGCGGAGGATATTACCTTTTTATCATCGATTTTTAAGTAACTTTAGGAAATGTTAAAAGCTAAAGTAGTAACATGATCTATACCTTATACTCAAAATATTTGAAGTCAGAGGTCTCCAAAGATTTAATTTAATTGTGTTGATCAGAATTTTATATTTGCGTTTTCAATTTCCTACAAAATGTATGATTTTAACAAAAAAGAAAAGATAAATTAGAAAAAGACTTTTATTCAGATCTAAAGTAAACTAAAGTATTTTCAGCATTAGCACTTTGCAAACGTGTATCTATTTATAAAAGTCTAGAAAAGCACAAACAAGAAATGAAAGGAAAATACTTCCATTCCACGCCATTCCCGTTGGAGTTGTTTACACTCACTAACGCCTGTGAATGACTAATTCGGGCTCCGAGTCCCTCCGGCTGAAAAAGCTTGAATCAGTGAAGGCATTATTCCACGCGACGTCGATCCTCTATTTTACATAGGAACGCGCGAATAAAAAGGCAACTGCTCTCTTCCCCTGTTCGCGGGATAAAAAGGGGAGGAATCTTACTTAGGAGGAAGCTGCGCCGAGCGGACCGAAAAACGATCGAAAGGCGAGAGGAACTCGGCGCGAATGGAAAACAAGCAAAAACAAGCGCGGAAGGGGATCCGCGCGCGAGAGGGAGATCTTTGAGGATCGTAAGCGTCGGCTGGGGCGAGGAAGTTGTAAAAATTTATCCGCCTCGAGACCT
Organism: Eurytoma adleriae; assembly: GCA_900480045.1. Taxonomy (NCBI): domain Eukaryota; kingdom Metazoa; phylum Arthropoda; class Insecta; order Hymenoptera; family Eurytomidae; genus Eurytoma; species Eurytoma adleriae. The sequence continues at coordinate 380,479 of UXGC01000058.1, read as the reverse complement.
AATAAAATTTCGAGGAGAAGCGAACTGGAACAGAGGAGGGCGTTTGTTATCGCTCGGCGCTAATACTACGAATAAGTATTATACCGTCTTTTTACTTAACAAGAAATTGTCTCGTACCGATGTAGATCCATTTCGTTAGGGGGGGACTTCGGTTTTTTAGGGATATAAGGAAATTGGAGATTTGGATCGTTAACTCAAAATAGTAAAGTGTTAGATTTATTAGTATTTTGTTTTTATATTTTTTTAATATTCACAATATAATGTATTTCATAAAATCTTATATCATATCATTAAAATGTTAATATTGATGTGGTATTTATTTACTTTCATTCGTTTATTTACAACAATTGAATTAAAAGTTTTTACTTAACACAGTTATATTGCAGGTAAACATCTTTTCCGTTATATTTTAGAGAAAAAAAGATTTTTAATGAAAATTAACTTATATAATTTTGTCTTTGATCTTAAACGGGTTTAATATCTTTTAATATGCAGCATTTCTTCGTAAAAACCGTGAGTATCCCGCTAAGACGTTTACTAAAAAAATAAAATAAAATAAAGGCAATCAAGTGCTTGTTTAGAAGCTGAATAATCGCCTTCCTGCAAAGAAGCTTCGCGCCAGACACTGGGGCAGAAAAAAGAGAAAAATGATATACCGAAAGAGAAGAGAGAGATAGAGAAAGAGGAGAGCGCGATATTAGCGACGGGGAGAGGGAAAAAGCTTGGGCTGAAATTAAAAGCCGGCAGCTGCTCGAATAGTCGAATAACCTCATCTTCCTCTTGCTTTCTTCGTGTCGAGTGCGAGCGCGCGTAATATCCAAAAACTGCGGAAAGTCCGTTATTAAATTCGAATAGTTCGCTCGAGGAGGCACAAATTATTAACATTTTTCGTTGCCCTCGGGCGAAATGACTGCGTAAAAAACGGGGGAGACGCGAGAGGTGCAGAAAAAAAAGCTCAACTCGCGGGGTCACAGGAAACTGTCGAATTACGCTAGGCGAGTTTACCACTTTTTTCTCACAGCAATTCGTTTTTTAATTCACGCTGAGCTATCCTTTATTCCGCACGCTGGCTGATACGAAGCTTTGAAAAATGTAAACTGAGCATAAAATTATGGGAAAATTATTTTGATGGCCGTTGTAACGGCTTAGTATAACGTTACGGTTACTGCATTTTCAGTAGTAAAATTCGTCTACGTCGGGCGTGCAGTCAGCAGCTGATATAGTCGTAAATTGTTTTCCTAAAACAAACGTGCGTGCACAAATTTTATTGAGTGCGCGCGTGCACTATGTTGGTGTTCGGTAATTTATGTACAATTTAAATTAACATATAGTAAAATCAACCGTTAAAGTAACGTTTTGTTTACATTCGTTAATGCATACGTATTATCGTAGAATATTTTACCTCAGAAAGAAGTAGAAATTGCATTTCATTAAAGCTAGATGATTGTTCTAATAAAATGAAATGAAACTTGGCGAATCCTTTAGGGCTTCTACGAGAAAGTAAATAGAAGTTGAGAGCAAGGCAACCCTACCAAAGGCTCGTTTGTTTTTGCTTTTCTCACGAAGTCGTTACTAAAGTAGGTAGAAGGTTTATCTTTCATTACATTATAAGCCTGATCGCTTACCCTGTTTTTCTACTCCATTTACATTATTTTCAATTGAAATCTCACGAGATTTATTAAGCGTGTGTACGCAAGCTCAAATTTATAGTCGCAGTTAACAAATAACTATTTTCCGCAAAATTATCCGTATCACGGATGTCGTAAACCAAAAGAGACCGCAAGAAATTACGCTGGTCATCCCGGAGAAAATTGCGCATATCATCATTTTCTCGCTTAAATCCCGGGCTGCAAAAAGGTGTCTCCTCTTCTGCCTCGATATTGCGTTATTATCGTAGACCGCACTATCGATCCGAATTAATAAGAAGCCGTCCTTTCTGAACCCGCCAAAAAAGTAAAAATGAAGAATATAGAATGATAAAAGCCAACGAGGAAAATTCATATAACCGTGATATAAGCGGTCGCTTCCTTTTCTTCATCGCTCATGTAAATGCGCGGACAGGCTTGAATAAGCGCCTTTTTTAATTTCGCTCCCCAGTTTTAAGTCTAAAGTTTTTTGCGGAGTCAAGTTGGCCTAATGCTGAAATTGCTAAGCCTCTTGTTCAGTTAATGTACCTTAATCATTTTTTATTCTTTAGTTATTATTTATAGTTTAAAATGCAGTAGGTAAATCCAAAATAGTGTAATAATTGACCGACAATTTCTAATTTTATATACATTCAAATACGCATGCAAAGAGAAAACAGTTTAATAAACTTATTGTAAATTTCCAAGAAATTTAAGAAATAATTAAAAACAATTTCATGATTATGCTTAAATTTTATTTTAGTATTGACCGACGAGATTTTTTCCCTTTTCATAAGTATAACTTAAAATTAATTTTATTATTATTTTAACAATTTCTGGTATATATTCGCATTAAATTGCAACCCTTGTTATTATTGAGACCGATTTTATATTTACTTTCTTAGATTAATTGCAAATTTTACCAGAAACTCTTGTAACTTTTCCGAGTCAGTGAGAACATTAAAATACACTATTACAAATTTCAGTAGGACTTTTTTAAAAAAAAGTATCACTACATTCGTAAATCCAAAGAAATACTGCCAACGATGAGAAAATGTTTAAACAATGAAGCGCGTGGTTAAAAGTAACGCTCACGGTGAGCTGCGGAAAAAGCCGAAATAAATAGCGCGCTGCAGAAATTGCCGGGACCCGGGATAAAAAAAGCGAGTGCGCGCGGAATGCCAAAGCGCGCGTCGTATCGAACGAGGGGGGGCACGGCAACACGTCTCTTTTGCAATTTGCCCGCTGGCGCTCTTCTTCTTTCCTCCCGGGCCGGGCCTCCCCCGCCGTTAATTGGCCGTTGTCGCGGATGCATCGATTGCCTCCCCCCTGCGTAGCCGCGTCCTCGAAGCGTGGATTCGGAAGCGTTTATGCATGCCGGAGCGTGATAAAGGCTCCTCGGCCACTTTTATGCATGCGCATCGATCAAAATGGCTTGGGGAGTCGATAGCCGCCTACGACGTTTAATTGCCGGGGTAAAAGAAACACCGCCGGGTGAATTTTTATTTATATAAGCATTTTTGTACGTTCCCTTGACGCGAGATCGTGTTGCACGTGAAAATGGACGTCGCATGGCAATTAACTTTTTAAAATTAATCAGAAATAGTATTAAATCAACGGTCGTTGTATCCAGAGCTCACTGTCACTCTGCAAAAGACTTGATGAATGCATCCGCGATAAATACAGAATAGCCGCGTGGGAGTGAAAATGGCATTTCCAAACATATTCGGTCGTTTGAATTCTTTAATTGAAACTCGCTACTTTTTAATTAAAAGAACTAACTTTGACATTTTTCATTAATTCAATTAAATAATTAAATCGCTAATAATACACTGGAAACATTTTAAAAGCACGCGCGTCAAAAAATTGTTATATTTTACATTTGGCGAAATATTCCGAAAGGATGAATGTGTTTTCTTTTATCCCGAAAATAAAAAGCCGTTGGAAATTTAAATTAAAATTTACAATCGCCCCCTACCGTATTTGCTTTATTCATGTGCACAAACGCCGGGAGGATCTGGGGGGCCGCGGAGGCATAAAAGGTGTATAAAGTAGAATCGCGCATCCACCATTAGAGCCGGCATTCACCATTCAAAACGCATCTGCAGGAAGATCCTCTCACGGTAAGAGCTGAAAAACAAGCTCTAAGTGCGCTGTATATTTTTGCATTCGACGCGCGCAGCCGGGCGTGCGTGCGAGGCGACGCGAGACACCGGAGCGCAAGCGCGCGCGAGATATAAGAGCAAAAGAAGATTAAAAGGCCGCGAGCGTGAAATGAGAGCTTATCCGGTGCGGTGCGCGCCCGCGTGCGAATCCGTCGTTTTCAATATTTTTTTCCATCCCTCCCGAGACTCGGCCGACCCCGTCGGCTCGCTTTCACCACGAGCCTCGGCGCTAAATTGTTTTTTTTTTTGCAGCAGCAACAGCGGCTACACCGAGCGTATAATTATTATTTTTGCACTAGACTCGCGTCGACGGGTTGAAGAGTCAATCTCACGTCGTGAAAATTATTTTTATGAAAATTCTTGCCGCTTTTTTTTCGAGTGCGTGGCCGAATGCGCTCGGTGTAGCGCTTCCCGCTGGTGTCGAGACGCGCGTTCAAATTATATTTGCTAACGCAGGAGAGTAAATTGATTCGTTCATTAGCGGGGAAAATGTGCTTCGAACAAACGGAGTTAATCATTTTTTTTAATTATTTTCGAATTCACATCGACGTGCAGCGTAGAGGTTTGTTAGACCTTATTTTGCACCTGCGTTGTTGGTGGATGTAACTGATGGTACCTAAATGACGACAGAAAAAGTTATAATACATAAAACGATAAAAAGATGACATCACGCGTACGCATCGAAAGTGCAACGACAACTTTCTAGTTTAAATAAAGTTGATTTGGAGTTATTCGAAAAGTGGACGCTAATTAAAACGCACAAACTCAGCGAAAATAAATAAAAAATTTTATACGCTGCATGTGATGTAAAAATAATTAACTAAAACAAAAATATTAAAAAAAGCTGCTTACTAGTAAAATCCAACGCAAGTAGCGCGCTTACTTTTTTATGCTTTTAATAAAATTTAGGAAAATTTTAATTTATCAACGGTTAGTTATTAAAAATTATTTAATATGTAAATTTTAGAGTAATTAAATTTTAAAAACTTTGTGATTAATTAATTCATCCATTTAAACAAATAAAAAATGTTTTGACGATTCAAATTGAAACATGACATTCGCATAAAAAAATTTTAAATTTTGTCACCGTATGATTCCCACTAACTAATAAAATTTCTTTTTTAAATGCTTCAGAATATCCTGCTATCTTTTTTTAAAACGATGATTCTTATTATAATTATCGTACATAAAATTCCAAGGTAACGAAATCTAAAAAATTTTAAAAATCATTACCCTCTACTAAAGCACTCTCGTCTTGTCAATTCGCCGGACTTCCGACAGAGACCAAGCGGCTAAATCCGGCGTCTGAAAAAAGTCAGATAAGCGTCAGCTACCTCGTACTCAGAAATCACGCGCATTTCGAAAGCCATTGCCGAATCGCGAGCGCCGCAAATCCGCGGCCGGGGAGAGACTAGTGGAAAGGGGGGTAGGGGGGAGAAGATAGAAGCGGCGCGCCGGCGGAAAGACGATTTCTCACCGTCGAAAAGTTTTTTGCCAACTTCGCCCGGGCCAAGATTTACCGCGGTTTATCAGAGGCGGGCCGGGCGCAGGCAAATGCCGGCTGACGGGGCGGCGCGCGGGGGCCTCGCCCCCTACTCGGACTCTCATCCCACCGCGCTAGACCGCCGGCGAGGATTTCGCGCGAGATCCGGTGCGAGCTTTTTTGCGCATCGCACTTTTCCGAAGTCAAGGGATGGAGCGCGCTCGAGTGGCCAATCGATATAGGTCATTTGTCATTTGGGAATTTTCAAAATTCTGTGCTGCACGCTGCGTACGAACTTTCAAGAGGGATATGGTTTTTATTGGAAAGTGGTTTTTCGCCTTGATTTATCGCGGAAGTCTTAAACCTTAATGGATTATAGTGCGGAAAATATTTAAAGAGAAACAGCTTTAATCCTTCCTGCCGCGCACACGTACCGCGGAATGTCGTAAAGTGCGTAGTGGAGTCTTTCGAGTACCCAGTAAAAGAAAATGATTACGCAGTAGTAAGAAAGTCTTGATTTTTTTCTATTTTTGGAAATTTTTTTAAAAAAGTGAAGAATGTAGTTTTTACGATAAAATGTTTACAACTATTATTAATATTCAAGTTTTGTAATTATTTTTATTATTATCTGGACTCTTACTAAGACGAATCAATAACGAATTTAATGTTATCTTAAATGATATCATCTTTAAAAAAATCAACACAAGATTTATTGGTCAGATTCGGTTTTTCGGAAAATGCAGATTCAAAGCGCTTGAAAATCCGCGCGAAGCTCGTTGCAAGAAAATAGTGCAATAAAAAACAAACTCGGAAGTTCTTTACTTTGCGCCAATAAATACAAGGGTGTAGAAGCAAACACTCGTCGTGAGCTTGTAAAAATGTACCGTATCCAAGTTTAAACTGTGTTGAGAAATAGCCCCTCCGTTCGAGCGGCTGCAGCTTGAGAAGCGACGAAGACGGAGAATCGCCAAGCTGCAGAGGTTAAAAAGTGGATGGTATTCCTGCACGACCCCAAGTGCTACGTTACACTTCGAAAAATCCCGTTAGTTAGTACGTCGGGCACGCACCAGGATTTATCTCGGTCCGTAGGCGGCACACGCGCACTTCCATATGCACGGCGCGAGAAGTCGAAGGGTCAGCTGCTAGCCGGTGTGCCCTTCTCTTTTCCAACTTTCTTCCGAGCTTTCTTCCATCCACACGTTGTACCTGCATACGTCTTCCAAGTTTATCCGCTGTCTTTGCCCACCTCGATTTTTATTCGCGCATTTCGGTATAATTCAGTGGGTGCGAACTTTTGAAAAGGGATAAAGAAGCTTGATTTATTTGTTTTTACAAGTTATTACGTGCCATCGTTAAAATGTTGTTTTATATGCTTAGAGTTTTATGTTATTTTTAAATTAGTCAAAGTAGATTATACAAGTTTTGTGTAATCTGCGATTAAGTTGTAATCCAGCAATAAATCAGTTTGGTACATAGTACCGAAGTACCTCATTTTCGAACTTAAAAGGGTTATAAATCACCTTGGGTTATTATAAAAATCACCTTTACGGAATTTTCTATAAGTGTAAAATTTTATTTTAAAACGTATCATTCGGATTTTAAAATTTTTATCTTTAGTTTTAACTTAGCGTACTGAAAACGCATTCTTCTTTGACCATCATATCAAGCGCAAACGGTTTTTACCAAAAGGAAATAATAATTATTATTATGTACATCAAAGCTTTGTTTAAGTACTTTAAATTTTTATACTTTCCTCTTGGGTATTTCCTGCGTTTACGAATTCATTGAGTATTCTCATTTAATCGTATTAATTATTATAAAATGAATTTATTTCTATTGCGTTGGATTTTATTGGTTAGTCTCAGCCTTCAATAATGCATCGATTGTCTCTAAAACTCTAGCTTAAATAACATCCTTTTATTTATTAATTTCACAACATTTGGTTGTTTTTAACTTTTAATCGTTCTTTTGTTACTTGAAAATTTGTATAAAAACAGCGAATAAGTCCTTTGACTCGTTCACAGTCGTCAACAAATTCACACGCAAATTAGTTGATAGATTCGAAATAGCGATTTAAAATGGAATGCTATCGGAAACGGATTAAGGAACGTCGACTTTTTAGAAAAGTACTCCCATTTGCTGGGGAATTTTCACATAGCTGATTCGCCGCACTTTACACATTCGTTTCCATTTCAGCGATCGGTCGGGCCTGGCTAAAAGAGTTTTCAAAAACTCAGCGGCCACGTCGAACGAAAAAAAATGTTATTGAATAAACACGCCGGCCGCTGTATAACGAGGCCGATCCGTTTGAAAATGACCCTTTGAGTCCGCTCTCGTTTGCTCGCGTCTACGCGATTACGGGATTTCATCACGTCTGCTCACCTGTTCAGCGCATTACGCGTATAAATAACGTTTTTCCGCCCCCCTGTCGTCTCGACGCTCGCGCTTGTGCGCGGCTGCGAAATTTAATAAAAAGGAAGGAACGGAGTGGCTGACAAAAAAAAGAGGGGAAAAAATGCCAGAGTAGAAAAATAACACGTGACGTGCGTTATACGCGCAGCTTGGCAGGGTGAAAAAAAAAAGTAAATAAAAATGCATGCGCTCTTCTTTAGCCGAATGACGCGGATGCCGGGCGGCGAAAATAACGATTTTTCAAATTGTTTTTCGCGCCGAGCGATGCGCGCGATTATCTCGATTTATCTTTTTTTTTCGTCAAAGGGAAACGATTACTTTATCCCGCTTGGTGTAATTTCGGGATTACGAGGGGAGGGAGTCGAACAAATGTTGCACACACCGGTGGACGTAAAATATGCACGTTCAATTTTGACCGCGCAAACTGCGAAGTCAAATGAGCTTTTGCGTCGATCCTAATTAAAAGCCGAGAGGAAAGGGGTGCAGCCCATGAAGATTGAAGCTTATAAACACTCGTGAAAAATGATTTTTTTTTCTATTCAAATAGGTAGCTTTTGGCGGATTTTTCGGCAATTTACGCTCGATGGAACGTATATGAGGTCCAATTTGCGAATCGCGAAGCAAAGAAAAAAGGTTAAAAATAAATGTACGCGATTACATCATCCGTCGCGAGTGAAATACCTACAAAAAAATGCTTAATTGCCGGAGCTGTTTGCCACGTATGCGAATTTTTCTTTTTTCAACACTCGCAAGAACCTGCGTTGCCAATTAAAATATTTGAGCGTTGAATACTCTGTACACTACAGCCTACAGGCAATATATTGCGTGAGCTTAAAAAAGAGAAAAACTGCAGGTCGATTCGCATTGTACAAAAGTACACATGGCAATAACAGATTAGTTAGAAAAATTTGTTAATGTTACGTAAGGTGAAATTTCTTATCAAATAAAGTAAAAGGGTTACTAAAATATTACTTGAGTTTTAGCCTTAATTACATTTTTCTGTTATCATTTTGAAAAAGGCAATATTTAAATGGATGGATACAATCTTTTTATATATTATTATTATATTAATATGTTATTATTAGTTGTCAAGTCACTCATTAAAGAATGATTTTAGATTAAACGAAATTAGTAATCCTTCGAGTGCAATTAAGTAGAAAGCGCTCGATTTAGTCAGACTAGTATCGTCTTTTCATAACTTGCAAAAATTTGGGTAAATTACTGATTTATTTCAATTTCGAAATTTTAAATAGATTAATAACAAGTGATTGCAAAGACACTTGTTTTAACATAGTTTAAAATTATACGTAATGAATAATCCGTCAAGTGCAAATATGTAGAATTTGGTCGATTTAGTCAGGCAAGTCCCTTCTTTTTATAAATTTAACAATTTGGGAAAATCAATAACATAATTGATTTCGAAATTGTAAATTGATTAAAAAGTGATTACAAAGTCATTTACTTTAAAGTAATTTACGATTACACGGAATGAATAATCTGCAGTGTGTAATTAAGTAGAACGAGGTAGATTTAGTCAGACAAATGCTTCTTTTTATTAATTTTGCAAATATGTGAAAATCAATTAGGTATTTCGATTTTAAAGTTATAAATTGATTAGAATGTAATTACAAATTCACTCTTTTATGGTTCCATTGAATTCATAACTCGTCGAATGTAATTAAGAATAAGTAGAACGAGGTCGAATTAGTCAGACAATATGTATTTCTGTTATTCAACATTTTTTGAAAGAAAGTTGCATGAATTACTAAATTGCTGCACTGTCGAAAATAATAGACCATTACGGACGACGTATAAAATTCGTGATAGAGGCGCATTTACCGGCCACAAAAAAGTTTTACAAAAAAATGAACGCGGAAACAATCTCTCTACTTGCGCTGTGGCGTTTATTAAAAGCTGTAACGCGCTTATCTCTGCATTTGCATCGGTACACCTTGGCAAAGGGAAAATGAACACCAGTCGGGTCCGAACAAAAGCTTCGAAAAAAAGGGGTGCGAAAGGTAGCAGGAGAGAGAAAAAAAGAGTGAGAGAGAGAGAGAGAAAGGCAGCGCAGCCAGTGCGTCCGTGGGAGCGTCGCGGGTTTTCCGCCCTTTTCTGCGTGATTTCGCTGTTAGCGCCACTGCCGCTCGTAAATCGTTTATTTAGTCCGATGCAGAAAGCACTTAGACGAGTCGCGCGCCGGTCCTTTTTTCGACCCGCCTTTTAACTGCTTCTCGAAAGGGCGGAAATGGATTTTCTTCGTGGCCCGATTACGACCGCCGGTGCACACCCACCGCTAATTGAATCACTTAATTGATTAATTAAGCGAAAAAAAGGCATCGAATCGCATTAATTCACGATTCGATCGCTTTGTTCCCCAAAGAGACTTTCATGTTTTCTGTATTTTCAATTCTTATTCAGGCCCTATTATTTTAATTGTTTATAAAATTGAATATGCATTTATTTATTTACTGTTTTTTTTTACTACAGACAGGCTGAAGTAAATTGAAAATAAAGATGGCAAGAAAATTACATCCTTCGTTAAAGCTGATAAAGTGGTACCACGTAATTACGTAAAATTATATAATGCCAATGTTGTTTATTGAAGAAACTGTACAAAGAAATATTTGCTTAGAAACTGTAGGAAAGTATTATATCACATTTGTTGTAGAGTAGACTATAAAATAATAAAATGATGCTACAATAATTTTATTAACACTATAATAAACAATATATTTGGCAGACGGAATTGAAAAATTTGTTAAAAATGACACAAAAATTGAAGAAGATGCATCGGCGCATCAAATGGATTCTCCAAGCATAAAATACTCGGGACTAGACGGACACTCGTAAATCAGCGAACTTTCCAGGTTTAATTTGAGATTAGCGACGTTTTGTATGTAGAGCCACGAAAGCTCTTAGCTACAATTTGTGTACGTGCGTGAGAGCGGGGGCGAGGCACGCTCGAAAAAATAAGTGAGATTTAGCCGGCGCCTCTACTGGGGGCTCACGAGGCATGAATAAGCCTCCGCCGAGTAAATTCCTCAAAGAACAGCGTTAAGGGACGTAGATGGAGGCTTTCATTCGAGGATGAAATTAAGGAGTTTTCAGATGTAGTCTAAAGCCGGTAGCTCAACTTTTACTTTAAATTATTTCTCGGGAAAGGGTGTTGAAGATGCGCAGACCGCAAAATTTTTATCAAGCTATGTATTTACCTTAACAAAATTAGCCGTCATTTTAACAAAGTAAAATTTACTGTAAATTACTTGTTCGTTGCAACGACAGCGTACCTTACCAGCGTAAGAAAGGTTCACTAGTAGTTAGTGTCTGAATTTCCTCGTACTTTTAATAGATCTACATGAAGAAATCCATATTACTTGTCAGGTTCGTACGTTAATACTTATGTGAATGGATATGACTTCAATTCCAAGATCAGCCTCTTAAACCTATGATTTTACTACGGCATCCCTAGTACATGTATTATATAATCAAAAAGTAGAACTTGAGAGAGCAAAGAAAATACCATGGGTAAACACATTTTTCGCGAATTCCCGCGATAAATTTTCATTGGAGCGAAGAAGAGGAAGATGTACGGCAGAAGAAGAGTATGGGAAGAAGCGCGAGGCGACGCACTCGCCGTGGGCACACTTGGAGCCAGTGCAAACAGGATATTCGCCGCGCGTAAACTTTGCCGTGTCACGGCGCTCAAAACTTTGAATGACTTGTCACGTGAAAGGGAATAGGCTTGCCGGGTGCGGGGGAGAGGGGGTTAATACCGAATTTCTATATATACAGGAGACCCGACGGAGGCTGTTATCGTCGAGTCAACTCGCCCGAGCGACAGCGAGATTGTGCGCTTAGGCGGCCTCGTACCCCTGCTCGAGGGGCAACGAGCGGGCGAACGAGTATGAGAATGAGAATGAGTTCACCGGGGAATCCCAAGGAGTACTTGTTACTCTCCCGCGGCCTCGACGACGTCCCATCTCGCGTTCCCTTACGAGGGCTTTCCCCGTGTTCTACTGGATCGAGGGTGTGTAAAGTAGCTTGATATTTTAATTAGCTGACTTGCCACTCGAAAGTATTTATTTCCCGTCTTTTCGAGTGCTTTCGTTTAATTACTGTCGAATGTTTTTGCAGTTGGAAATTTGATATCCAGTGCGACGTTTATAGTTACATACACGAAGAGACATTTTATACGAGAGTAGGTTTTCCTCAACATGTCACTGTAAGTCTGTTAAGATATTTGGCTTTACTAGTGTGATTCGATTTACTATTCTACTGCAAATTTTTCCAGATTTGTAATTAATTTTTATATAAAATTTCTCTTCATGTAGTAATGATAAATGAAAGTAATTGTTAATCAAAATACGACGAAAAGGGACAACATTCGTTTTGTTTTTCACAGAAAATCTGTCATCATTTAATCATGGCATTGCTGTAATTTATTGCGAGTGTATAGCGTGCAAATTACGCAGGAACTCCGGTAATACAACAGAGATTGTATTTATGCATTGCAAATAGTCCCGTTCTTTTTAAAGGCACAAACGAGTTCCACTTATAAACCGAGATAGGATATAATCCAAAGATAACGATCGCACGGGTGAGAAGAGCGCGGATCCCTTTCTCCAAACTGCACCCCACCCTCACCCCTTCCTCTGCGCAAGCTCGAAAATAACAATCGTATCTTAAACTCCCGAAATTAATCTCAATTAAGGAGACCTCCCGCGTATTCGAGCGCGTCGAGAGATGAGAATTATGGCCCAGCTGAGGTATCTTCTTAAACGATGTGATGTATTAGAACCAAATAATTTAATTACAAAATAGATCTCTCTAGAAACAATAATGATTTATTCATTGCAAATTTCAACTTTGATTCTATAAATTTATGTTTTTTGACTTATCTAACATGCAGCTTATCAAATCCATTTGCATTACAGTAAATTCCCAGAACTAAGTGTTTGTCTATTTATTTTAAAATCATTCGTTTAAAACGGACGATAATTGAAGAAAAACAAAGTTTAAATGGAATTTCCGTTTGTAAATGGTGTAGCGTAAGGAGGGCGAGGGGGCGAAAGAGGTGAGCTGGAGGGGAAACGATGAAGAAAACGAGTGAAATAGAGGGTGGAATCACGTTTGCCGCGGTTATCTTGGCCGGGCGCAAGAATTGTCATAAATTTCTCACGGCGGCGAAAAGGGATTTCTCCCAGCTGACAAACGAGCGCAGTATGGACGCGGTGCCATGCAAAACCGACTCTCGTTTTCTCTCCCCTCCCATCCGTCTGCCCCCGTCCTTTTTACTTGCCAGCAGTCGAGAGCAGCATTTGAGTACTTTGTCTCTTTGGTACGCCGGCTACTCAGACGCTACGGTACACTTTTTTGCCCGAACCCTGGGAGGGAACTGCAAAGGCATGACAATTTTTCGTTCTATGAAAAAAAATTGCAGTTAAATCTATTTAAAGAGTTTTTCTAACTGAAAGCTAAAATTGGAAATCTTTATTAATTTAGTTAGAGAAATGTAATCTTTTTTTAAGGGTAAGTGAGTATGCTAGAAGTTAAATGATTATAAAAGATTAATTATATCATTGTTTTATTATTGCATTTTAATAAGAATATAATAATAACGTGTTTTAATTATGAAATGTTCGAAAAAAGATTATGTGTTTTAAATTAATAATATATTTACTTTGAAATATTTATAAGGACTGAAATTACTTTATAATATAAAATTATAGTGTAAAAATAATAATCAAATTATTTACACGTTATTAATAATAAGAGAGCTCTACTTAATACATTTATAATCATTTAGTGTGTTGACCTCTAAAATAAAATTTAACAAAAATTTGAAGCTAGCGTAAAGTAAGATCATCCGAACCTTCGCTAATTCGATTATCAACGAAATTAAATAAAGCTCTAACGATGCAAAGTTGAGTACAGCGCATTGAGAAAACGTCAGCGCGCGCAAGCAGCTCGCGAGGCAAACAGTGAAATATACGCGCTCGCAGCTCCCCGTCGCGGTGGGCGCCTATTAAACTTTAATCCCTCAAGCGTCGCGAGGCACCGAAATTCAGCGAAGAATGCCGCCGAGCCGTGAATCCAATAACGCGGCGCACTCGCGAACTTCGCGCCGGGACATCCCTCCTAATTAAAAAGAGCCGCCCGCTGATGGCCGCGCGTCCTCCCTTTCATCTTAATTTCGGACATGGCCCGCTCCCCGCGCGCGCGCAAACTGATTTGGGTGCGGGAATGGCCCGCGGACTCATTAAGGGAGCGGGGGAGGGTCGCATTATCCGAATTACGCCGAAAATCCTGGCCAGGCTCTCGGCAGTTCTGTTTTCCGGCGAGCTGCCCGCTCTGTATGTCCCCTCTTTCTTCGCGCGTCGCGCGCCGTGTAATTTCTCGCTTGACCGAGCGCCCACACACTCGCGTTAAGTCAACGCGCCGCCCGCTGACTGTTTTTCTTATTACCGCCCGCCATCGGTTTACTCCCCGGATGGCTTTATTCTCCGCGCCGCGCGCCAAGAGCTATTTCGTTTTATATTTATAAATGGAGTGCGAATTCTCTTTTTACAACGGGAATTATTCGGTTTAAAGACGAAAAAATTGGAAAAATGGTTCTTCGAGAGTAATGAAGGTAAAATAAACTTAGTTGTTGTATTTTGGAAGTCAACTTTCTAAATGTGTATAAGTAAAATTAACGCATTCCACGTGTACGATAAAGTGAATGTGCATATTATTCTACATAATAAGCAACTTATTGGATGAGAGAAACGATTTTTAATGCACGTGGATGAATTATTTCACTTATTCATATTTGCAGATGGAATGTATAACGTAATTATATTTTTTTAATGACAAACGCTCTGCTTTTTAATTGATCCAGATTTTAACGAATGCACCGATGACGTTCTGGCTGCGTGCGACATAATTCATTTTTTCAAATAAATGCCGAGACTTTTTATTTTATTTTGCTGAATATAAATTGACTTAATTTTAATAGTTATAATAAATGGTACTAAAATTGCAACGATTGATTAATACCCCTCAGTAACGTTCCTACGGCTTTGAGGTTGATATTAGATTTTTTATTAACTTTTTATTGTATTCATTATATTAATTTTCTTGAAAATTAATAAAATTATTAAAATAGAGGTAAGATAATGAACACAGTGGTCTGCAGTATACTGATTAATTAATGAAGTTATTTTCGGCTCGATCCAGCTCCTACGGGACTTGTATTTGAAAGTCGTTCAAGTTCCCGATCGCCAATCCAAAGTTTTCGGGTCTCGGTACGCACTGCCTTCTCCATCTCGCTCGTCCCTCTAATCGGCAATCCAACTGCCTCGATGGCACTTTAATCAAAATTCGAATCCAGTTATAGAAGAATGACGTGATTAATGCGCGTCGAACGTTTTAATCGGCGCGGAAAGTTTGACCCCGAGAGCTAAGTTGCAAAGTTTTCAGGCGGTGCAACCGCACCAATAAAAATGGATGAAAGGATAGTGTATATTAGACGGTAATTTAAAGTTATCCTATATTTTCCTTGCATTTGTCACAAAGGGAAAAATTAAAAGAATACATTTATTTTATTGTTCACTTTATTTTTAGAAAGTGGCTTTAAAAGCATGAAAATATAATGTAATTAATTTAATGTCAATGCTGTCTTGATAAAAACTGAACCACTAAAAATAGGCAACACGCAATTTTCTTGCAACTTTGCTATAAAATAAAACATTTGGATTAAAATATTGTTATCTAGTTCAGATTGACTGCATAAAAATTTCATTTATTTTTAACACCCGAATGCGAAATACCGATTTCAGGCAAGCTTGTCTATTAATTATGCCTGTTAATAAACGATTTCACTAAATGGCTTGAAATGATTGAAAAACGCATTTCGCTAGTCTAAAAATGTGTTAGTTGTGTTTTATTGCTTCCGTCAAATCTGGGTGAATAAAAATCTCGTTTATTTAATCGTTTTTTAGTCAATTTGAGCGTTCGAGCTCACCTGCAAGCTCGAATAAAAATCGAGCGTTCAATCCCGGCAGATTATTTTCGCCCAATGAATTTTTTTCCCGCGAGCATGTCATATATCACCGCTCGCTCTCCGGATAACATGCACGTGCCGAGCGTTTATTTCAGTGAAAGAAAAGATCGGTTACTTTATGAGTATCCTACCGGGAGGGGGGAGCGGTCGCGGGCACGCGCAGCACCCGGAGGAGGTATCGGAGCGCGAACTCGTCGAGAAGAATCGCAAGTGTGCAGAGAGCGTTAAGGAGAAATGGCGCGACCGAAGTTTCGGCGCCGGGTATTGCGCGAGGATGGGGTGGCCGAAAACTCCCCGGCCGAGAGAGGAGCGCGACTATCGTAGATCATGGACCTTTTATCGAGTCTATCTTCTTATCCGTTCGAACTCTTCCCTCCCCCGGTGTCCCGGCCGGCGCTTCTTTCGCGTTATCTTGTTTTATTTACGGCGCGAGAGTTCGCTCGAGCGCCGGGGCAAATAATAATACTGGACCGGCCGCGGTACTTAAATAACCGGCCGACTGAACTTGATATAGTTAAAGTTGCGGAGGAAAAGAGAGAGCAAATCGAGCAGAGTGAAATTTATCGAGACCATGGGTTTAAACCTAGCTGGACCGATATAAGAGGTACGAATGCAGTAATAAACGGAATAGAATTAAAAAAATAAATAACAGTGAGAAAAAAATGCAACGTAATTAAAGTAAGTGTAGTCGGGCGCAATTACTTTAGATCAATTAATAGAAAAGTTCAGGAAACTGTGATAAATCACAAGCTTGATTAAAATGTTAAACATTTTTTTTTTTTGCAAATAAAAATATCGGAGTATTTATGACTTTGAAAAACAGAATTTTTTAATTCGTCTATATTTAAATTCGTTCGTTCCGATATAATCAATAGATATCAATCACGAAATAGAGAACAGACGAGAATTGGAAAAATGTTTTTTTAATTTCGATCAATTTATTTATATACTGTGGAGGTATTGCGTGTGAATTTGTAGCATTGCCATTAAACTTTATTAATCGTTCGATCGCACTTTTCAAAGTGTTATGTCGTGAACATAAACACAAGCGGTAATTGACATTTCGTTCGTACGGTTGGATGTGTACTCGCAAAGAGCCGTCGTACGAGCGAAATAACGCGCCGTAAATATCGCTGTCCGCGGTATGAAAAGGAACGGGACGAGATGGCTCGGACTGCTGCACATAAAAAAATTAAAAAATTAGAGTCGCGATGGAAGCGCCGGCGGGAAAAAAAATGAGTAAGAGCGACCTCAGCAAAGCTCGGGCTGCCATCAAAGAGACTCATTGAATAGCCGTTCCGATGCATTATTCACCTGCGCGTGATCGTTCCGGTAATTTGCCGCTAATTAGGTGCTTACCTTGCGCTCAAACATTTTACTACCTTCCTTTTAGATCGAATCACTAAAAATTTGTTTGCATGAACATTGAATTTATAAGTTTCAACGTTTTTTTCTTAAATATCTTCTTTGTGGTTTATCATTTTTTATGAAATACGTATCAAACGCCCTGAAATGTCCTTATGTACAGATGATGTATAAAGAAATACGTCAAAGGCCGAAAAATATATTCAAAAGGATCGAGAGATTGAAACGCAGCAGATGCTCCAGCGGGCCATCGATCAGTCGGGCAAAGCTCCAGAAACAATTTGCGAGGGGATCAGAAAGCGGAGGTCGCGACCGAATTCGGCTCTGCATCGGGGATTCCTCCATCGGGCGATTGATAAAATCTATTTGCCGGCGCGAGCCCAACGCGCGACCCTCTTCCCCGCGGAAGCTCTATAGGGCCAATTAAGAAACGGCTGAGTGCCCTAACGCGATTATAATCTCCGCTCGGTCCCCCTCCCTCCCTCCCCCTATGAAAATTGAATAGCCCGGGCCGCGGCAAGATTTATCTACGCGATAGAATGGTCCCGCCGGCCGAGGCCGTAATTTCGCGGAATTAAAGTGCATCGGACTGTGCGCTCGTTCGTCCGGCGCGTCTAAATAAAAATTTTCCTTTGCCGCCCCCGCACGCAGCGGGCGAGCTCATCTTGCCGCTCGCGCTCTGTCCCGGCGCCGCTTCGACGCGAAAATATAAAACGCGGACCCCCGCTGAAAAAAGCGCCTTTTTAATTAAAATTCTAATTAAAGCGGAATAAGCGAGGGGGCGGGATAATGAATTTAAAACGCATCTTTCGCCGTCGAAAAAATATGGGATTTTTAGCGAGCGGTGATCGAAGGGATCAGCGCGACGACGCAGGTGAGAAGTCAAATATTTCATTTCGCCCTGGCGACCGGTGCGTTATATTTTAGAGATTTTTTGAAAATTTTGAACGGTTTGTTATTTAGCTTCTGTGAAATTTTTATTAAAGAGACGTTAAACGTGACGCTTTTTTGACGCGGATATTTCTTCCCGGAAATTATGCAAACTCCCGGCGAAATTAAAAGCTCGCTTTCTTTAAAACGCGCTTCGGGTGCACCGACAATGAAGCCATACGCTTTTTTCCTTCATAACCTTTATGCACGCAGCTGCTACTGAAGCGGCTTTGATCAAACCCATTGTCTCGCACAAAGCCGTTACTCGGGAGAAATAGGAGGATCCCGCGGATCGCACGCGTCTTCGGAATTTCCCCCGTCAAAAAACTAATTTTCTCAGCGCGTAGACAAGGCGAAATCGCGGAGAAAGTATCGCGTGTCAAAGTCAGACCTAAGGCGCGCCTGGGATAAATTACCCCCGGCCATATCGGAGAGGCTAAATTTATTTCGGGATTATCGGAGGCTCGCAGGCTGCGACGTTCGTAGAGTTTCGGTCGGAGCCGCTTCCTCTTTTGTGCCGTGCACTTTTTCGACGTCGAAGCGGTGTATCGAAGAAGCCTCTTGCTCACACCTCATCCCCTGGCTGCGGCGTATTAAAAATTCAGCTCGGCGCGACGGAATTTATTAATGCGATGCGAGCGTGCGCCAGCGCAACAGAGATTATTGTCGAGGATGGCGTGGCAAAGTTTTTGCGAGGCTGACGCGTAAGAGATACTCCTCGTAGGAGCCTCGTGCCCTCGCGTGGATGTATCAATATTTTACCAGATTCTAGATTATTCATGGGGGCTTGACGTTTCTTTTCTTAGATACGAAGTTAGACATTGTTGTACGAGCTGCTTATCGAATTATTGATGAGGCTCACTTTTGATTTCAGTTTTCAATCTGATTCAACCTTGCGCACAATTTAGCAGCAAGATGATTATTATTTAAATGTTATGTATGTGCAGTGTAGAATGTAATGCATTAGATAAAACTTACACGTAACTGTGATGTTTATAACACGACTTTTCAGAAAAATGAGGGAATACGATTCAAGATGATGTCTGACCAAATACGCATATTTCTACTGATTTTAAACATACAGTTATATAACGGGTCTGAAAATTTATGTTTGCACTTTTTTATATAACTGAAATCATAATTATCGTGTGCTCAATTTAGTTTATGACATAATTTTTCATAAAAATAATCCAACCTCAGACGTCTGACCAAACATGTCTATTTCTACTTATTTTGAAACTTTCAGTGATAGTTATCTTATCTTGTAGTCTTCAAGCTTATGTATTGTTTTAAGTTACTTGTTTTTTAATCAAGTTATTACACAATTTTTCAGAGAAATAAGGAAGTCCAATTACACGGAACGTCTGACCAATCGTACCTAGTTTCACTGATTTTTTTTCAAATGCGATATCATAATTTAAACATAGTTATATAAGGGGTCTGAAAATTTATGTTTGCAGTCTTTTATTTAATTGAAATGTTAATTACTGTGTGCTCAATTTATTTTATGACATAATTTTTCATAAAAATAATCCAACCTCAGACGTCTGACCAAACATATCTATTACTACTTATTTTGAAACTTTCAGTGATAGTTATGTTATCTTGTAGTCTTCAAGCTTATGTATTGTTTTAAGTTACTTATTTTTTACTCAAGTTATCACACAATTTTTCAGAAAAATAAGGAAGTTCAATTGCACTGGGTGTCTGACCAATCGTACCTCGTTCTACTGATTTTTTTCAAATGCGCTATCATAAATTGCTAACATAAATTTTTTGTTCGTTTCTAATGTGCAAGCAAAAAAATTGTCAGCTGGTCATTGTGCTTGTCGGTGGTGAGGCACAATTGAAGCATGAACGAACGGCAGGAGCGGGGAGTAAAATTTCGCGCGTCTTCCGCTCCGGCATAATTGCGCCCGCGCCAGCCATCCGTAATCTCCGCGAACGCCTCGCCAATTAGCGATATCGAGTACGAAGATCGCGCGACAATGAGCCAATTTGAGGGGTGCGCTCGCTTTGTTTTCGCCGCGTTTTGACGAGTGCGCAAAGACAATGGGATGTTAATTGACGAGCACAAAGTTATGCTACGCTCGCGCGGTTTCGACGCGCCAGTTCGCTTGTGGGTTCACTCTGCTATTCGACTGCATTCGTGACGCGAATAGCACGGGTACTCACGAACATTTAAATGTTTTTCATCCATTGATTTTCACGGGTATTATTTCAATATGTGCATATTAAATTATTGCGAAGAGTCGGAATAATTTGATTTAATAATAATTTGATTTGCAAGCTCATAACTTTTTTTCTACCATTATTTTCTAAAAATTAAAGTATATAATATTTTATAATTATACGTCAGTCAAAGTTTTAAAAAATTCTATTCATACGTTCTTTTGTAAAAAACCTTTTTCATTAAAACATTGTTGTTTGTACCTACTATACAAAAAACTAGTACGTGTTAGAATTTAATTTTATCTCGTTTGCATTATATATTTTCATAAAAAAAGCTTTATTCTCAAAAGAAAGACCTAAAAAATTATGAATGAATGTAGAAATACTAAAAAATAGAAAAAGAAATCGACATCACGTTCCAGTAATCGTAAAAAATTAGCCACTCATAGCTTGCTCGTATCGTTGCCGACTAATTGCGTCCATTCCTCCCCCCCTGCCGCCGTCTTCTCGTGCAAGGGGGGCATGTACCGTTTCAAATTACAACGTCAATTAAATATAATGACGCGCCGGAAAATTAGAGGGCCGGCGCGACCCGGACACGGTCGGCGGGGGTACCCGGGATACGTGTCCCGACGCGAATTCGCGGACGCGATGCTCCCTGCGTGCGGCTCTTTAAGTGTGCAATTTGCGCGATCCGCGCCGACTGCAAAGAACTCCGGGGGGTTTGACGAGGAAAACAATTGCGTAAGTGCGCCGGCGTCGGAGGGCGACTCTACGCCAGCAGGCGCGATGGGACGGCAGATGCTTGCAACTGCCGAGGGAAAATAATTACAAGGCAGGAGGTGTTTCGAACTATTTTTTAGTCTTTTTGCGAAAACAACGCTGTTAAACGCGAACTAGTGTCGAAAATATAATTTTGAAAAAATTTTTCTACAGCGTGATAATAGTTATACAAATAGGTTTTTTGAATTTTAAAACTTTTTGTATCGCTGAATAAAGGAAGTTTTAAATAAAAGAACTTTAACTACTCAAAAAGTAGTTTACAAAATAAAGAATAAATTCTTAAACAAGGTTATTTCTTGAATAAAGTTGTGCCAGTTAAAAAGGATACCTTTTTCCTAGGTAAGAAATTTTTCATTTTTTGTATTTTACAGAGCCGCTTAGTCTGGAAAATTAAATACTACTTAATAAATATAGTTTTTAAAGATTATTTTAAAATACTTATTTGCATTTTAATGTATATTTGCATAACATCCTCTTTTTAAAAAATATGACAAGATATTTCAAAGAATTTAAAAAAGCAATATTATTTTAATACAATCTTTTATTTAGTGTAATAATGCATATTTGTTTGAGCCAGAATGTAAAATTAAAAAGAAGCAGTGCTCTTGCGAAACAGAAATTTAATTATAGTATTTGCTACAATAATCGAGTACTTTTCTAATGTTATTAAAAGATTATTAGACACTTCGATTGCATTCAAAATAGCTTGTTACCGTGGATTATAATTTTAAGAGGCTCTTCAAACTTCAAAATTACACGACCGCGCGAGATTATCATCTTACATGCCCATGCATGGTTGCGCGGAGCAACTTGACCTCGCGTACCCCAAATCTCCCCATGAATACCTTTCCGGGCCTGTGAACAAGCACAAAAAAAAGGCGAGCAGGAATCAACGCTCAACCCCCGATTCCCGCCGAAACAAGACGCGCATTCGATTAGTGCAGCTGCACGCATACGCGCCGCTTGTCGATCCATCCCGGGGCGCTCGCAAGCACTCGAGGCGGGCGCGCGCGCGTGCACGCCGACCGCGCACAAAGGTGGGCCCACTAGCGAGCGGGTGGAGAGCCCCGGAGGTGGCTCGTTATCTCCGTGTCGGAGGAGCGAGGCTCAGACAAACAACCTCATTTGTCACGCGCTGACCTCGCCGAGCGCCCGACCTCTTTTCGTCCCCACCCCCCTTGTTGTCGCAGTCGTCGACGAGCGCAAGTAGCTGTACGATGAGTTTCTCTGGGGTTCTCAAGCTTCCTCCCTCTTTCTCTGTGACGGTGAAACTCGATGAGCCGGAGCGGCGACGCCGGCTTTCTTTCGAGCCCGTCGTTATGTACGCGCGCGCGCGCGCCTCGAGTGGCGGAACGAAGCTATCCTCCGGCCCTCGTGTCGCGGAATTCGTGTGCCTCGATGAATGAGGTAACGATGATGAGCAGCCTGATAAAGCGCCGCTTCAAAGCTGCGAGAGCCAATGTGGGTCGCTTTTCAACTTTTTTTTACTTTTTTTTTTTTGGTTGAGGGCACGTAATTGTTATTAGATCTTGCATTGATTCGCGCTTATCGTCGCGTTTGTTTGGCTTTGTCCCAGTTTTAATATTATCGAATTACCGACGGTTTCATTTTTCCATTCAATAACGGCTCTCCGCGCTAATGTTTGATTGACACACTTTGTTTCGGATACTGGGAAACATCAATTTTCGCTATTTTGTTCTGAGTTGCGTTTAATTATGACATTGATGTATTGAAATTTTATTATTCATTTTAAAAAACGGTTTATGCGCGACGAGAAGTTTTAATATAATTGGTATATTTCATTAAAAATAATTAACAATTAGCGGTAATTAAAATTACTTGAAAGGATTTACTTTATATGCATTTTGTACGCATCACTTTATTTTTTAGCTACATATTGTTTCTTTGTTTAAAGAATTATTATTGCATTTAAAAATATGAATACACATTAATTTTTTGCTACTATCTTTTACGTAATCATTAAGTAAGACTAAAGAAATATTTTTTTCTCGAAAGACCCGCAGCGAGGTAGTCAATTAATAAGTCTCGCAGAACTCCGGTGGACTTGGCGAGGCTGGCGCGCGGGATCTGAGCGACGGCTCGGGCTGCCAAGTGACTTTCATTGTTGCAGCCTTGCAACAACACTTTGCTCCTTCTTGTTCCCCTCGTTCGCTCTGTGCTCCTCTCCTTTTGCGCGGTGATTGCCGCACAAAACTTTCGCGCAACTCCTCTCGAACGATGCAGCCGCAGCCGCTCCTCTCGCGACGCCGGCACTCGGATTGCAGCGAGTTTCGTGCGTTACTTTGAATATGTCCCATTGTCACCAAGCCGCATGTATAATTGGCAAAGTTAAGGCCAGAGAATTATTGTCGCGTATTACTTATAAAGACGCGACGCTGCGCTCGCGCTGCAGCGAACTTTATTAAACAAATTTTTCGCAAGAATAATCGGTTGCGTTTACGGCGCGATTGTTCACTGATTTCTAGCTTATTGTTGTCTAAAGAAGAATTAGGAAACTGCAAGTGTCGATTTAATTTTTTATCTGCTAATTTAGCGTCTAATATTCTAACGTACGAATTTATGAGTGCACAAATGAAATTCCAAGTCAAGAAAGTAGAATATGAAATTTTTAAAAGAAAAATCATTGTATCTACATCCTAGAAGCTAGACGAGCTCCTGCAGCTAAGCCTAGCAGCATTGAATTAATAATCGCAGCTCCAATCTGGCGAGGCGCGCTGCCGTCTCATCAAAAGAAACCTCCCCCGAGCAACTTCAAGCGCCTTGGTGATCATTAGCCTTCTGTTTGCCTTCTCGATTTGCAGAAAACTCGGCGAGTTTTACAAAGCTTCGCAAAAAGGGACTTGCCCTCCTCGGCTCTTACTTCGGAATCCACGGAATGATCGAGCCGCTTCGTGTTCGGCTATCTCGAAAACTTCGTGACCTCCCGAGGGACTCTTAACAAGTCCCCCGCCGGAGTCGAGTGCAAATTAAACGACGTGACCGCTCCCCTCGACCACGAACGTCCTTGCGCGCTAAATTGTAATCTTGAGCGTCCTAAGCGACTTTTATTCCCGCATTCCTGCGGTCGCGGGAATAAAGTTTCCGGTGATCGCCGGAGCGTATACCCTACCTGGTCACCGGTAAACAACGCCGTTATGCGCAACTAAGTTGTGATTAAGTTGCAGTTCTGGCAAATTCCATTTTGCGCGTACAGCTTTCAATTATTAACATTTTGAAATCGTCTTTTTCTTTTTTTTAATTATTAGATTAACAGCCTTCATAAAGTTGCAATTCGATTAGTAACGACTTGAGTTTCGCGAAGTTCCCTTCAAATTTTTACGGAGAAGTTTGCGGAGCTGATTTAAGAATTCTCGTTACGCGTAATTAACTTTGATCCTGAAAAGGTGCTGCATTCGGCAAAGGTGATTGCGAAAAAGGAAAACTCGCCTGGGTATTAAAAAAATCAAGCAAAGCCTCGCTCATTAAAAACACCGGGACAGAGCAAACAGCCGGTCATCTTGGACCAATTTGCCGGAGCCGTTCGACATAATTTTTTATGCAGTATAAGCTCGTGCCTCATCTCTATCGAGCTAACGAGCTTCGACGAGAGGGGGCAGGGGGGATAAAACAAGCACGACGATTGGTCGAGTTCTGCTTTTCTTATCGCCCGGGAATCGCGAGCGTCGCGATAATAGATCGATTTCCAGTTCGCGCAGCCCTCCCCGCCCACCCAACGGAATTTTAACAATTCCAACGGCGGGCCGCGCGCACCTCCGGCCGGTCTATCTTCATCAGCGATCGGTCGCTATAACTTGCGCCCGATAAAGATTAAACGTTTCCTCGCCTCGTACAAGATGTATCCGCTCGTTTCTGCCGGGCCCCTGGGGGCGATGTCTACCCCCCCTCCCCTCCCCACCCCGCGATCAATCGAGGCTTTTCGTATCAATTTGTTTCAATCACTTCGGACCGGATCGCCGGCAGGTATGTGCGCTGGCGGTCGCGATATTGCCGGAGTCCTTCTCCGGCCGCGGGACTCGAAAATTCCATCAATCTCTCCAGCGTCCAATTAATATTCCCGCGCGCGCTTCTCCTCCCCCCGCCGAGTCCCTCTCCTACGGGCAGAACCGACGACTGTGTTTCAGCTTGTTTTTCCCCTTTTTTCCATCGATTCGCCTCGATTTGATTCTTCCTCGAGTTCACCGGCTTCCAATCTCTCTTTACTGCAAATCCGAGTTATTTGTTCTGCGGTGTTATGCAATAGAACTGACCGAATTGAAAGAAATTTAATTTATGATTAATATTTATTAATTTTTTAATTAATTAGATGTTAATAATTAATTTTAGGTTGTATGCAAATTAGTTAAATATTCAAATAATTGAAATATGAATTATTTGCTAATAAGTTAGTAATAAATCAAATTTATCATCATTTGAGATGAATATGACACCGAAAAGCAGTAGGTATTTTCATAAATATTTTCATAAATTCATATATTCGATAAAAAAATAAATCAATCTCATTATTTTGCAAATATTGATATTGCAATATTTATTATTTATATTTTAAACGTAAAACAAAACTCAGTGCGTGATGACGTATTTCTTGTTTGGATTGTATAATTGAGTGTCTTATAAAAATCGAAAATTGTATCCTCTGAAAGATCGTATTAAATTTCACGCCAGTCCCGTAAAGACGTCGCGACATTCAGATATACGAAAAAGAAACAGGTTTACCGCGATTCGAGCGTTGCGCCTCACTGCCGATTTCAGCGCGATCCGCATTCGCCCAGCGTGTGATCCACTAAACGCCTCAAAGGAATCCCGAAATGAAATAGTAATTCCGGCGCGTGCGGATCGTACTTTTAAAATTCCAATCCAAACCCACTTCGGAGCTCCTCCTCCCGGCGGCGCGCGGCCGTCCGAGCCATTCCACGTGCTCCATCATGCAGATATTCCTCTTCCGGGGCTACGTGGCTATGCTAATATTATGCGCGACTTTCATAACGCCGCGCCGCGTCGGCGGCGTCGCCGTCGTCGATGCGGTAGCGGCGTGTTTTACTTTCATGAAGTTCGCCCGCCTTAATACTTTCGACAAAAGAAACGAAGGGAAGAGCGGGGGCACGCCGCTCGGATCCACCCCGTTTTTTCGCTCCTACCCCCCCGGGCGCGCGGCTTGTCTGACGAAAAACTGCTTTTCCGTACCGGTAAACATTGGAGAAATCCTTTATGGCGCATAAATGAATCGCGCCGCCTCCTCGCCGCGGCAATTTTGTTTCTGCGCTCGCGTTCGGAGAGCGACTTCGCCGGTATGGGGTGAGAGACGCAATGCCGCTCTTTTTCAGCGCCGCGTCTTTTTATTCCTGCTCTCATTCGGCGGGGTTACCCTCCGGAAAAATCTGCTCAAAGAACCGAGAATCTTTATGCCTCCTTCCTCAATTGTAATTTAGATTGGAATTTCAACGTTTTCATAGAATTTCTTTATCGGGTCGTGATTTCTTTGTCTAGACGTTACGAGCACAGCTATTGATCGCCCGCTGTGAGCTCATAAGTTGGTTACTAGTTGACACAATTTTGAATCGAAGGTTTTATCTGTGCTTTAATTTTAATTTTTCAAGATAGGAAAGCTTAATGATAATTAAATTTCTTATGATTATATTAAAATATTGATTGGTTTAAATAAGATTAACAAATTACGTCAAATGTATTTCACATTAATTAAAAAAAGTGGTGCACCAGAGAAGAATTTTGTTAACAATTGAATAAAATAATTTATCCGTTAAAGTTAAATTAAAATTGAAAAATGTGCTACAGATTTTTTCAATTCGGTTATCTCTTTTTACGGAGTCATCAAATTCTTTTTTATCATTTAAAATTTAAATACTGCCGTAAATTTGCACGAATTATAGTGTCGTTTCAGATTTTATTATAAAAATAAATTTACAGCTCTTGAAAATGCTCTCTTTTAATTGTTCAAATTAACGGTTTGAAAACGCACTTAAAGCCCGCGTTTTATACAGTTTAAAACCGTTATCTCGCTTCATTAATTTTGTGAATTTTTCGTAAATCCGGGGAACCGCGCGGCTCGGCTGTATTTACGCTAGCGCGAGCAATGCGTTCGGCTCGCCGGAAACACGCTCACAAAGAAACGCCGAGTAAAATGAAATATATTGAAACGCGGATAAAAAAAAAATTCATAAACGCTCTTCAAGCGAAAACAATAGGCCGCGCGAGTACGCGTTACATTCAAAAATAAAACAAAAAAAAAAAAGTGGATCTCCCGATGCGGGAAGGTTTAGCCAGTACGGAAATCGGTTCTAGCGCTTGCGCGCGAATTTATTATTGATTTTAAGTAATGCGCTTTGGGGATATGCGAATTTGAATTGCCGCGCGAGTTTGCGTTAGTTACGCGAGGGCTTTAATGCAAATGAAATTAATACCCCGGGCCTCATCGGTTATTTAGCAGCAGATAAATGCAACGAAAATTAGTATACACGCGTTTCAACCTTCACTGCCGTTCCGCGCTCCCTATCCAATTAGCGGCAATAAATATAGCATAAACATCGGCGGGTCGGATCGTCAGCCGCCGGGATTCACAAACGTTTATGAATTTATTGTTCTCTTATTAGACCCTCATATGCAGATTTAACTGGTTCGTTATTTTTTATAGCATATTCTGCATTCATTTCGTTTAGGATTAATCGCACAGTTAAAATGGTTCGATCAAAAATTCAATTTATTGCAATGTACAATTAAGTGTGATTAATAAAAAAAGATAAAAATGATTACCAAATTTGTATAAAAAAAAAAAATTCCTGTTCAGATATAGATAAAATTGAAAACGTTGGTTTATACTAACGTTAAACTAAAAATTAATCCATAAAATTTTCAATTTTTCTGGAATGTTACAAGGTAATTAAGTAAGTTTTTAATACAAACTTTTTTTTAAATAATTCGGATAATGTTATGAAAAACTCTATTGTAAAATTTTTCGAGACTTTCATCATAGATTTTGTTTATATTATAAAAATTTACACATTTTAGCAACTTTAATAATTCAGAACTTTTTTATTGGTCAACATTATACTAATTAATTATATCAATGTTATTTTCACTTAACAGTGAAATTTTTAGTTTAATATCTACTATTGTTTTTAATTTTATCAATACCTGAACTATAATTCATTTAGTGCGAAGCTTTATGTGTAATAAATATTGCACTGAATAGCCTATAATTCAAGAGATCACCATTACTTGAATAAATGTCTCACTTTATAATGTTTTGATAAATGCTCTTTTGTTAAAAAAGGATTCCTCGACGTATGCATATTAGAAAATAAATTTACTGAGTGTCTGACTAGACGCAGACTTTTTCTACTTGAACCAATTTAATGTAAATTACATAGGTGAGAAATAAAAATACAGCAAAGAAATAGAAATTGCAAGAATAAGGTAAAATTTCTTCTCTTTCACCAAGCAACTTTCACCTCGACGAGAAATGCGTCTTTGAAATAAGCGGAGGGTCTCTTTTAAAAAATGCAAATGCACAAAGCAAATTCCGCAGCTATCTTTTCTCGCCTCCGCGGGTCGAGCTTAAAATCCTCTAAGTACCTTTCTCCTCCGAAAAGAATAAAGAGACACATTCGGCGAACGGAATAAGCGATGAGAATTTATCGCGTCCGAAGAGGCGCTCGCTCGCTCGCACACACTCCCGTCGGATTAAGACTTTCGCCCTCGGCGCGACGACAGCCGGGGCGCTGCAGCACCTACATAAAACACGTCGCCGCGCGCCGAATGAAAAATGCGAGTCCGGCTTCGCGCGGGCGTTCGGGCGAAAAAAAGCCCCGGAAGCCCGTCGCCGCGGCCGCTCGCGCGCTATTTTTTATCCGGCCATTCGGGAAATGAAGTAAGGAGTCCGAGTAAGGCGAGGGAGGGAGAGAAAGGGAGGGAACAATGAGGAGGACGGGCCGCGCGAAGAGCATCCCAACGACGGGGTCCCGTCGCCTCGACCCCCCGAAGAAATTGCGACGTGACCGTCAGCGGAGGACCGACGCGCTCGCGCACACACAGACACACGCATACCGAAACGCTCGCGTGGAGCTCGACGGAGCTTGTCCTTCCGCGCCGGTATTTTATTTCCGTTCCTTAGGCGCGCGCGTGCGTCTCCCCCTGGCATTTTTTTCCTCTTCCGCGCGCGGCTCCCACCTCGTTTATATCGCGCTCGCTCTCTCGCGCGCCCGATTTTTCTCCCGACCCGACGCCCCGGCCTTTTCTCTTCCTCCAGCTCTGTCTCTTTGTGCTTGCGCTTGATGGAAATGCCTCCGTCCGGGTGGGAGGGGAGCACTAAGATATCCCGGAATTTCACCGCTAAAAGGAAGTTCGCGTATACTTTTTAACGGAGAGCGTGCGTAATGCGCGCGAGAAAAATACGCTAAGTCCCGGGGAATGCCCGTGCGTTTCGACGATATTGTTGCCGCGATACGGACATTTATTTATCGTTCGTGCCACTTTCTTGGACTACTCGTAGTAATAATCTTAACATCTTTTGTGCACTTAATTATATTCCTCGGGGCAATTAATCTTGTCATGGTTAAAATATATTGAAATGTTTCACGGAATATTTCTGTCACGTAGATGATGCATTATAATGTATCTATTTGCAATTGTTCTCTCATTAATTACTTTTTTAATTAAAATATTCTTGTAAAACTTAGCTCAATTTAATCTTTTAGAAAACAATAGTAGGCCGAGTTGTTATAAAAATACGTATTTTCTAAAGAATCGATTCTTTCGTGTTAAACTGCAAAATTCATGTCTTTTTTTACAGTATAATAAAATAAAAGTGAAGAAAAAAAGCGAAGCATATAACAGTCAAGGAAAGTGGAAAAATGATTTATTTAGAAAAATAACGAAAATAAAATATTTGATAACAAGTGTATTTTTATACGGATTATAAATTTCAAGGAATTTTATTGTTTTAAAAATTTATTTCATCATAGGTCTTTTAAAAATTTGCCTTTCTATTGTCATTGAAATCTGCAAAATTTTAACGAGTTTACAAAAAATTTAATTACCAGAAAAACAGAAATAGGAAACATTTATTATATAGATCGTCGCTTTTTCCCCGAGAAAGAAGAAAAGAGACAACTGAGCATCTCGAAAATCGTCTCAATTTCAACTCGCATTAGCAGCCAGTTACTCCGTCGGTGATCAAAGCTTAGCAGAAGAAGAAGACGAAGAAGGAGGAGAAAGAAGCGGCCAGAACTATCCCCGCCGAGACAGCCAATTCTCATATCGTCCGTCCGTCAGCTGGACGTTCTTCTCGTGCCACCGCTGCCATTGTCGGCCTTGCGACCCGGCTCCTTTATCTTGCCGCGCCATCATCTTCCCAGCGAGAAGGAGACAGCGCTGTAGGAAGCGGGGGCGAGATCCGCATCGGTCGGACTCGCGTGTCGGACGTTACATTATCCACGATCGTAACACTTTGCGCGTTCGTGCTTCCCCCGTTTATCCGACTGGTCAAGACCGATGGCTTTTTCCTTGCGCGCTACCCGGAGATATCGGCGCGGCGGGTAGGGAGAGGAGGGGGAGGGGCAGAAAAATGCGCGGCATACCGCGAGCCGATTAAAGGCTCGTGCGTGGATACCAAGTGCGTATCTAATTTTCGGAGGTACTGATGAATCGACGGCCGCGCCGAGATTAATCTCTCGAGCTGCGGGATGGCGGGGCCCTCCGCTGATATCGCTGATCGCAGGGTTCGCAGTGAGGATTTACGGTTTTTCCGGTATATCTTGGCGGCTGGGATAATGCGCAACATGCATCAAAATTTTGAAATTGTTATTAATTGCGTACAAATTCGTTTTGTTCTGGATCAGCAAATTGTCTTGTGTGTAACAAAAATATTGTTTGAAAAATTAATTTTTTTTAGAAAGAAATGTTCTCTTGAAAATAAAATAGAATATTTCATCCTTTTAAATTTAAAATACTCTTCCAAGAATAAATAAAAATTACATGCGTAAACCCAACTTCACTTCGTAAACGTTTTGATAACCAAAAATCAAAACACACCAGAGCATCAATACTTTCGGCAACTTAACCTTAAAATTAACCTGTTTATTCACCTCACACTTACAATGCAGACGTAAAAAAGGAAAAAATATAAAAAAAAAATCAGCCACGTTCTAAGATGACCTCAGCATTGCCGGAGAGCTGCTAGTAACGTTTTCGAGTGATCGATCCCCAGTCGCGACGGAAGGAGGCGGAGCAGAATGGCCGGGTCGAGCTGCTGTCCTTATTCGAAAGATGTCGAGCCTCGTTTGCCGTACGACGAGTTCAGTCACCAGCTGAAAAACACCGTGATATCCGTGAAGGTGAACAAGAACGTGGGTAGGATTGAGAAGGTGCGACCTATATCTCCACCCAAGAATACCGTGAGCGCCCAATGCGAGGATGGTCGAGGTGATTTTCTCTCTCCCTTCTTTCCAAATTAGTCTTTCGAATTCAATGACTCTCTCTCTCTCTCTAAATTTCATTCAGTGAAAATTTTATTGTAACAGTTGCTCGCTTATTACTGCAAATCAGTTAAAATACTTTGTGTTACAGTGATAAGTGCGTAACCGCTTTAAAGTTAGTGAAATCTTCACTGGAAGAAATTTGGAAGGTTGTTGTATAGAATCCGTTTAATTAATTAACACTAATCGAAGTAAAAACTGAAATTTTTTAACGCGACTGAACATATCTCGACCTATACTACTTAAAATAAAACTTTACTTTAACTTCTGAACAAATCTCGACCTATACTACTTAAAATAAAACTTTATTTTGACGTCTAATACGTGAACTTATTAATTAAACTCGCCTTTTTCCTAAATCAAACTCGTCTCCTGGAAAAAGGTATCAAGTTAAAAGATTTAATAAATCGGTTAAAAAAACAAGGCGACGGCTCTTCCGGTGCACCCGGGCGCGTGCGTGGCAGCCGCTTAAGCGTATTCGTGAGCGAATTAGCGCGCCGCGACGGCAAACAGCGACTGTAGGTACTCTTTCATTTGCTCGGCGCAAACACTCGGCCGCAGGCAACAAGTGCAGGCCGGGCTGCGCCAAGGTGCACGTCATCCCGGACGAGCCGCTGCCGTCGAAGCAGCCCAGCGAGGAGATGTTCATGCTGCACACCAGCCGGCAGTTCCTCCACCCCGACGACATGCGCAACACCCTCGAGATCGAGATGCGAACGCCCCGGAACTACCTGCCCCTGCCGCTGCCGCCGCGGCCCCCGACGCCCCCCCAGGAGCCGCCTCCGGTCGACAGCGCGAAGAGCGGGAAGAACGGGAAGAACGGAAAGAATGGGAAAAATGGAAAGGGTAAAAAGAAGTAGCGGTTGAGAGGAGGGGTAAAGTAATTGACGGAAATTATACGCAGAATTTTGACAAAATAATAAATATGAAAGTAATTAAGAGAAACAAATTATTTTAATTGTAGAACTTATTGGTGGTACTTATTATCTTCAATCTTGTTCCACATTTTTGGGTCAACAAATTAATTATGAGGATGAAAAAGATATTCAGTTATCTATAATGAGTTCATTAGGTCGCCTAAAATATAGTAATTATAATTAAATTTTCGATAAATTGACGGAAAATTTCAATTAGTAATTAATAAATTATTATTACGATCGTTTGTTTCATTTAAATGCAATTATGTATATTGCTAAAATCATAGTATTTAATCATTAAGTCATTTTAATTACATATGAAATATCTTCGTTATTTCATAGTTCGGTTACATTAGCGTTAATAAGTAATTCCATCTTGCATGCCCTTTTCACAAATGAAATCCAAATATAGGGGACGTTATTTAACCAAGTCGTTTAATTAGAAGACTCCATCAAATAACATTCGCTACATTTGTTTTTAATTTTCGGAAAAGTCTTACAATTAAATTTAAATAAATTTTAATTTCCTTATTTTAATTAAACAGCTGGACTTAGATACGTGACTGAAATGTATAAATTATTTCGCGTATATTTCACGCAAGCGGACCAGTTAAATAAATCTTGTCAGAAATAAATGCTTTATAATTACCGTTATCTTTACACATTTTAATGAACTTGCCGTATCCCCAATATCAAACCATTCAACTATGATCTATTCTCAAGCGAGTTATTCTTTTCCATTAATTTAATTGAAAATATTTTAAACGATTAATTTACAGCACTTAAATATTAAACGATAATTCGTAAACTTTTTATTTATTTTTATTTTCTATAAATTGTGCGAATCACTGGAAAGTAAAAGCTTTTTTTTTATCGACGCGCGAAGTAAAATCTATTGCCCTCGATTCGGTCCAAGTATGTGCTAGTACAGCTATTGAACGGTCGCATGAATCAGCGTTAAAACACAGATCAGTGCAAATTCATTCGTTGAGGAATGCATGTAAATCGTCGCCCGGATCGAATTACTACGCGAAAACATGTGAAGCTACAAAACTTGTTTTTCGACGCGCGTTAGCTCGATGTTTTGTGCAAATAGAGAAAGAGAAGATACATTGTTTATTTACTTCTTTCGTGTTGACATTAAAATTAAGTTTAAAAATAAAAATAAACAGAAGATTCTTTTTTTGCAAAAAATAATAAATTTAAATAATATAAAAAAGTTTTGAAATATTTTAAAAGCTTCAGTTACAAAAATGTAATTTAATGTTTTAATGATAATAATGTTTATTTAAATTTAATTTAAAATTCATTTTAATGATTTTGTCTTAAAAGTGGTTTAATTTTAAAAATAATAAAATTTCCATATACGCATTTATTTATGATTACTGGAACGTGAAAATACACAATCATTACAATTTTGGTACTTATTTTAATAATGCTTCGCATATCATTTGTTTAAAACATAGTTCGTTTGTTTCTCTCGTGATCAAATTGCTCTTACTTTTTAAAGTTATACAGTATTACAATTATTATTTGAAAATAGGTATTGAAAAATTTCAGTACTATATTTTGTTTATTAATTTGAATGAAAAATAAGAAAGTTGCTGAAAATTTTACGAACGTTGATTGAAGTCCGCGCAAACAAAATCAACGGGAATAAGAGCCATTCGCATTCAAATGAGAGGCGGGGAATAATTAACAAAGAATAAAAATTCAGAAAGGCGAGAGGACAGAACAAGTGGAAGAAGAAATACCGGGAGAGAGAG
The DNA here is from genome assembly GCA_900480045.1 of Eurytoma adleriae. Lineage (NCBI taxonomy): Eukaryota > Metazoa > Arthropoda > Insecta > Hymenoptera > Eurytomidae > Eurytoma > Eurytoma adleriae. The sequence goes on along the minus strand of UXGC01000058.1, from coordinate 346,309 downwards.
AAAGAGAGCAAGAGGCAGAGCCTCGGCGTGCGCGAAGTAGAGAAATCGTAGGGTCATAATGTACGCATAGACTGGAAACTTGGCGAGAGTTCAAGTTTTCTGCGAGTGGAGGTGGAGATTTACGATTTTCGCTGAAATAAAGTGTTAACCATCTGGCCTGCCCCGGAGAGCGAACCTTGAAAATCCGCAAAGGAGGGAGAAAATCGCCTACTCGAAGAGCGCCCCCGGAATACTTGGATATTTTAATTTTACCCGCGGCGCAAGTTTATCGCCGACGTTTATTTCTACTTGGCTAATTGGACGCCGTAAAACATCTCTCGATCCGTGATTCATTTTTTTTCTTACCACGAAGCGTCTGTTTTTGTTATTGTACACCTTTTAATTTTTTAAAGTTTTTTCTCGGAATGTATTTATTTAAAGAACGTCTGATACGGTCTGATAGAGTTCTGGGAAAAATTTTGTTTTGAATGGAAATCAATATTATGTCAACATTTGAAGGAACTGTTTTTTAGTACATTATTTGACTAACGGATTTAATTTTCGTATACTCGCATTTAATGGAAAAAGAACATTTCATTGATCCTCTGGTAAAAAGTATACTGTGCAATGTTCCAGCAAAAAAGGAACAATTCAAGCGATTCTCAAAAATCCCTACTTTCATGAGAATCTCATGAAATGTGCTTTTTTACTAAGAATCTTGGTAAAGTGTTTTTCGAGATAAAATTTCTAAAAGTACTTTCTTCGTGGTAGATTAGAATTGTATTTTCTTCTCATTGCAAAAATATAAAATGTGCTTTTTTTAGTTGTTGAAAAAATGAAATGAGCTTTTTTCTTGTGGTTAATTTAAGTTTTAGTAGCGTCGATATGAAGCTAAAAGTAATTTTCACGAAACTTATTCCTTTGCAACGAATGTAATGACCACCAGTAAAATACATGGTGTATGATATTTTTAGCAACGTTAAGTTGGCAAATTCTACCCAATCATCATTGACATTTTTAATATAATAGCCGGAAGCGCAGCAGAGTGAAATATTTATCGGGTCTCTAAACAAAAAAAAAAAATAATAAAAACGACACTATCCATAAAAATGAAAAGAGCAGTTTAAAAGATAGCACTCCCCGGCCATTAGTACCCGCGTGACACCGAATAAACAAATCAGAGATAAAAGGGGACGAAACAGGGTCAGCAGTGATTCGTCACCCTCGCTTCGTAAATCCGTAGGCCGGCGCGCGCGCGCTGGAGCCGCAGCCGCATCGTCGCCGGGCAAATGAAAATGGAGAAGGATAAAACGCGCCGTCTCCGCCGGCGGATTGAAGGGTCAGAGTGATAAAGCGGCTCATTTGTCTCGGGCGAACGAGGAGCTCCTCCCGAACGAGACGTTCGACCGACGGAGAGATAAAGACGGCCCGCGGAGGCGGCGCGCGCTTCGCCGGGCGAGTCGGAAAAATATAAACTCAGATCTGAATTTAGAGGAAGAGTAATTAGTTTTCTCGAAGGGACCGGGGGAGGTAGTACCGTGGGAGTCGAGAACGAGGTTGAAATGAAATCTGCAATTTCATTTGTTCCTTTTTTACGGCGGTTGCCGTGGGAGTTGCTTTCGCTTCAGTAGTAATACCAGGCTGTAGTCAGACGCGTGCAGATAGACGCGCTGTGAGGGAGTATCGATAAAAGAGATTAGTAAGGGCATTTTATTTTTCCCTGAAACTTTCGACGGAGTTAGTACATTATAAAAGTTCTTAATATTACATTAAAACTCCTGTTTATTTAGCCTTTTTAAAACGCCATAATAAACGCAAAGTTAAAATAAGTTTCGGGAATAAATTTAAAGTGCCCGTCAGTAGGTAAATAAGCCGTAATTATCGTAAAGTTAAAAATATCGACAATTAAGAAGTTGGTCGATAAAATTAGCATTAAGCGCGTACGGATGAGGATGAAGTTTAATATCGGATCGCTAATACGACAAGGCGTAAAAAAGACTTATACAACGCTTGTAAGCAGCCAGAGCTGCTGTATATAGCTTTGCTGCAGGGATTTCGCGGTATAACCGGCAAATAAATTCTGCAAGGAGTTCAAAACTTTCTCGACATCTCACTTCTCGCTTTTCTTTACTTCTTTTTGTCGTCGGTGTCCGTCATTTATTTTCATCTCCATTCCCCATTTATTTTTACTCTTTATATTATTCGGTCGTAATGCTTTTACGGACTTTAGCTTACGCATTTATTATCACTGTCTTTTTATTTGCATATATATTAAAGTAATAATGCAGTGTATATTCAGCACGCGTATAAAAATTTGTTTGTTAAAAAGAAAAAAAAATCTGATTGAAAGGTAGCCTGGGTCTATGCGCGCTTATCAGAGGAACGCCCACTTGGCTTGTTTGCACAAAGTTCAATCATCTTGTAACGATGTAAAGCCAGGTTAAACGACAAAATCTAATCTCGCGGTATAATCCAATCTCATGTCTTATCCGGTGTTTCTAACAGCACATGCTTAAGAAGCTTGTCTTTACACCCGGAACTTAACTTGTCTGATCCAATCAATTCCTTATCCCTTCCTTCCTTCCATACTTTTGCTTAGGTAACTTCGCGGAAGAAATAAATACAGCGAGTGTATGGCGATAAATCGTCCTTTTAATGGGAGAACAACACTACGAATTTCTACGTGCGCGAGACCTACTTTTACGAGCTGGATTAAAGTAGCTTTTGAAGGTTTAATTAGCATGGCTGACGGGATGAAGAGGCTATAGCTTAATGCTACGCTCAAAGTGGAGCAAGCAAACTTTTCGAGATAGCGCCAGCTGCTAAGAAGCCGAAATTCACGACTTTGTATCCTAATGCCGTAGTTTTTGTCGTATATATTCTCTTATAATAAACAGCAGTACACTGCGATATAATTTGGACCTCGAAATCTTGAATTCAATGAATATGAATGCAGCTATCATCGATTCTTTGCTTTTGCTACTTTTCAAATCGGATTATAACTTAAAAAGCACAATAAGTCGCTAAGAATCTTACCTAGAACTGTTACGTGTATCTGATTTCGTATTAAATTGCACGACCAATTGGGGTAATAATAAAGGAATCAAATTATCAATAAAGTCCTATAAGAAAAACCCAAAAAATGAGGGTGCAGGAAGAATAAAAATGTGAAGGAAAGTTCGCCACGCAAAAGAAAGTTTACCAAATTGAAATATAAAGCAAATAGCCGCATACAGTTAGCGCGCCAGCCTGACGTTTTACAAACGCATTACAAAACAGTCAAAGAGGAGAGTGAGAGCTCGCGCGCGCGATGCGACGGAGGCGAGTAAAAGCGTAAAAAAAAAGCGAGAGCGAGACGGGCGGGGAGCGCGGGGGCAGAGACGAGGTGCGGGAGGCAAACAAAAAAATGATCCGCTCTCTCCCGCGACTCGTTTGTAAAATTCGTTATCTCGCGGCTCGAGAGCGTAGTGGAGCGGCGGCGCGGCTCGGGCGGCGGGCGCGACACCCGCTTCATATTTATGAGCGGAGTTTTAGCATATTCAAAACATAAATTACTTTTAGCGGGCTAAGTCAACTAGCCAATAAAATACTGCCTGGAGTTTATCTCTCACCCCCCAGACCTTGGGCGCCCGGCGCACCCGGAATTATGCGCGATTGCGCCGCCGCTACTTTCGCGCATACATCCTTTACAATGCAAATTCATCAATGAATTGACGTGGAAGCGAGACCCGCCGGGGCGAAAAAAAAGAGAGAACGGAAGAGCCGACCGATCGGGGCCCCCACTGTCTCTTACTACTTCGCTTCCCCTCCCTTCTCCGCCCGTTTCTCTCCTCGCCTCGCGCTCGGGATGTGCGGCGGGCTCCTCGGGGAGTAACGCGATCCCGTATATAGTACTTTGCCGTAGCGCGGATACCACGCGCGCGGCATTTATTTTGTTTCGACGGCAATTTTAATTTTAAATCGAACGCTTTACCTACGGCTTATTACGCGATATTGGAGGCCGTTTCATTCCGGGGCTCTTCAATTTTTAATGGATTCTGATGCACCTTTCAAAATTCAACTGTCGAGTTTTACGAGGTCCCGTACTTATTGCTTTTTTTCGCTTTGTTATTTTCAGTATTTTTAATAAAATGTTCGAGTACTGCTAATCTTATTGAACGTTCGATCTGTTTTAAACAGTTTAGGGCTTTCCGGAGCTTTTTTGTACAGCGATTTCACATTTTTAATTAATTCATCAATATCCTGCGAGATTGAAATAAAGAAACTAAAGAAATGAAGGGTAAAAATTTGTTCAAATATCAGTTGAAAAGAAATAATCCTCATAAAAGTGAAAGATATTTAAGCGTTGATCCGTTCAGGTAAGGATTATAATGTCATCTGTCAATGCTGCCGCGGAGGCGAAGTTCTATCTAATATTAAACTTTATGCGGATCAATAGTACTTAAAAGTGGATGGCTTTTGAAATATTCACTTTCCCATTACAACCGAAGAATTCAATTTTTATTTTAATTTGAAATTTTTATACGCAGATGAAACGAAATTACAAGTATTTGAAATAGGTTGAATTAATTTCTCGTAAAATTTTATTATTTTCTCGCTGTGCCGCAAAAATTATCATAAATCGAAAAAACATTTTGAAAAAGGAGCGCGCAAAATGAGGCAAAAATTAAATTTTCGTTTTTGCTAAAACGATACGTTAAACAAATTCCTAACCCGTTCGTTTGAATATTCAATTGGCGGCTTAATTAAATTGTTTACTTAACTATTCTATTTCTGAACTAAACCAATCGGAATTTTAATCAAAATGCTAATTCGACGAAAAACGGCGGGAGCCGCGCGGATTACCGAAATGATTCTCCGCCGTAAAAAATAAAAGCGCACTCGAGAATGAATAAATTCCCGTCGTAACATCAGCGGTATACGACGCGAGGCGAAAAAGTAACGGATAAGCGCCATAACTAAAAATCTCGCCCGGTGTAAAACGCAAATAGTCCGTCAGTCGCGTCTTACGTGGGCGCGTAACGGCCATTCCTCCACGTCTCGGGCGCTGTAAACAAAATAAGCCGGCAAACTTCTTCGCTTCTTTTCCCGACCTTTTTTTCCCACCACCGCGAACGAAACGTAGCGGCGCGGTCGCGTCTGCGCGCAATCGTCATGACGAACGCAAGATACAGACTAATCGGATTAAACATATTGACGGATGGATTTCGCGGTCGCTCCCAAATCCCCGCCTGTGAGTTCGCCCCTTCTCTCTCTCTCTCTGTGAATCGCGTGATGTACGTCATAAAATAAATCCTGCGTCGCCGTCGAGGATTACCCTCCCCTCCGGCCTCTCAGGGTGTTATATAGCGAAGGCAAACTTTGCTCTCTCGCTTTCGCTGACTGTTCTGCTCTGCCTTTTCGCGGGCCCCTGTGAATATAGTTTTGTTTAATCTCATTGTTATCGCTGCTCGTGTTTATTTATTGTTGAAAGTCCGGGAGTTCCTAATTGCGCACGGTGTGTTTGAGCTATTACGAGTTGGATTGCTTTCGAACCGGCTTTTTCGATATTCGCGGAGATCAATTTAGCGAAGTTTGTACAAGGATTTCAATTTTTTTTGGGAAGTCAGTATTAGATTGAAAGTTTTCAATGTGTAACGGAAAGTAACTCTCGAGAGTGATGGATTCCTTTTAGAATTTTCAAACGCGAAATCTTTTCAAAACTTTGGTTTTATCAACATTTTTTAAAAGTCCACGAGCATCACGTTATTTACAAGTCTGAAAATCTAAACGCTAGTTAAACTTTTAAAATTCTTTTTTCTGCATCCTTGACGTGATGAGTTGACGTCCTTGACCTCGTTCCTTTTCTACATCGTCGTTTTAATTAAAGTTAATGCAGATTCGATTTGCAACCGGTTTACTTAAATCATAAAGCTTGTAGCAGGATATTGACTGAAAACCTTCATGTCAAAATTATGAGATACAAATTATTTTCAAATCTTTCTTCATATGATATCAATTTTTGCTGTAATCCCTTATAATGCGATACCCTTATCAATGAATTTCAAATTCAATGAATTTAATTTTATTATCATTGAATAAATTTCAAAATGAGTTAAATACATTTTGCATAAATTCGTGTTAAATAATTTTATTCGAAAATACTCGTTACACGTCATAATGATGCAAAAAGATTTTGAACGTTAAACCCTTTAGAAACGCCAAATGGAAATTCAAAGAATAGCGCACAGTGCAACCGTTTCGGAACTTTAAATTCTACCCAGCCAATAATACGGGGAAGCCAGCTTATCTCAGACCAGATCGAAGAGTACAAATAAAAATGCGAACTTATCTCCTCACCTCGCCTCTCTCCCCGCGCCCGCGCGAGTCCCAACTCCTCTTCCATCCACTTCGCCGCACATTCGTATGTTCAGCCGCACGCGTCCCGGCGACTTGACAGTCATACCGAAATTGGTTAAGTTGCCATCTCCAAAGTTTCCCGCGCCATTTCCAGTTCCAGCGTACCTTCCACTCACGGCGACGTCGCCCGCGCAATATTTAACCGGCTGCGCCGTTGGCGTCGCCGCGAAATCGAAACGCACGCGCGGGGAGCCATGCAAAGCTCCCCCACCCCCTCCCCTCGCTCATCTCGATACGCGCCAACTTTTCGGATCGCTAAACAAACTCTTTTGCGCAAATATCATTTGGCTCCGCGCGAGCCCCCGAATCCGGAGTTTCGCGGCACTTTTTGCGCGTCGCGCGCCCAAAGTTGAAATCGCGGAAATTCGTTTCTTTTTTTCGACGACCCTCGCTCCGGCCGGACGAATGGGCCACGCCCTTTGACGGGGCGACTCGCAAGCTAATGCGGAAGTAATTTAATTGAAAAGTTGATGTTTGTTTAACGAAACTGATTCGACTGATAAGCGAGCGAATTTCGTTTGAACGCCGCCTTTAAAACGTGTTTGCCGCTTGCAGCGTTACAAACGAATTGTCAAAGTTACTTATTTCATGGCTGCCAGTTTTCGGGAACGAATTTGTGCAATCGAGAGTAGCGATTCAAATTCTATTAAGTTGCAATTTCTTTTTTCAGATTTCTCATTAAACAAAAAAACAAATTAAAAGAAAACAGTAGTCGCTGTATGTGAAAGGAAATCGTATAAAGAAACAGCATGCGTCTGACAGTACTTGACTCTTACTACTTACACGCTGATGCACAAAAATACGTGGTTTATTTAAATTTTTAAAAACGTTGTATTCATAGCTACGAAAAAGTAAGGTAATTTTTCAAAGCGAAAGTTCAAATTCTATTAAGTTGCAATTTCTATTGAGCTGCAGTTAATATTTAAGTTAGTATTTAATAAATTATAATGCAGTTAAATGAAAGGACGCATTAACATGTCTTTTATTATCATTTAACTGAAATTGCATGTCATTTATAATATGAAATAATAATTGTACTTTAAACCAATATTTTATTAGAAGAAATTGAAATAAAAAATTTCATTTTCACTCGTATCAACTTTAGTTTATCAGTGTTCCATAAAAATGTGGGGTTTATCGGCGAACGCAGCATATCAATTACCTGGAAAATATTTGAAAATCTCTAAATTGCAGCGCGTTACCTCATGAAGCAGAGCTAATGAGTGTGCAGTTTCGTTCATTTACGATATGTGCGAGCGAACGAATTTATCGGCCCGCGGACAATCGTAAAGCTCGCGCCAATCCCCGATGAGCAGTTATGAGCCGCGTCGGGCCGCTGCCTTAATTTCAAAATATTCGATTGAAGAAAATAATTGTCTCCACCGGAGCCGGCGTTTCTCATTAAATTACGGATTTGTCCCGGTGATTCCCCTCGATGACCCGCACAGCGAGCGTACGGGCCAAATTTCCCCGAAGCCTCCTCGCGGCGCTCCCGCGGAATTTATGATTTACGTAGTCGCGCAATTATTGAACTCGCTATTACCTTATTAGCTCTCCGGCCGATGTATTATTCAAAAATTCATTAATTATTCTGTTTGCAGATGATTCCCGACTAATTCCAATTAACACGCTGAACGATTTAAATGCTAGAGAGCAGCTCAGCCGATAATCGTGATCACCGAACCTTATAATTACCGTTTGTTATTTATCGCTGAAAATAACGTTATTGCAATTTAATTTCTTTGCGCTGATAAATGAGATTCACTTTAGTCCGCTCTGCTGTGAAATTTGTAAATTCTGAAAGTTTGAAGTACCTCTTGAAAGATTTTATTTTTAGAATTATTAATTGCTCCTAATTTGATAATTAAAGCATGAAGATACCAAACGATTTATCGTAAAAGTAAAATAAAAGAAGAGTAAAATAGTATTTGCATTGAGAAATAGTAACTTTTACAAACTGCTTGCAAATCACTTTGAAAACTGCAATTAAGTGTAAATTTTCACACGTTTAGGGTGCCATTCATCAGGTGAAAAACTGCAGTTTAAATTTAGTATTTAAATGAACGCGGAGCTACCATCAGCTCGAAAATTTTAAAAACTCTCAAAAAAACGATATTGTACTCGCAAAAATGCGCGACAATTACTGCAAAATTGTCGGAGCCGTTAACACCGAGCCAGAAGAAGGAGGAATAAATAAAATTAATGAAGGCGAGATTAAGCATCGCGTTACCGGGATCGGAAAAATGGCCTAGAAGAGGCGTTAAAAATTCTCGGCCTGCTCGCGGGAATAAAATCACTTGCCTCGCGGGAAAAAATAAAATAAAAAAAAAGAGAAAGAACGAGAGCCACGATCCCGTGAGCGCGGATAAATCAGTAGAAGCTTCTCGACTCCTTCACACGAGTCCGAACACGTAGCGGGTATAAATTTCGCGCACGCGGACTGTAAGTTCAGACAAATATCGCCTGTTTTTCATTCCGCAGTTTTTCCGTGTCACCTATATGTTACATCGCTCGCTGAAGAGTTGAAATGTGCGTTGTACCGCGCCGACGCGTTTTTATTACTCGTTTTGGCAGTGAGAAATTGTCGCTTTTTCATCGCGCCCACCTTTCCTCCATTCTCCTCCGCTCGGCCAGCTCGCACCACCCCCTCTCATCTCAATTTTTCCCGCTCTTTTTTTAAACGAATTTTTTACTTCACTAATAAATGCTGTCGAACGTAATTTTCGCTCGGCGAAATTAAACCCCTCGCCGCTGGAAAAATTGTGGTTCTACCTGCGCCGTGCGCGCGGGCTTGTTGCGACTATTACCGTGCAATGTATTGCCCGCAGGAAAATCTGTTGCAAATAATCTTAATTAATTAATAAACCCGTGGAGAGAATAGAAGAAAACATTTTCGTACGCAGCGAATAAACTGAAAATTCCCGCTAATTTATGAGAGCGAATATGCGAAATTAATAATCTTAAGCAAATTTACATGTAGCTTTGGTTTATTTAATTGTTGAAATTGCTTATTATCTCAAAAAGCGTATTCCATTCTGTATATTTCATAGATACGAACATTTATTATAATAAATAATAAATAATGTCAATTAATATAATTCTATTCAGTTTCATATATCTATTTCTTCAATTTAAAACTACGATTACATTATATCAAATAATAAATAATAAATAATATAGTTAATCAGAAACAAATGTGAATTAAGTAAATTTTTAGTTTTCAACTGATTGATCATTATAGTTCCTAGAATAATTTATTGGCGTGATATATCTACTTTGGTGTCGGTACAGCTACAAAACCTGTACTTCTAATTACGAGCACCTATACTCACAGCTGCAGCACTATTACACTCCCAGCTTCAAGCACCTATACCGCGCATTGAATGATATGGTAACTAACAACAATACATATTTTTATTGCGGTTAATAAGTTTTAAGCATGTGAGAATAGTATACCTATTGTACCGACATTCAAACGTATAACATTCATATAGTTGTAACTAAACCAATTATTATCGTCAACCTTAAATTTTGTTCTCATCCATCAATTACAGCAACTGCTACCGTAATCTTTACAACGTTATTATAAAGTTTGAATAAAATAGCACTACACGACGTTTGAAAATGTCTTCATCCCAAAGCATCAGCAGACCTCGAAGAACAGTGACAGTTGAGTTATAGGAAAAGCATCTGAAGTAGGTATCCCCGCGATCGATGAATCCCGCTGTCGCGTTCTCCAACCGCTTAATCTCGCGAGACACGGGGGCGGTGCAGGTGGCGGGCGGCAGCGTCGCCACCGGACGTCGGAATTATCTTGAGCCGGCGGTGCTGCGCGCGCAATCATCGAGAGGATTAAACCCAGGCCTCGGCGCGTAATTAACCAATTAATAATTGGGCTTAAAGCGGACCAGCGCCAATTTGTCCGGTTAGTTAGGCCCCGGGACGATTTCCACGCGAACTTCGCCGGGTCTATCAAGACTGAGCTTGCTTTCCCGGGTATACTTGCTCTCAGGTTTCCGGCTTGTATTCTGTCTACTTGTATCCCCTTGATTAATGATGTCGGTAAGGGATTTTGTTTAATTCTGATGCCTTTTGTCTTTGCCATCTTTCATAAAAAAAAACATATTTCTTCCTTGTGGAACAATATTGTCAAAAGTCCACTGTTAAATTTTTATAAAGATCGAATCGAATCGAAAATCGTTCCAATCACCTTAACCGTAGGTCATCTCTCATCAACAAGTAATTTTATCGCGAATTACGTTGTTATGAAACAGTAACATGGTTTTCAAATGTCCGTCAATTTATATTAAACAGAAAATTCACTTTAGATAAATGTAATCGTAATAAAAATTTTATATGCAGCAAATATTAATAATTAACGAGACTTTACACTTTATTATCTGTAATGTAGCAATTCAATTAAATACGATATTTGTGTAGCGATATCAATTTGCTTGATAAGCAAGTAAATATGGTTTACTTCGGCTTTAGCTGTATTTACCAAAACGTATTACAAATAAGCAGATTGCAATAATATCTGTCATGCTAAAACGCCTTTTGAAATAATTAGTTTGATTTGATATTCAGGAAGCGCATCTAAACATTAATCCAGGTAAATATCACTTTGGTAATTGTTTATTAATAGAATCGGTTATATTCTCTGCACTACAGGTTAGAGTCACTCCGACGAATGATACACGGTTGAAAATCCGTTCAATTTAAAATATTATTTTCGTGTTTTAAATTGAACGAACAACAACTGAACCAAATATTTAATAAAAATTATTTTCTAATGCAACAGAATTTAGGGAATAATGCGAAAGTACACAAAACAAATGTATTTTGAACAAACACTTTGTGTTATTAAGGAAAACATAAGGAGGAGTGTACATTAAACAAAAATTTTGTGTAATTTCATATTCAAATGCACAAAACACAGAATTTTTAATCGAATAAAATCCATAATTTAAGCAAATATTAATTTCATAATTATTTATACAAGGCTTTTATTGTACGTATTACAATAAGTCTAACTACACTTTGTACTCAAAATCGCAATAACAGCAATTGTTGTATTTAGTATTTCAATAATCTCTATTCCTTTTGTATTTATTATAACACATTTTATTGGTTTATTTGAGCTTCATAAATTTAGCCAAATTTCAATTTTATTTTTTGCAAATATTTCATACTGATTATATCATTTTCTGTCTTTATCGATGTTTACCGATTATATCGTACATTCTCAGAATTCTTATTTTTTGCATAAAAAAATTTTCTGCTGCACTAATTAGAGAAGAAATATTAGCAGTCATAACTTATTCCGTATGCATGAATCTATTAAATCCCGGTATATTCCTAAGCCAGTCCGTAACGCAATAAAAAATTTATCTCGCCGTCCCGCGCAAACAAGCGCATAATAATGCAGTTTCCGATTTCGTAAAAAGGAAGAGAACGCCGCGGGAGACGTAAAGGTAAAAGGCAGGGCAAAAAGGGGAGTACAGGCTACGAAAATAAACGGAAGATCGAAAGAGCGGAGTGAAAATTCATTAAAGCCATTTACCTCGGCAGCCACCGCGCTTTCTCGTTCCTGCATTTGCCATTGGTCGGCCGGCCTCTCCCTTCTTGTTTTTCTCCCTCTCCCGCCTTTTTTTTTTTGCACCTCGCCTCTCTTTTACGACTGCGTTTTCCGCTGCGCCACGCCGAGACATCGATATTCGGCCGCTCGATGCGAGGGGGGGGACGAGAGTGAAAAACAACGATTTTATTACGTGTAATTTCCGTAGCAGCAAGGCGGCGAGGCTTCGTTGAATTTAAATGCCATTTTCACTTTCGCATTTATTACGAAAAACCAATTTTATCCCGGCCGTGCGCCTCATCGTGAATTATTTTGCGCCGCTCGGCAAAGGTAATGCCTGATGAAAATGTGACGGCTCATAACACCAACGTTCATTAGCGGAGAAATCCTGGCGCGCGGTTGAATTTTTAACAGCTGTTATTGAAAAAAATTAACAGAAATTATACGCGTCATTTTTGCCTTCTTTTGCGGATATTTCGTACTCTATATAAATAATTAAAATATTTCGTACCTTAATCATCGTATAGACAGGTATACGCGAAACAAGGAAGATTTAATTAATAAAATGGAATTATTTACTCAACGTATTGAATAACTTTAATTAAAATATGAGCTGCTTGTATATACCCAATATAGTACGTACATTTCTTATTTAAATTTAATTAGTACCTGTTAAAAACTGTTGGCAGCTTGAATTCTTGGATTTCTGCCCGCGTAACCCCAATAGAATTCTTGGTCTATCACCTCTGAACTAATAAGGGCCGAGCAGCTGTCCAATGTTATCCTTAGAATTTAATAATAGAAAGCGATATAATTTTATTATCAACCTCCAATACAGGTTTAATTACTTTGTCCTACTTTTTAATAAGTTATTACTGAGTTACTAAAACATACGTAAATAAAAGAACATATTTTTTGAAATTTCTCATTAAGCACAACAAAATTAAAACAAAACAGTAGTTGCTGTATGTGAAAGGAAATCGTATAAAGAAACTTAAAAGAAAGAGCATGCGTCTGACAGTACTTGACTCTTACTACTTACATGCTGATGCACACGTGCAAGTAAAACAAAAATACTTGCTTTATTTCAATTTTTAAAAACTTTGTATTCATAGCTACGAAAAAATAAGGTAATTTTTCAAAGCGAAAGTAAAGCAATTTTTCAAAAAAGAAGCTCGATCGACGTCACAAATAAACACATCACCCCCGGTGAAATCCATACACGTGCCGTTGGATAATTCTTTTAATTTCTTTTCTCTCTTAGCTTTGGCAAGCGCCCCGATTCTTTCCCCCGGCTAGACGAAAGTCGTGCAGCCAGCGCGCGCGCGCGCCGGCATACGCGGGGGTGAGCGGCGAGGCCGAAATCCCGGAAGAGATGAATCTGCCCCGGCGAGGCCGCGCGCTAGCTCCGCGTAACTCCCGCGCACGCGAGCGCTTATTGTGTTTGCATGATGCACAGTCATTTCTGCCGGGTGTAATATTAATGTCCCCCTTCCGACATTTCGACGGAGTTATTTCCTCGGGCGAATTATGCAGCCCGGGGCCCGCGCGCGAGGCTCCTTCTCAGCGACGACGACCCCGAGGCTCTCTCCTCCTCCTTTACGACTGTGCGCCTCTAAATTTTTCGCGGGGGCGACTACCCGTTCGAGCGAGGCGAGGCCTGCGCCGGGGGGACGGGAAGACAAAGCACGGCCCGCGTACGCGGCGGATAAAAAATTTATCGGGGACGAGGCCCGCTCTTTTGATTCGCTCGAACGATGCCGGTTGCGCGCCGTTTGGATTGCGATCCGTTACGAAGATGTACGCGCGCCCGAGTGAATTCCATTATTCATTCAATAATTTTAACGGCGCCGATCGAATTTTGATGAGCGGGACCGGGGTATGCTTTACTTTTTTAATGCTCTGTTTGCTGAAAGGGGGATTCTGATGGGTTTTAACGAAAATTCGATGGGTTGTTGAAAATTTAAAGATTTCAGAGTAGGTATTTTGTTTAAAATATAGTTTTTCTATTGTAGAGACCAATACACCGGTAGAGAATGAAGGGATTACATTTTTATTTCATTTGAAGAAACTATAGGCAAGTTCTTTCGAGTTTTGCGCGATCATATACCCTTTTTTTAATAAATATATAGTTTAACCTATACTATTATAGAAGACAATTTTGATAACATTAAATTGAGATCTTCTTGCAAGAAATCGTTTAGAATATCATTACAATAATTTGCTAAAATAAAATAGTTCGTGCAACATTCCACCGCAAATAAACGTTTAGAATTTCGTTTCCACTTGAAGCCTGCATTACCATAGTCAATGTATGAGCAATTAATATTCGAATTCACATTAACGTATCTGCAGCCTTATCTGCGCCCCATACCCTCTTAACCACTCCACTCTGATTTCTCGGGCACGCTCCGGTCGTACGTCTTATTCGCGACATGCAGTACCCCGGTAAGTGCCGGAGAGTGTGCAGCCAATGTCCAGGTCAGTCTCGACTCGGCCCGTATAAGCTTCCCGGGACTCCCCCCCACCCGCCGCAGCCTTTGATTGCGGCGCAACGTCGGTATCGATTCGAGCGGTCGAAGGCGAAATTTCCGCGACAGTCGGAGACGCGCGTGGCGCGCATGTATATATAATAAACGGGGGAATGTTGTCGCGTCTAAGAAGCGACAGCTGTTGCGGAAGAAGAGGCAGGAGACAAGATCAGCTGCAGGAGTTGGCCAAAGTACTCGGCCGGCGTGGCCAGCGCTCAACTTGAGACGAAGTTGACGTCGTTAACGGACCCGCGCGCGGGGGTGGGAGGCGCCTCTGGCTCGCTCAATCATCAATTAAAATCGTTACTGCCTTCTACAGGTTTGCAGTTAGCGTCAAGTGCGCGCTCTTTTCAAGAAGCCCGTCCGGTAATGGTTATAGCGCGGTCCGCCGTTGACCCCCGCTCCTTGTGCAGTGCGCGAGTTTGCTTTCGAACATTTTCATTCAGGAGATTGCTGTTTCAATCTATTGTGCTGTATCAATCTATTTTAAGACTTCGTTTAATTGTCACGTTCTTGTTAGGTTCATTATTTCATTTTTTTAATTCATCGTTTAACTGCTTTATTGTAAATACAGCGTTTCGATATTAATTAATAATTGGACCTCATATTTGATTAAATTTAAAAAAATCTTAATTTGTTACATTTATTATTTAAGAAGCTCTTTTTAAGTCAGTCGGGAAAGAAATTAAAATATAACCCATCTTCTTGTTTTTTTAATAAAATTAATCGATGCATACGTTAAAAGTAAAAATAATAAATAAAACAGACTTTCGCGAAATATCTGAATTTGAATTTGCATAGCTAAAGTAAACAAAGAACCCGCAAAGTACTTTTAACTTTTAAAAAGGGGCGTACGGTGAAATGAAATTGCAGCCTGAAGCGATTACAAGTGAACGATTTCAGATGAAAATTATTAGTTGTGAATCGAGGCAAACTTTCAGTTTGCGATCGTAATGAAAATGTTCGAAGTGACGATATATGCGCGAATTCGCTCTTCAAGCACCGTTCTTCAACTACCTCATCGGGTGATTTTTGTCTGGATCATACACGTGATATTGCTTTCCATTGGGTATTCAATACTAGATATAAGTTTTGTTATTAAGAAAAGAATTGAAAAGCAATTGAAACAAAAAAAATGAATTCCATTATCTGAATAGAAAGCGTAATGAAACTAGATAGAAATATTTATGTATGTCTGACCAAACTGGGATTTTACTACTTACACACTGAAACAACCTTTTTAATAAATTATCCGTCAATGTAAATGTTAAATATTTTTAAATTCTAAATGCTGAATATAATTTTCATCTTATAACTGAAATTTAAGTTAATTATTATGTAGTTAAATGATTTTAAGTTATAACTGATAAAATTAGCAGAACATAGAAATAAGCAGCGTTTACAAGTACTCTGCAAACATCATATTCAAAGTAATCTAAGAAGATTGCTGAACTCTGAAAGGTAAAAAAAAAATGAGCACCGTAAAAGAGACTCTTCACTTTTGACCTTTTCATCGCATCGTAAAGTCGCGCATCGAGACAAATGCCTAAGTAGTTCGTTAAAAAAAATGCTTACGCGACTCGGCCGAAGTATGCACGGCAAAGATCTCATTACCCCGAAATGAAGTTCAGGAACATTAGTCTGCAAATAAAGACTCCGCGCTCCATACTTCCTTCAGGTAATAAAGCTTACATGTGTTGGGAAAGTCTTTCTATTCCGAGTGACTTGCGCGCTCTAGTACCGGATAGCATTTCGCCTTTTTTGTCCTTTTTTCGTAGCATCAAAGCTTTTTCATCAGATTTCACGGGGTGTGCATTCTTTATAGTCTTGCGAAAAAGAGTTCCGAGCGTTTTGAGACGCAAACATCAAACGAAGAATATTATCCGCGTTTGTTGCCTCGTTGAAGTAATGCCAAGATTAAAGTTCGCTTCTGCCGAGTAGACAGATAGGAATCGCTGAAAAATTTTAGATCGTTAATATTTGTATCAGTAGAGAAAGTACGCAAAAAAAGTGTAACTGATTTACAGGGGAATGGATTTTACGAATTGAAATAAATAAGAGGGAAATGCGTATTTTATTTTAAACTGGTACGATCGATCAAGCGAAAGTGAAACTGCCTACTTTGTCTAAGGACGTAAAAAAGACCAAGTAATCCGATCCGCAGGCGTAAAGTAGCTTTTCAAGTAGATTTCTTTCAGCAAATGCATTCGCGACGTTTCTCTCTTCCAATAATTCACTTTCACGACATTACGCTTTTACAGTAATATTATGTTATTCGATTTTCTGGATTCCATGCGTACGTGTGCTTTCACGTAGATTTCACGTTATTATATAAAAGTGTTATAGGTAACACCATTCGTTTTTACTTCACATGATAGAGTAAAGGCAGTAACATTTTCTGTATAAAAATATAAAAATATTTTATTAGACTGCATATTTGATATAGTTCTTCAGTTATTTTTTTTCTCTTAAATTATTTTTCAGTTTTTTTAAGATTGTATGTTTTTTTAATAAAATTAATGGTAGATTTTTAAAAGAATTAATGTTTAATCAGTATTTTTATAAAGAGGAAATCATTTTAATATTTCCTCGCTTAAATAGCTTTACACGTCAGTATAATATAATAAAGTGTTTTTTAACGTATGCATACACGCACTGTTTATTTTGAAAAAAATTATCAACACTGTATCAATCAATAATTCATAAAATCAATATTGCATAAAATATAAATGAATATCGGCTTCAGTCGGGTATTTAAAATTCGCGCGCACATTTATTAATAAATTATATTTTCCAATAATAAAAATAATTTTTAAATTATTAACACATTAATTATAAATTTTCTTCACGAATAAACAGTGTGTTTCAGCAAAGAAAAAAAAAACATTTTCTTTAAGTACCAGGCCATCTAGCACAATGTTTCCAGATACTTTCAGCGAAGATATAGTAAGACAAATTTGGTGTACCACCTTTATTACATCATTGACATTATACCCAGCATTTATCTGTCCATTAGGAATTCAAAGGCTCGACTGCCATAAAAATGATCAACGCGCCGCGTATCGCCCCCGCGCGTCATCCATAAAAGTCGTTACCCCCCATATCTCATCAGCGAATCTCCTGTCATCCCTCAAAGTTTCCCCGTTAGAGGCGAGAGGGCCGAAATGTATTATATACCTCCCGAGCACAAAAGCCCGCGATTTTCACCGGCGGCGGCTCGCAATAATAATCGCCACCTCGAGGAGGCGAGTGCGGAATAAGAGAGCCCGAAAGATGTACGATAATCGCGCGCGTCGCGCGCCGAGGGGAGAGAGCCCGCCAGACGTACGATAATCGGCCGGCCCCGGATCATCGGCCATTGTGCGTTATCGCGCGTACGTGCTAGGCACGACTTATCAGCTCGCTCGGCCGTGCACCGATATGCCATTGTGCGCCGCTCGGGGGCCGAGGAGGCGAGCGCCGGGGAATTGCCGTCGCCTTATAAATATATAAAGTTTATGTATCGACGACAGCCGACCTGGACCGTCCTCCGCGCGTGTACACGCGTCTCGCTCGCACGACCCGCGCGACCGAAGTCGGCCTCGCCTCGATGCTCTATTGACTGTCGCGCTGCCTCGAGGACTCCGCGCTGTCTGCTTCACTTTCGCGCTGTTGTGTGTTATGTATATATGACGGTTACGAAGCGGCGCGCGGTTCCGCCGACGGAGACCAGTTGGCCTTGGAATACTTCGTTCGATATATCATTTAATTAAAGCGTTTA
The DNA here is from genome assembly GCA_900480045.1 of Eurytoma adleriae. Classification (NCBI taxonomy): domain Eukaryota; kingdom Metazoa; phylum Arthropoda; class Insecta; order Hymenoptera; family Eurytomidae; genus Eurytoma; species Eurytoma adleriae. The sequence goes on along the minus strand of UXGC01000058.1, from coordinate 328,062 downwards.
CTTTGTTCAAATGGAAATGGTATAGATTTACTATCATAAACACTTTAGAACTATCTGCGCGGATCAAAACTTATTTTTTAGTGTGCAATTTTTTATGGATTATAATGAGATTAATATACGTACAATTGTTAAGGGGGATATCAAATTAAAGTAATGTTACACGAATAAGCTAGTTACGATCCTCGCGATATAAAAAAAAATCCTCACGAACAAGTAAGCGCAGCTGGCGTAGTCGACAAGCGGTGCAGTTTGCGCGGATCCCCCGCGGCATTTTCGCGGATTTCGTGCGTCCGTTACATCTATCTCCGCGGGACGTGCGCGCGGACATTCGTTCGGCCGGCCGCGGAGCCGGACAAATTCTCGGCCGAAGTTTCGCCCTCGCTCCGGTACCCCGCTCACGGATCCTCTTTATGTCGCGCACGGTTTCGCGCCCCGCGCTCGTCCCTCCTTCGATATTGTCGATATTTGTCAGGGAGACGGGAGAGGGAGAGGGAGAGAGAAATAAAGAGAGAGAGAAAGAGAGAGAGAGAGAGAGAGAGAGAGTCCGTGCACTGGCAGCGGGTCAGAACGGGGCGGGGCCCGGGCCGGCCGCCTCGTACCCTCGACATCCATCTCGCGTCTTGTACCGTCGCCGGCGTCCGTATCGACGGGTGCACATTACGCGCCGGCCGAATGCCATTTTACCGCGGCCAGTGTAACGAGCGACGCGCGTCCATTTGTTCTCCCGATTGAAAAGTCCTCGCGACCGCGGAGGAATCGATTTCTATGCGGTGAGATATAGGACTTTTTTCCTTTACTTTCGCTTCGTTTTTATTGGGTTTCGCGTGAATCTTAGAATGAAATGTGATTCTAGCGGTTGGAGAGTAAGAACAAAGGGAGTTCGCATTGAAATTATTCTACGAATTAGGATAAATGATTTAAAGAATGGGTTGTCTATTTTTTTACGTAGAGAATCAAAGGAAACTGTGTGTTTCCATTAACGTCAGAGATTTATAAAAAGAATAATTTACTTTTAGAGTACCAATGACTCATCTTTCAAGACCGTTTGCAGTGCGGCCATAATTTTTGTTAAGTGCGCAAAAAATCCCATCAGTTCGCGCAACTCAAGCCCGAAAAATATTTCAGTAATCCCGCCCGCCTCCATTAATGTCGGCTCTCTCCGCATTTCATATAATATATATGTTTTTATATGAGCACCTGAGTTTTTTTTGGGGCTTGCATTTCGCTCATCTTTGTTCTCGCGCGCGTTTACCTTTGTTCCGTATCACTCGCTTTGAATCTTGCTAGCTGTCTCTGTGATCCATATTTTTGTCTCGCTTTGCGTCTCTTTTTTTGTCACGGGTCGAGCGGCACGTAAACGCCGCGGTAGACACGCGCGAATGCAAATCCGACGCAGCCAGCGAATTTCAAATTACTCGCATTTTTCTTGAAAGAGTGCAATCGAGATTTCAATTCGCGATTGAATGAAAACAATAGCGAGAAATGCAATGGCAGTTAAAAGATGCTTTTTAAGCGTATGTATAAAATATTTTTTTTAAAAAATGTGTGTATTTTTTTAGACATTATGTATTTTATTTCAATTACAATTTGAAAATTGGATACCTTTGATAAATATCCATAGGAAAGTTATAAAACTGGTAGTAGTAATATGAAAAAGAATTTATGCAGTAAACTAAAATATTTTTCTATGAATTTACTCGTTTATTTATAAAAAACATAGTAAAAAAATATTTATCGTAAACCACTGAATGTCGGATGAAATCTCGATTTTTCTATTTATTTTAGTCAATGATCAAACGCCCATGGATTACCGTGATATAGAAAAATGTACAAAACTCTAGCAATTGATTAAAGCTTATATAATACCCAATTTATAAAAAAATTAATCCGAGGAAGTAAGGTTGAGAAAAATAAAAATTCAATTTGCTAAAATAAGTAGAAAAATCGAGATTTCATCCGCCATTCAGTAGTAATAATTCCAAAACATAATTTTTTAATATATCCTTTACACAAAGGAATACTGGAGTAAAGACTAACGTCTATTTTGCAGAAAATATTTATGCTTTTATCAGTTTCCTATTGGTAGTTGTTAAGAATGTTCGCAATTCCTCGAATGTAATATATTTTTGAAATTCAATTAAATTATTGGAAAATTTTTCGGATAAATATCACAGATATTCGATACTCACACTTTTTTCCCACAAAATTTGTTAAAGCTACCACCTTCCGCTCGCGTCGTCACAAACATTCTATAACAAGCTCGGCGGCGCGTAAAAGCCTCGAAGCTCCCGAATCTCAAGCGCCGCAGAGGTTCGCGCTTAATTCCGACGGTTTTTGCATATTTCGCGCGCGGCTGCAAAATGTTCGACGCGCGCCACCCTCGCTGCGAAACAACAACTTTCCCCATTCCACGGCAAATGCCGTTCGTCCAAAATCGCGTACGCGCGGCCTGCGGTCGCACTCGAAGCGCCATTCCGAACTTCGGTCGCGTCGAACTTCCGCCCCGAAAAAAAGCAAAAAAACAGCGGGAAAAATGCGGGGCCCAGGGTGGGCGGAATGAATTTCGAAGGGCGCGAAAATTCGGTCTTCCTTCGCGATCGGCGCGGGGGTGGCGTTATTGCGCCACGGTACGACGCGCTCGCCTTCTTTTACGAGCCCGCCAGAGAGAGGCAGCGGACCGCCGCCTTTTCCAGGGTCTCTTTGCGCGGCCTCGTTTTATATTTCCGCGATGATCGCCGGCGCTGCCGTGGTATACGGGCGGCGAGAGTGCCGCGGCAATAAACGCATAGGGAAGTTCGGCAGTATACCGGTTTGGTTGTTTAACGCAGCGACGCTGCAGGCCGCGCGGGCTTGCGGGGCTTTAACGGTTATCGAATCTACTGTAATGAGCGAGCGGCTGTATTCAGCGATAGAGTTGCTCTTTTATGTTTTCACGATGGTACTTATTTGATAATGTTTGCGCTGACGATGCTATAGTGGCTGTAGTTGTAATTTTAAATTTTTAATGCCGCGAGAAAATAAAAACAGTGGATTTTCGATTCAGTTCTTTTTTGTAATGTTATTTTTATTTATGTAAACGATCGTTGTGGTGACAAAATTTATGTGTGAAGTAAACGTGCTTTTGTGTGGAGGCACGATTAGTAGTGTATTTTCCCTTATAATCAATTTTTATTTTACGACGCTATAAGATTATCTGGTGTTTTTGAAATATTTGTTTTTAATTCACTATGAGGTGATAAAAATTAAGATCGTATTATGTTTTTTATAAAAATAATCATGATAAGTTTTATAGCTTGTCGTGTCATGAAATTCGCGAGTAATATCGTCCATCAATTCTTTCATCACAGGGTTATTTGGCGATTAAATTTTATTCTCATGCTTGAAATTTTATTGGAAATATTTAATTCAATGTTATTATTATGACAATGCAATTTTATTTGACTTTGTACTTTTTTGAACTCGTACAACCTGTTTAGAATACATGATGATTATAATTATAATATCATTCAAAGATCGAGGAAGCCAGAAAATTCCATGCATCCAGATTCCCTCAAAAACTGAATTGAATGTCCTTAAAAACGTGTACTTATTTTCCAAGGAAATGAAGTTCCGTAACAAAAAATTAAATACTCCCTTCTGCTATTTATACGCAGGCCATGTGCATAAGTGTCGTGTCAAAAAAAGAAAAAAAAAAGAAAAATTTTGAAGTATGAACGTATGGAAAAAATCGCAACTAGCGCGTCCCACGGTGCTTGTCTGTTGAATTACCGAGGAAAAAAGAATCCCATCAAAGGCATGCGTTGAAAAAAAGACAAAAGGGCTATCGATCATCACCTGCGCGCCGTTAAAGCGGACTCTTTACAGCCGTTCGTATCCCCCGAGGCTGTGCGTCTACACCTGTCCCCTGCCATCAAAGAGCGAATCGCGCGTAATGTCGAACGCATGGAAAAAAGATGCAGAAATTCGCGGAGCCAGAGCACTTAAAGTGAATAGTCACGAGGGACGATTCGCGACCGAAATTGGCAGGAAGCGAGCCGAACAGGATTTGAAGTGCTTAAATTTTTGGTCAGTTCGTTGCCAGCTGAAAATATAGCCAATTTTCAATAGTAGAAAATACTATTTGTTTGATAGTAGCTTGGCGAGCTGTCGAATTCTAAAATTAAGTCGTAACTTGCAAAAAGTAATGACTAGTTTTGCCTATGTTATTTATAGCTTGCTAATATTTAATGATCTGGAAGGTTTCGGGAAGAGCGTCTTGCGTATATATTAACTGTTGAGTAAGAGCCAATATTAAATGTAAATATGTTCTGGTACTTATACCCTAAAGTTTATCAAGAAATAACTTATTTGATGCTCCAGAAATATTCGATCAATTTTAAATAGACCAATTTTATAACAAAAACAAATTTTTAAACAAAATTTTAGCGATACAAATCTTTCTCTATTGGAAAGCAAAAAGAGGAAAAAAGCTATTGAAGTAGCACGAAAAGTTCAATGCCTTGTTAAAAATACCAATCGGCGAACAAAAAAAGGTGAAAAAACAAAAGTACGTTGCATTGTCTATAAAAATATACGAGTAAGGCGCGCGAAGCATTTCTAAGCAAGCGATGGGAGGATAAAACGGGCGTTTGGACGCATTCCGAGCAGAAAGTTGACGAAAGGAAGGCGGCTCATAAGAAAAAGCGAAAAGCTCAGCGCACTTCGAGCGGAGTGTATTTATTTGGTAATCAAGTCTCTCCGAACGAGCGCCGCGAGGCTCGGTACGTAGATAAAACGAGATAGCAATAGTGGGTGGGGAGCGCCGGAAACATTTCCCTCGGGGGTCGATTCAATTTTGTCGTCTAGGAAACTCGTGGAATTTTCAGTCCCGGGAGCTGCGCGCGCCTCTTCGAAAGAATCTCACGAAATAAGTGCTTTGACTATTCATTTCGGCGAGCGAGCCTTGATTCGTTTAGGGCGAGTCACCTTTTAGGGTCTACTGCGGGATCGACTGGAGTCGAGGGACATTGCGCTAGTTAAAATTAAGGATAAAATTAGGAAGTTTACATGTACATTAAACATGTTACAGTTATAATGTAAATTTTAAATTTACAGTTTCAATTAAAATTGAGTAATTTCATGAAAAATTTCATTAGATCCAGTTTTAGATAGAGTATCAAAAAATATTTGCGTATTTTTTCTTTCTTCAGTTCAATTTTTACCAACATAGGTTTCGATCGCAATATATTGAACTAGCAATATCTTGTTTCATAAATATTAAATTGAAAAATAATATGCCGATCATTTTTCGATATTCTGTCGAATGGACACAATAGACATTTTTCGGGATGCTTCTCAGCAGCAGAATTTTTTCACTTTTGAAACATTTTGTTTGCCATGTTTATAAGCACCTTAAAATCCTAATTTCTTTTGTAATCACCTAGACCGATGGAGCAATCGCCTCCTTCACCGTCGGGGTATGAAAGGAAACGTTGCATTTATAAACTCAGGTGCATCGAAAACAAGGCAGTCGGGGATACTCTCCTCGCGGTATCCATATTCAAAGAGAATTTCACGTGCAAGCGACTTCTGGCCGCCGGCGCACGACCAATGCATCCTTAAAAGCTCGCCGCGGCCAATTTGAATGCACCTCACGTCGGTGCCGGGGGACAAGCGAACCTTGCTTTTATTATACTTAGCTCTCTTCCTCTTCTTCTTATTTTTTCCCTCCGTCTCTGCGCCGCTGCAGCGCCAGCAACAAACGTCCCACTTTGCTTCCCATCTTCTCTCCCTTTTCTCTCCTCGCCGCGAGACCCCGAGGAAATAAAACAATATTTCGACGTTAGCTTTGGCGGCCGGGAGCTTCGGCAAATAGCGTGACTCGTTTGCATTCGCGGGGGCGCCCCGGTATTTACGTAATCGCAACAGGCTACGCCCGCGAGTGCGAAGAAACTCATTTCTGCAAAGGAATATTCACTTGTACTACGCCGAGAAATTGTCTTTCCGAGGCCGTGGCGGAGAAGAGCGAGGTGAAGAGGGGGAGGGTGCGAGTCGTCGGATCTGCAGGGAGAACTGTAGAATAATCCGATGTCTTGTCTTTAAGAAATGTTTGTAGAGAATCGAAACGATGGATGTTTGGACGATGAATACCCGTATTTGCCGAAGCTTCTGATATATTGATACGTATACTACAATAGTCCAATACTGGAAATTCGATTGCGGAATAGCGTGAAATTTTTGATGCATGGAATTTATCTCGTGCCTTTAATCAAAATAACAGCTTACGCCAGGCATCTGTTAGGTTTTCAATAAAATGTATACTATTTTATCGAGCTTAAAAATTTCATGCTAGATTCTTTCGCCTGTAGAATTAAAAAGATATTTCCAATACCAGTTTAATAAACATTAAAAAAATAGTGAAACTAAATAAAACTGTGGTGTCTTTTAGAGTAGCTGGACACAAAACAATCGTAAGATAAAAATATTCATGAAAAGAAATTTGCATAAGACTCTTTGTTTTTTAAATTACCTTTTGCAGGGGGGGATTAGGTCCTTGCTTTTGTGTCGCGATAAGTCCCTGAATGCACGGTGTTATCGCGTTCAACTTTTACAGTTTCACTTTCCCATCAAAGGGATCAATCTGATTCAATTTGACGTTAACCCTCGCAAAGCCAAGTTACTCTGCTGGCCGTCGAAACTCTGTTCCAGTGAAATATCTTTTCAATATGATAATGTACCCCTGCCTTTTCGTTTGATCTTCTTACATGAGATTTATTTTAAATATTTGCACAAAAATCAGATGCTAAAGTACCTCTTTATTTTACGATCCTTTATCCGACGAAATTTATATAACCAAATTTAAAATAATTTTTAAATTTGTATGTTTTATTTTTATTCTACATATGTCTAGCATAATATTTATAACAACCGCGAAAAAACTGAGTTTAATTAATTTATTCTTATCGAAGTTGTTAGCGTAGAAATAAAACCGAGAACCGAGGTCTTAATGAAGCTACGGTATAAGAAGCAAATGGTAAACAAGCTTTACGTCACTCTACTTCTTTCTCCGTGCTAATGAGAACTTTATGTTTTTCTGCGAGAAAGTAGTCCGGAGAAGCGCGCGATTCATCATTTGAAATTAATTAAGGAAGCGCCGCGGCAAAAATCAAGACTCTCGCGTTTTCCCTTCGATCGACGATCAATCACGGCGACCTTTTTCTTCTCGCTTCATCCTCTACTTAAAAATTCCGCGCCCCCCTCCTTTTCTTCTTTCCCCCCCTGGCCGCGCGGCGAGTTTCGAAACCGAAGGATCATTCATTACGGCGCGAGGCAGAGGAGAGAACAAGAAAAGCGGTGCGCGAATTACCTTCACTTGCGTAAATTGAAACAAATCTTCGGTTTCCTTCGAGCGTAAAAAGAAAGTTATAGTCCGAGTGCGTCGGAGCGTGAGCCTGGAATAGACGATGGATGTGCCGCGTCCGTAGGAGAAAGATAAAAAGGCGACGGGGACAGGTTGATAGGAAAAAGTTCGGCGGTGAGGGAAGAAGCGGCGGTGAGAAAGAGAGGGGGCGAAAGGGAGAGAGGAAGCCTGACCGAAAAGAGATTAAGAGGAGGGGGTAAAAGAGAAACAGGAGAGTTCGAAAGTAAGCTCGCGCAAAGGGGTGAAAATGACAAATTGACACATTTGCCCCTCCGCGAATTTTTCGCGCCCGGACTCTGCTTTATTTCTATCCCCCCCTCCCCCTCTCTCTACAGCTCGCAGGGTGCTTTTTACCCTTCGAAACTCCGGGCGTTTAAGCTGCGTTTGTCCAATAACTGTCGGCACGTTTTCTTGCTGAAGAAATTAATTGCGTGCGCGTACGCGCGTCCGAACTTTTTCCCCGGCGGCGCCAACGCGCGCTCCTGCCCTGCGGTTTCGACTCTCATGCAAAACTATTTGGCTGCGATTTTTTCCCCCGGAATCTTCATCGCGGCCTGCTCGATTTTTTGTTCACTTTCGACATTCTTGCGGACGGGGGAAAAATTTTTAATCGCCTCTGCTACGTGTTTTTCGGAAAGTAAAATTTTTACTTCGGTCGCAATTATTTTTGGAGGCTGTACTGGCCTACTGTTGGGTCGTCCCGTATTCGAACTCCAGGCCTCTTCGGCTTTCGGCAGGTTTCGTGCTTGCCTACGAATTTAGTGTTTACTAAGCATTTTTGTCAATAGAGCGAGGTGACGTGCTGTGCGCAACGTCTATGTGCAGCAGTGTCAACACCGAAACTCGAGAATCAACATTGGAAGTATTGTATCGAGGCACAAAATTCGAAGGTTCGAAGTTTAGCTGCAATATCAATATCTTAGTTTTCATAGTAAATATCCTAACACGAATCTATAGTAGCGAATTTATTATAATAAAATCAACACTTTAATCTTAATAAAAATAGTTGCATGAATTTAATTAAATTTGTTGAGTGTATACCATTTTTTAATATCTACTGCAATTATAAATAATAAAGATTTTGTTAATAACTCGCAGTCATTTAATTAATAACCATATCGTATAAGATGATGCGCGCCTGACTATAATTGACTATTACTACTGCATTTCATATAAGATGATGCGCGTCTGACTATAATTGACTATTACTACTGCATTTAGTATAAGAGGATGTGTCTGACTATAATTGACTGTTACTACTGCGAGATATTTAAAAATGCATCTTCTTGTACACATTCTTCACAATACATTTCACTCCTTTTTATTCCGGTAACTGGGTTTTCGCTTTACAAGAAATTTTAGCTCACAATGCCCCGAGCGAATGCACGGCTTTCATGCGATGTGACCACTACCACCGCAACTTGTGCCACATTTATTATTTTTCTCGGATTCAGGAAGTCAGTCTCGGTAGTACTCCTACAGTGTTTACACAATGTACCCGTGGCGTATACTGGATAAGCAGCGAGAGATAATTTATATAATCAAGATCAAAACCACATGCTGCAATTGCAAGTAGAGAAGATTGGCGGAACTACAGAAGAATGGAAAAAAGGAACGAGCACATGACAAGAGATTGTAATATCTACCTGTCCGGGCTGTACGAACATTTCTTCTTTGAAAACGTCCTCATTCGGATTCTGGAAAGTCGTCAGCACGTATTTCAACTGATGCTAATCTAAGCGCATGTGACATATTCATTCTATTTTCTTTTCTATTCAGTCAAGAAAAATGTAAATATTTCAACAAAGATATAAACATTTTAACATGCCATTATGGGTTTTTTGTTTTAGAAGGAAAAAACAATAGAAATATATTTCAAGATCATAAAAAAAGAAAGGCCATCATGATAGGTATTAACTACATAAATAAATCTAGATGATTCCTTTTGTGAGTTATAATCAAGTGTTGGAGTTGATAGGTTTGGTGTCTGGCCAGGAATTCCTAGAAAAAGGGCCAATCTTATTTATAAGTTCAAGTGTCGTGGACGCTGACAAAGAGAAAGAAAAATTGAAGGAAAAACTAAAGATTTAGGAGAAAGAAAGAAAAATACACTGAATATAAAAGGAAGAAAAATGAAAGGCAGCACTTTCCTAAGTCAAAGTGTGCTTTCCGAGATTCTCCTTCTTCGAAACATTTATTTTTTAATACAAGGGAAAGTAACGGGAAGCAAAGAAGGGGAAAAACGCTCCTACGTAAAATGAGCGCCTACCGATAAATAAATCACGTCGTAGGAAATTTAAACGTCGATATTTGCGATAAACTTCGTTAAACTTTTCAAGACGAGCTATACGTGATTGAAGATGCCAAGAAGAGCAACCGACGTCATTTATTTATCGGCCGTAACCGGCGCTTCCACACCGACGTGTAAACGTAAAGTAAAGCTCGGTGCGTTCGGCCGAGGGCAAAGTAACTGCTTGGCCCGGCAAAAAGGAGCCGGGCGCCGCGTCTCGCAAGTCGAGCGCTCGCGAAATTAACTTACATCCGAAGTTCCGGCGTCACTCGATCGCGGACTTTTTTCCGCCACGGAAATGGATCGCCGTATTCTTTTGTTTCACCCCTACCACTCTGGCTCTTCCCCCGTGTGTATATTGCACTCGCGAAAACTTCGCCCGGGGCTTTTCTTTCCACCGATCGAGTGTATAGATATACTGCCTTTCGATAATTCGGCTCTGGCTAACTATGAGTAATGTTGCGCGGACGCGCCGGGGGGAGACAAAAAGCACAGCGAACTTACCGGGAGTCGCGTCTCGCTTTCGCTTATGAGTGAAGAGAGCGCGTTGTTTTTTCGACGGCGCGACTACTTTTCTTCGTCGGTAAGAGTTTCGCGCAACATCTGTCCGATGGAAGCGCGCGGGCAAAAAAGCTAGTGAACTGTTTTCTCGGTGTTGTCCGCGAAAAGCGTCTTACTGACAATTTAGTTTCGGCATATTTATAGGATTTTAGTTGCTAAAGCGTATTTAAAACAGTTTATGTATCTTAAAAAAATGTTTTCATCTCTGCTGAAAGAAATAGTAAAAGTGTCAAGTATTTTGCAATAAAAAAGCTGGATTTATAGTGACAAAATTATTGTTATATTTAACAAGCGAAAATTGTAGTACAAATGACTTAAAAAATCATTGTCGTTCTTATAAAATTATCACTTATCTTTCTTTAAAAGTAACATAAGAATTTCACAAGCAATTGAAAATTTGATTAATTGTAAAGCTTACAATGTCGGCACGAGTGATTGCCCCGGAAGTAGTGATTGTTTTGCTCGAGCAGAGCGACCCATCATCTTTAAGAGGCGTGAAATCTCGGCGCCTTTAGCCTCTTTAAGTCAAATCGCCGGTACGCGGCTCTCGTGCAAACATATAACTCAAGGGAGGGCTGGCTCTCGAGACAACCACGAGTATCATTTTTACAAGCTCCATTTCGCGCGTTTGCCTTCTTAAAGCACGTCGCCCCCGCCGCCGTCGAGCACCTATACACACGCACGCGCACTTCACCGCGAAGGCGCTCGCTGTACTTTCGCCCCCACCCTGTTCTTGGAGAGGGAGGGTTAGCGGATTTTTTGCTCCTTGATCCATTGGAGCGAGAGAGCATTTCAGCAATTACCGCGCGCGTCCCCGGGGCAAACTTGTTTTCGCTACGCGGGCTGCTTTGTTTGTCAACAATTTCTGCAGTTTTTCCTGCGCCGCTAGTCGCCGTAAGCGGATGCTTTGATTTTACTCGCCGAACCTTCCGGCTTCCTTTCTCCCTTTGCATTGTGCGCGCACCAATTTTTCGCGAAGCCCGTCAAAAAAGCTTCGTCTGCTCCAATTTCAATTGCCGCCTCGATTGCGCACGACTGGGTTTTGCAAAAAAAGTAATCGAAGCGGAGAGGGATAAAAAATTTTCAATTTAATTAAAAAATCCACCTTTTAATGTAATCACTTCTTGAGTAATAGGATTTTTCGTACATCGAGATACGAAGAATCAAGGCGCAGGGAGGAAGAAGGCTGTTATCGTGATTTTCAGACTTTACACGCGTTTCGACCGGCGGAAATGATTCCCTAGTGGCTGAATGAAAAGTCACTTTACGAGGGGCGTTTTTTATGCGTAATTGGTGATCCCCAAAGGAATGGATCTTCGAAGTTCTCATTTCTAACGGCTCCACGGAGTAGATCCTGAGAAATAAAAGCGCAGTTACAGATACGCAATGGGAGTAATGCATTTTTATTTCTACGTCCTATTAGTTACGTGTTTTTAGTTGATGTACCTGTTATGATTGCGTACTCTAATTTTAACGAAGTTTCAAAAACTTTTCATATACTTTAGTATTAAGTAAATAAAAATTGCGCTGAAAAAATGGTATTCTCAGATTTCTCTAAAAAAAGTGATAACTTAAACTAATTCGGAAATTCATATATCTAATGTGTAAAATAAACAGTATATTTAAAAAAGGAAAACAATTTCATGCCTATCTAAATAGAAAATTAAACTTCTGATAGAAAAATTAACTTCCAACGATGTCAAGGATAACATAGAAAGTGTGCATAAAAAAGTTGACTACCTGTACCACGATGAAACAAATCGTAAAAAACGCATATGTACATAAATGACTAAGATTAATTGTTTTTGTGTTTTTCGCATGCCGCGCATTATACGGTAACGTATTCTGTATGAACAAAAAAAAGAGAACTCGATTCACTTTCCACAGGTAGGCTAATGATGAAAACGGGTGCATTGTGCATTACACGTCAATTTTCATTTAGCCGTCCCCGGCAATTTTATAACCGCGGAAAACTTTTTGCATAAAAGCCCGCGCGCGGCCCCGACAATAAACTTTTTCGCGAGTATTTCCATTTACGTTCTCGTTCGAATCTCGTTTGAAAAATTATCCATTCAAATTTCCGCGCAAAGTTCATTTCAGACATTTCGCCGGCAACGAATTCGCAACAATAATCCGGCGAGCGCCGCGCCACCCGCCGCGCCTTTTATCTTTGTGTTTAACCAATTTGCAGCATCGCGCATCCGGCCCCCGGAAAGCACATGCGCGCGCATTCATCGCGCATAAAAGGATTAAGAGGCCACTTCGGCCGACGAAGCAAATTGACTGGAAACAGTACGCGTGCGGTGGGCGCGCGGAATCTCCGGAAAATCTCTTGAATGGGAAGCACGAGGCAGCCGTGGTACGCTAAAATAAAAAAAAAACGTGAAAAAAGATGACGGAAAAAAAGCGGAAGATCGGCCCTGAAATAGCCCGGTCTATTGGACGCGCGCGTGTGCGTCTCGGCCGGACTGCGGAAATATACGAGTATCGCTCGCGGGCCGTCCATTCGACTGATGTTCCCTTCCCCTCCGCACGAACACACGGGCGCGGACGCGCGTTGGAGGTGCCGCATAGACGAGTCGCTTTCCTATTTATCGGCGGCGATATATCTCAAAGGCGGCCGGGAGAGGGGGACGGGGGACTTGAAAGCCGGCATTTCTCGCTGCTGGCGTTTGCTTTCGCGCTTCCGAGGGAAGAAGAGCTCGGCCAGACGAATATCGGAGATAAAGAGGGAGAAGGACGGCGAGCGGCGCGGAGCGAGAGAGGAATCAAATCGCGCACTTTGCAGGGATCGCGATACGAGAGCCTCCAGCTGGAAGCCGGGGCTGAAACGGAGAGAGAGCATGATGAAGACCGAAGGGAGGCAAAGACGAAGCGCCGCGGAACTATAGCGGCGGAGATGAAAAATATTGGTGCTGGAGCGTGCGTTAAACGTGAATAGGAAACGAGAGGGAAAGATTCTATTTTCTCCTTCGGTTTCCTCCTCTTCCTTCGTTTTTTTTTCGCCGCTCGGCGTACATATTTCCATTCAATATTTGAGTTGAAATTTCCACTCGTAATCATCCGTCGCGGTGAAAAATAAAACGCAGGGACCGCGGGAAAAGAATGGTTTTCCTTTCATTGTAAAATTGCTCCGCTTTAAAGGCGAGGGATGAATCTCGGCGTTTTTCCGTTCGATCACGTTTTGACCCGCGGAGGATAATTTTATTCCCGCCCCTCCGAGCATCGTGCCGCCGAGTGTAGAACTAGAGGAGGAAGGAAGACGAATGCGAGCGCGAGAAAAAAAAAAGGCGGGGAGAAAAAAAGTAAGAGCGACTCCTCGGAAAGTTAAATAAGATAGCCGCTGATGGAAAACGCGCGGCTGAGAAAGGCAGAAATTTATCCCGTGGGTGTAATCTAAGGCTGCGCGGGACGAGAGGCGAGCACCTAGGTATCTCCAGAGAGGGAGGAAGCGAGAGGGTAGTCGATCCTAGGAGAAGAAGAAGCGAGGAAGAAAAAAGGAGGCGAGAGGAGGCGTCGAAGAGGAGGACATCACGGGCGCGAGCAAAGGGAGCAAACGCCGCTGCGGCGGCGGCGAGCTTTAACGAGATCGATGAAGCTTTTCCTCCGCCTCCTCCTCCTACTCTTGTTTTTCGTCCTTCTCTTTCCCTCGCGCCGGCCGAGCGGCTCGTCCTAGTTGCACGTCTCCGCTAAATCCCGTACTTTGAGGCTGCGTCTTTTTTCCCGACGTCGGAGGGGCTCACATACATGTGTCAATTGCCGACGTTGCCGACGTCGCAGTTCGTCATGTTGTCGTTTGCATCAAGCTGCTCGCTCCGACTTCTTTTAATGATCTTTTAAAAGTTCGATTTCAAAGGGGCTTTCAATTTGTCGCGTTGCCTTTTTACTTTAGAAACCGCGTAGAAAAATATTGAAAGCATTTAGAAATTAATATGTAATAAAGTTTTTATTATACATATAAGTTAAGGCACACAAAATTCTTTTTAAGAACCTGTGTGTTTTAATTTGGTGGTATATGTTTAATTAAAAAAATTCATTATTTTGATTAGAGGAACTTTTACCGAGTCTTAAAATTGATACCAGCTCTCACGTCGGGAATCATCATCGTTACGTTAACAAAAACCTTTTTCCCGGCCTTATAAAACTGTCCCTAAAGCAACTTAACACTTATAACCCGCAACGTTGGGTGTCATATCCTCCTTTTCCACGGTGGAGAGTTGCCGCCCCCTTCCTCCCGGTGCTCCCTCCTTTTTTTTCTGTCCGCCGCGCCATCTACACGTTATATACACGGCGGCCACGCGGCGAAGGGCTGATGTTAACATCCGCTTAATGGATCGAGCGATGAAACGCTGAAAGAGCCCCGTTGATCCCTCTAACGTATATTAGCGCGCGGGAGAGAAAAAGAGACGGGAGGACGGCTCGACGTTGATGTTTTACGAGGAGCGAGAATGCCTCTTGTCACCGGGAGCTTAGTTTTTGGGGAGGATATGTGGAGACAGATTTTACTTGTGGGTCTTCAGCAATTTGTTTTTATTCCGGTGTAAGTGAATAACTTAGGGCCACTTTTGCCCCGTAATAACTTACGCGTCAGATTTAATGCTTTCCTTTACCTCGGAAACTACTATAAATTAATTTCGGGGACGCGGCCGAGCAATGGCAGGCCATTTGGAAACTATTAAAATTAATTCCCACGATTTTTTTATGGGATAACAGGCTGCGCCGTACAAACTGACGTATACTTCATTGCAAATCTACGCGTTAACGAATTAATATTTTTCCGCTATTTGTAATGAAGGTTCAGCTGGGCTCTCGCGCTCCGAACAATTACGAAGAATTATTGGGTCTTCCGTTCTGCAAAAAACACATTGGAGCGAATTAATCACCATCGATATTTTCAATTTTAAGGCTTTTTTAACAGCGCACGCACGAGCAAATCTTGATTTACCGCAACATATGAGATTGAGAATTTTTTCCCGATGATCTATATAGGGGCGCGTTTCCTCAGGAGGAACGATGCGCCGGTCGAAGTTCCTCTCTCTCTCTCTTCCTCTGAAAATCACGTTCGCGAAGGGGGTCGGGTCGGCAGTGCTGCGGTGGCCACCTTAACACGACGTTATTACGTCCGTTTATCGGCAGCTCGACAAAACGCCGGGAAAAGGGATTTTTCCCCGACGTCGAACGCGCCCCCTTGATTCCTGCCGAGTCTGCTGCTCATAAACGACATCTTTTTAATTGAATTATTTGCCGGTCTTTTTTTCTTCGAGAAACGAAAAGTTATTTCTTGTAAATTCCTGCAATCTTTATTACACCGATTGAAAAATGACAGTGTTTTTATTTACACAAAAATTTACGCCATAAAAGTTCAGTGGAAGATGTAAAAGTATATGCTTCATTGGAACATTTTCTAAACTTGTAAGTTGCGTTACGAAAACACATAGCAATTGATTGCTTCATCAACCTATATTGTTAGGTAAAAGGTAGAATGAATAAAGGTAAACTATATAATATAAGATAAAAGGTAAAATAGATATATGCAAATCTCACATGTTTTACGAACCTCTAAAGTTTACACATTCTCTGCGCTCATCCAAACATAGGATGTGCATAAAAGGTTTCGATCAAACTTTATTTTTACGCGCAAAAAATTTTACGAAACCTATTACGAATTTCTAATCAACACTTAAATCGAAGCTGGGTAAGATGCCCTTAGGGATGTTTTTTTATCACGAATGAGAAAACTGTGAGCGCGTATTTGCGCGTAGCCGAAAAATTGTCCAAACGACTGTGGGATATCGCCATGCGTTTCACGTGTCGTGCGCGCGCGATTTTTCCCGAGGAGGCTCACGTAGATGTTGTATATTTCGCGGGGATAAGCCGCGAATTCTCGTGGCTTTACTGCCAATAAAGAGAGCGTAATCAAGGCCCGACTCGCTGGCGCGCGCGTGCCCCACTATGCACGTGATACCGGCTATTCTCGAGCTCTCTCTCTTTCTCTCATTCTCCACCTCTCCTCTCTCTCTCTCATATCATGAGCTTCAATACGCCAGCAACTTTCATTGTTACTGTGATTTCGCGATGGATGTTCGTTGTTAAAAATTACAAGCGGTTTTAAAGGGTCGACGGAAAACTGTGACGTAGAAGTAAAATGAATTTTTTCTACAAGAAAGTTTTGTTCATTTCAATTTGTTACAAAATTGTACATGAGTTTGAATTATTCCTTGCACTTGTGATGAAACGTACCATTTAGTTGCTGATACAGAATAAGTAAAGGTTGTTTATTGTACTTTTAATAACGTTTATTTATAACGATTACAATTAGAATTAAATAAAGCAGGAGAAAAAAAGAAAAAATCGAATTATTTCATTTATTTTAATTAAATAATTTTTAATTTTAATTACATTTGAATACATGATTCTACGATTTTTATACTCATTCACAATTACTTAAATAGAAATCAAACGGTAGAACACCGATAATCTTCTCCAGAGCTCCAACCACACAGTTCTTAAGACTTCTTATATCTAAAACTGAAACAGCAGATACTTTACTGGGAAATACGCTTCAGAGTCCACCTGGCGGTAAATGTATCAAGGTATATTTCGCTTTGTATCTAAGGTCCAGTCTTGCATTTATCAATGACGCAAAAATGATTTGAACATTGTGTGTTTTTCAATTAATTTATGATTAAAAATTAATTAATTTTTTTTCCATTTCAAATCAGTTGTAAATATGTAAAACTTCAATGATTAATTATCAATTTCGTCATACGAAAATATTCAGATTTAATATATAAAAATCATTTCTTATTATCCGTAGGGATTCTTAAAGACCGCATTTAAAAAAACTAATATTAAAATTCAGTGTTTATGAAATTATTAAGATAATTCACACACATAAAAGTGGATTGTCGGAAATGAATAACCCCTTGTTTTTTACAATACTAATGTATTTGTTCGCAGCAAATTGAATTAACACAAATAATTAGCAATTTCAGCGATCTCTTAAATTCAGTCGAAAATCTTCAATTCTTCGAGTGGCCTTGGTCCCATTTATTGCGGCGCCTTGGCGCACTGTGCAGACGCTCGTTCCTATTTGGCGAAATAGAGTTTTCGGCCGAGGCGAACGAGCGAACCCGAGAGCGTCACTTTCCTCCTCCAATCTAGACCTGATCCGCGGGACCGATTCAGGCGCGTCGGGTCGCTTTGTCTGCCGCTGAAGGCGTATCGCTCGAGCACAATGAGGCTCGACGGCTTCCCGCAGACAGAAATGACGCGATCGGGTCGCGGGCGTCCCCCTGCCCCTCCCGCCTTCTCGAGTGCCTTTTATGATAGAGGACGGGAGTAGGTTACGTGAGCGTATGTGTGAAAGAGACTAGGGGCTCGCGTTTCCTTAATAGTCTGGGAGGGGCGGTGGTCTCTACGTGCCAACGCGAGACACCTTGCACTATAAGCTCAAAATGATTCGACTGAGATCCGTCGCATGCATGCTGAGTCTCGAGCTTTTTTCATTACTCCACGATTGTCTGCGATCGAGGTCGCATACGCTATATTTTTGCTGGACTTAATCAAGAAATAAATGGCAGGCAAAAATAGTAGACTTTTTGCTAGACGTTATTAATAAAATTTTATAAAGGCTGGTATTAAAGTATGGGGGAGACTCCACAGTTAGACTTTTAATGGCCAGATTATTTTTTTATACTGGTTGGCATTGTAGAAACGTTGAATCATATTTTTAATGTTCCATATTGTCGGTGTTATAAAAATTTTTCGATTTTTTTATCATTAACGTTAAAGTCATCGTCGATTAATGTGACATGTAAACTGAAAAGCGCTCTAATTTCCTTAATTTATTTACATAATTATATTGCTTAAAGCCGCGCCCACAACGAGCTTTTTGAGCTCGCGGTCGAAACTTTACTTCGTGACAAAAGCAATTTCGCGCAACTTTCCCCGCCACTCCCAAAAGGTATGAAAAAGCCGTAAACAAAAGAAACAAAAGAGCCGAGTGAGACGGAGAGGGAAAGAGTCAGGGAGAGAAAGAAGGGGGTAGGTACGGAAAAGCGTAAAAAAGAGAGTCGAAAAGGCTGCAGCGGCGATAAAGGCTCAGACAGCAGGTGGCTAGCAGAGCCATTCAATTACGGCGTTGTGGGCACGGGGCGCCGAAATTGCTCGGCGCAACACTCAAATCTGCAATCAGAAAGTGCTCAGAGAGTCAGGCGAAGGAAAACGAGAGCGCAGGCGTACCTCGGGAGAAAAATGACGACACGTTTCGGCGCTGCCCGTCTCCGTCTCCCCCTTTTCTCTAAGCGGTTGGACTTCGACTGTACACTGATGGAATAAACGTCGGTTGCTGAAGTCGTCATCTTGCGCTCGTAAAATGAGCGAATCATTTACAAGGTTGGGGCATTTTTATTTTTATGCTTTTATCGTCGCGTGTTGGCGTGATATTTTTATGTTTATTGTGCATTTTAGGGAGAATTGTGACGTTCATTCGAGTTGAATGAACAATAATTTCGTTACAAAATATTTCCTGAACATTTTGAAAATTGTAAAATGCTAAATTGGAAGATTTTAAAATGTCATTTCATGATGCTTGATTTTATTTTACATTTTTATCGGTAATTTTTTCGTAAAAGCGATTTTATTTTAGATTTAATACTCTACATACAAAATCAATTTAAATATGCGTTGGAAATTGTTTGCCCTAATGCCATTAACTGCCAAACAATAATTTTATAACACCCCTGCATTTGCGCATTAAATTTGATCGATGAAATGTAACCCAGGCTTACCCTAAAATCACGAAGCAGAAAAAAGCGCCGAAAAAAGGCACATTTTAGTTTCAAAGTCACCTTAATCGTACTTTATAGTAAGCCGACTTGTGCATAAAAGCAAAGAGTTCGCGTAAGGCTAAGAAATTACTGGTGGGTAGCACACGTGCGAAGGAATTATGGTCGGCGTATGAAAGGGAGTAATGGCTGTTTTCTCGAAAAACCGGTGCGCGCTCGCTCGCGCGCAATCCATTCCTTAAATCATGAAACTTAATTCTCTCTCGGCGATTTCCATAATTCAAATGAAAAAGCCCGGAACAAGTTTGGCGCGTGCAACGCGGACGAGCCGCGTAAAAGTTGAAAAAAATGCGCGGCGGGTCCAAAAAAAAGAAGGTGGTGGCGGCGAGACGAGGGGTTCGGAGGTGTACAGCTGCGGCGAAAGCGCGAACGTAATTCCTCGGCGAAATGAGGAGGTATGCATATTCCATTCGCGAGCCCGCGGCTCGTAAAGTGCGCCAAGTCGGCTGAACACGCTGATCCTTACACTGGCGGCAGTGCGCGACACTTGCTGACACTGCAAAGTGGACTCGCGTGAAATTTTTTTCATTTGGATCCGCGCATTTTTAAATACTTGTCTTACAGCGACCGATCTGTATTATTAATATTATAAGTGAAATCTACTCTCATAACGCAGAAAAGTGAATAATTTTTAAAATCTCACTATACGAGTGAAAAATCACTATTTCAAAAAAAATTTTTGACTCGAATCGAGTGGTTTTACACTTGAGAGAAAGAAAGTTTACATAGTAATTTTTTAAACTTACAGTAAAAAATACTGAAGATTCTACGCAGCGACCGGATAGGAGATGAAAAAAGAGCTGTAAAAAAGCGTAAACTTTTCTTCGCCAGTAAAGAAAAAAGCTCAAGCTCGCCTATTCGAGTAAATTATGCAGAGGAAATAAGCGCACGCATATAATTTCACGCGCGAGTGGACTCGGCCGTGCCCCCCGTCAAAAGCCCGGCAGCCGAGGAATCCGGATGAAAAAGTCGACCGCGAGCCCTGCCGCGCAATCGCGGCTTCGGCCGCATCCTTCCGAAGCGCGTATATATTTGCATCTCGCAAACACCGAGTCCGTACCCTTTTTTTGCTTCCCGCGGCCCACTTTTTTTTTCTCGCTGCACGCAGCGCATCTTACGCGGCACTCCGTGAAATTCTTTCCTGCCCTCGGGCTTTTTTTTACATTTTATTTCGCTGCGAGGTGCGCCTCAAAGTGTAGTTAGATCCCCGTTCCGCCTTTTTGAAAGGCCAAAGTCGGGAAAGAGTGATGAAATTATTCAGTGTTTACATTGCACTCGCGTAATTATAATGGACAGGGCGCTGATGAAGGTTGAGAGATGGTGTAATTTAAATGAGTTCTTTCTGTTTTTAATTTGCATTATTTAATAGTTTCAGAGTTTCAGTTTCAATGCTTACAGAAAGATTCACATTTTATGCTTTGTTGAATAAGACCTGCAAATTATTTTTACATTTTTAGGCAGATTTATTAGTCAGATTTATGCTTTAAAAGCATGGATGTTCAATTTCATTTTAGTATAGTATTTGTAAAACATGGAAAAAGAATTATGATTTTAATATTTCTCTTTTTGAATTTGATTTGATCTGACATTTTGTCTGAGCGGGTTTGTTCTGACATCAAAACGTATTACTATTAGGTAATGTATGCTGGTTAGCGAGGTGGTAAATAAATCCTATTAGTGTTGCACAGATGCGAAATGTATAATCTTATTATGAATAATAAACCACAATGCTTTAATTTTAATTACGTTGCAGCAATATTGCATGCTTATAATAATTATGATAAAATAATAGTATTGCGGTTTCTACAATTTTTGCACATTGCAATAGGGCGATTATTTTAAGAATAATTTGAATTAGATTTGCTTTTCGTATAGTATTATTGTACCTAATTCTAATTAAACCTAATTAATTCCTACCCGCATTAGCTCTACTACATTCGACCAGAATATTACTCAAATTTTCCTAAAGGGTTCATAACTAACTAAATAATATAGTAAAGTAGCTGCAGATAACAATTCTGTTTTTAAATTTAATCATTATACGATAGTCATTTAAATTCAAAATATAAAAATGTTAGCTTTCCACTAACGAAAAATCTAATCAACTTTCAGTAAAGCAAATAACATCTTCTTTATTATACTCTTCTCGGGTGAGACATTGTCCGGCACTCAAGTTTTTGTCATCCCCGAGCTGTAAACAGCAGCGGCAAATGAACGTGTCGGCAATCAGCTATAGTTGTGGTCGTGAGCTTTTCAAAAATAAAGAACAACACGTACACGTACAGTGCACTATTTCTTGTGAATAATACATTTCCCCTCAGTTTCATCGCAGTGCTCTCATAAACTCATAAACTTTTCCTTCGCCTCGCTCCTTACCGCTTGTCTTCTTTTTGCTTAAGCGGATTTTTTTCCTGTAATACATAACGCATACACGCCTGCACGGTGTTACGTGATTGTTTGCAAGAAAGAATGACGCGGAGGCGAGTCGGAAGCACTTTTCTGCACCTCGGCCTGATTTAATTTCGTTTGCCTTCTTCGCTCGTGCGTAGGGCGCTGCCGCAAAAGTTCTCCGAGATTTCTTCCCCTCGGTGGGCTGGCTCGTTTGACGCTCGTTTTGGCTGGTGCCGGAATCGGCGGTAACTTCTTTTTGAGAAGAGTTTTAAATGAAAGGGTTAATTTTTCAGTGGGGCCGAGCGAGACCGGCCGGATTTGGTAGTACGGACGAGGCGAAGAAACCGAAAAGTCATTAATATAGTTTTTCGGGGTTTCCAATTATAAGTTTCAACTTTTGCTTCGTTTATAATTCGATTTTATCGATTTTATTCAATAAGCAAATAGAAAAAATGCAATAAAGGCGAAGAAATTTAAGCAGTAAAGCGATATTCCATTGCGTTTTTTACTTTTAAAATTGTCCCACAAGTTTCGTTATGCTCAAAAAAACTGTTGGCTTCAATGCAAAACAGCGTATCTTTTCACCGGACAAGAAAGTCAAACTATATGAATTCGTGGAAAACTTAGTACAATGGCAGGCCAAGATTTCCACAAAGTTTCTTTGCGCTATCAGAAATTTTGCTAAAGGAAATAGTCTTCTATATTAATTTTGAATTCTTGTTTCCTTTATTTTTTAGCAAATGTCTTATCTCATGCCTATTCCTTAAGAAAATAAAAGCACATCCAAAGTTGTTAATGCATTTTGTTTAAGTTTTCTATTTAATATCAGTAATTTATGTAATTTTGTATTTGTTAAAATTTTACTTTTTCTGTAGTTATTATAGATACTTAGCATAAAACAATAGAAAGTAAAATGATAATAAATATTGGCATCGTATATTAACAGTCGTTTAATCTATTGTTAATTACTGCAGTGAATATGTAATAATATTAAATTAACGCCAATAATAAATATTTCAACGG
Organism: Eurytoma adleriae; assembly: GCA_900480045.1. Taxonomy (NCBI): domain Eukaryota; kingdom Metazoa; phylum Arthropoda; class Insecta; order Hymenoptera; family Eurytomidae; genus Eurytoma; species Eurytoma adleriae. Next base: position 305,549 of record UXGC01000058.1, on the reverse strand, counting down.
AATATTAATATTAAATAAAATAATCATAGCTACATAAATGTCCAGAATTAATCATTCACAATATGAAAAATTATTTACTGGTACAATGAAACTCATTAAAGTTTTTGATGTATCCATTAAAATTTTTTTGAAAGTTAAAACGTGATTTTGGCAGCTTCATCACTTTTCGTCTCGCTTGTACGCCTTTTCTCGGAGACTAAAGCTCAGCTGAATCTTCAAAGGCCCAGCAAGTAACGAAACTGTTCGCCAAGAGACGAGAGGAATTCCACTGCCGAGTGATCCTCGTCTTTTTAAGTCTTGACTCGCGTATCCGCTACCCTTTTCAAGCTTAGACGCTTACTTGTATACAAGTTTTGACTGGAAGATGAGGATAAAGTGTATTTCAAGCAAATATATTTTAACTGTAAAAAAGGCACCCCCTGATAGGATGGCATTTTCAACACTAATTTGTCTTTTTCAAAATGTAAGTGCACAGGCAGTAGGCTCGCGTATTTCGGAAGTAGCAGAACGCCGGGAATAGATAATACTGCCTCTGGCCGCAGTTCCCCGGCAAGTCCCTCAATTATTGACAAAAGAGGAGGCGGAAGAGAAGAGAAGGACAGGAACGGTGGAATCAGCCCGACGGGGCATCTCGCTTGCCAAGCGCGCGCTCGGCCCAATTAGTGTAAGGTGACTCCGCCGTGCGCCTGTGAAGAAATTCGCAGACGCGCTCTGCCTCGGCGATTTTCCACGATTGCAAGTCAATCGGTTACGAGTACGAAACGCCACTGCCCTGCGGTGGCCTAGTTTTGACCGCGGCCGCCTGGATAATGTAACAGTACCGGGATTCGAAAAGCATTCCGACTCTCTTTTCACTTTGGAATAACGCGCCGGGAATAAGAAAATTATTTTTAAAACAGATTTTCGTGGAAATCGCATTTATAAGAAAAATAATTTGGTAATCTTTTTATCTTGTTTTTTTATTTTGTTGTATAGCTTGCAATATAATAAAAATATGCGGTAATTTATAATTTTTAAAGGGCAAAATACATTAAACGAAAAAAATAGTAGCTAAAGTATATTATAATTTCGAAAAGTGTATGTACATACACCCCTTAAAGAAATTTTTAATTAAAAATGCTAATTATTTTTTCATGAACCGTTGATTATATTAAATGATTTAAATAAAATTGTTATTTAAAGATCTGCGTGGAAAATTATCGTCGATTAAAACACCTCGATTAAGCTCTCTTTAACTCTGCATGCAAGAGGTTAAGCGCACTCGTGGAATAATTCGCATCCCGAGTGGAGCCCGCGTGCTCGTGCGCTCTATAAATAAAAAGGAATTAATTACGCGGAAACACCTTTTAACCGTTTATAGCGTCCCTCAAGAACCGAGAAATCCACGCGTCATTAAAATTAATAACAGCCTCTCGCCCCGGACAAAATATAACGACGACGGCAGTAGCGGAGAGAGAAAAAGAGAAAAAAGCGGAAGAACGAGAGCGGAAAAAGAAAGTTCCGCTAAAAATTGGTCCGCCCCATACTATTTAGCGGAATTTTCGCTGGGTCATAGGTGCGGCTGTTTGCCCTCTTAACCTCTTTCCTTTACCCCGGCCCTTCTCTCTTCCCTCGGCGGTGGAAATAGCCACGGCGCTGGAGGGATCTCCCTGTACTTTAACCAACGAAGCTTCTTCCTCTCCCTCATCGCTATTATGTAAATTTTAATGCAATACCAACTGCCGTCTCGTTCTTCCTTTTTAACCAACTTACATCCGCCGTCCGACCTTCCCGAACACTTACAAAATTAAGTCGACGGCTTTCCCGGTGTCTGGCGCCGATCTTGCGCCCGGCACATTTTTCCGAAGCCAGCGGAATTACACCGATTCTTGAGACAAAAGCTCGGGCAATGGAAAAGGAATTACAATATCTCCGAGATATTAGATCTATTTTTTTCAAATGTAATCTAGTTCTTAAGTAAATTAAAGAAATAATATTGAAAACAATTGACTTAAAAAAATTTAACTGCTAAATACCATCTATAATCATTGAAAGAATGCGATATCTAAAGTATGTATTCAGTTTATTTTGTTGCTTATGTTGATATTCTCAAAGAGAATTTCACCGTTTTTCCGCCTGCGTACAAAATTACTTACTAAATATGATGAAGTGAAATTCATCCATAATAATGCACTTACTTAAAGTTATAATATAAATGATAAAATTATATAATCCGCTTATCGAATAAAAAATGGATAACTTTTCACATAAAATAAGTGAATTTTAGCTTATTTTAAACTGGATTCAGTGAATTTTACTTTTTCAGTTAGCAATTTACTACTAAAATATTTCTATATATTTTAAATTGACCTACTTAATTCGTTTATTAGATTTTCATAAATCTCATTTACCAGAGGAAAGTTATTGCGAAAAAATTGCCTTAGCCCGACGTCCTGCTAATTAACAAAATTAATTAAGATGACGAATAACAAGCTTTCGGGTCTCTAAACTCACTCGACCGCTGGGAACTAAAAGGTGCCGTGTCGCAATTTGCTCTAAGCTCAGTAAGGAGGTCTGCAAAAGAAAAATCCGAGCGCTTCGTGGAGTCCGCGCAAACAAAGCGCACGTAAGAAGCAATAGGGCGAAAGCGACGATGAGACAAAGGAGGCCGATTAAAAAAGCCAAGAGGAAAGGAGGAGAGCGGGAGAGGAGGGCGGGGGAAGACCTCCAGGAAAAAGAAATCACGAGAGGCCAGGCGCTTATTCTTCTCATTACCGCCCACCTAAAGAAGTTAATCGCGCTACTCAGGCTGAGGGCTCGAGAGCCTTTAATTACGTTCACTAACTTTGCATTTTTAACGACTATTACGGCTGGAGGATGGGACATCCGAGCGCCGCATCCGGCTTTCCGCGACTCGCGGCCTCTCCCTCTCTTCGCCGCGAGATTGTCGAGGCGCGAGGATTTTCGCTGCACAGTGGATGCGGACTGTGACTCCAGTAGCCTCGGAGGTCACTCGTTCGTTGATTAAATTGATTTGTTTCTGGACAGTTAAATAAGTTCATTTCCGACTTCATCGTTTTAATAGTTGAGATTTATTTCCACAGTTTTTAAAGAAATTTATTTTCAAATATAACTCCCCGAGTGAGGAAACCTTATTTTCAAATTGCAGCTAATAAATTAACTGTAATATTTTAGAGATCTTGTCAGCAAATTTTATTTCTAACTAAAATTTTAGGTAATATCTTTAATTGTGCACTTTACGTTAAATGGTAAGGTTTTACATTAAAACACTAGGCACCTTTTTTATAAAATATTATTAAGTACGTCTATAACAAAATAGACTATCAACCGAGAGTACCTGAACTCAGAGCTGCGGATCTTTTAAATGTTAAGTCCTTCCTGTAGCCCTTCTCCGGATAAAAAGAGAAAACCCAGTCATAAATATCCCGCTGAGCACTTGAACTCACCTCTCCGCGAGTAATGGTTGAAAATGGAATTACCTCTTATCCCCGAAGAGCGTCATCGTCCATACGCTCATTACCAATGGCCCTACGACCGTGTTAACAATATAAAAATAAAAGTGGCAGAGATATACGCGCGGGCGCGGGATCATCGCCTCTTTAATCTTGGACGTCGTATAACCTTGGCGTTTAACGGCTTCGGATACGCCGTAACTCGTTATGGGTTGAGGAGCAGCAAGGCGGATCGTCGATACCAACGTCTACTCCTTCCTGTTCAGTTGAGCATCAAATGTCGATATTCATGTAGAGCCTCGATGGGAACGTGATTAACGCGGTGAAATCGCTCCCGCGGCCTAGCGGATACTTCGTCGCTCCAAATGCAATTAAGTAAAGCGTATACTCGCGTTAAAATATTTCGAGACACTTCCGACCCAGTTATCCTGAGAAAATTTTTCACTTACTCGGGAAACTTTTAAAGAAACTAAATATTTGAGGTAGAGAAGGCTCTTTGCTCGTCTACTTTCCGTCGATCCGTTTCAAACTTTAACGCACATTTATTGATCTGCTGCCAATGATAAAGTTTATTTAATATTCCATTTCAAATATCTACTCTTCAAACTTTCTTTTTTAAGATAAATTAATTTTACACTGAATAAAAATTGATTAGTATAAGCGGAATAAATTGCATGTTAATAATTCTTCAAAATTTAAATATCAGTAGTAAAAGTCAATATTCGGTCAGACTTGAACTCTACTAGTGTTCCTATCGATCTGTTTCCACAAATCGATTTGATATAAAATTAGTTGTGCACTGAATTACGAAAATTGATTAAATAAGAAGCTTAAAATGTATTTTTTAACAACACTTTAAAATTTGTATGACAGTAGTAAAGATCAGTGTTCAGTCAGACGCGAATATAATTTATACTTTTATCAATTTTCGGTCATTGAAAAACTTTATTTAATACTTCTTTAAGACAAATTAAATGTTGAGTAACAAAAGATCAATGTACAATCTTTAATACGGCTTTAAAATTTAAACACCAGTAGTACAAGACAGAGTTTAGTCAGACGTTGGTAACATGCGCACATCTGTTTGTGCTAATCAATAAATATCAATTGCTTTTTGTACTTCGGTTCAGTTATGCTTTATTCTGCATTCTCCCTTTGAGACTTTCAATGCAAATTGCCCTGCTGTACATCGAACTAGCACCGTGTGTTGCGCCCGTCAAATCTCATAAATAAACTGCACGAGACGCTTACCGGGTGGGCCGCAGTGCAATCTCGCGCGGCGATACGATTCGGCGCGGTGCAGCCGTCAGCCAAAGATCATCGATCCTTGAGAATGCACGGCGCATAAATCGTCGTTTATATGAAATTCGAATGTGACCGGGCGTGTGTGTTGGCGCGCGCTCGGCAACGCCTTGAATATGCTTGCGCGCAGTCGGCCTTTGTCGCTGGCAGCCCCTCAGTCCGCGGGCGCATCACTTACGCACACACGCGCCCGCATTCACGGAGGCGCAGATCTGCGAGGGACTCGCCCGGGACATTCCCCGTGTATTAGACGCGAATGCCTGGATCACTGCACCATGGGATTCTCCTGTTTTTGCCCTGTTCGCGTGTCTATAGGCGGATGTAGAGCGGGTGAATGGATTTGCAGACTTATCTTTCTAATAATTGGGTTCGACAAATGCTTTCGATAAACTGAGCTTTTGATTTAGATTGCAGCAAAATTTGCGAAAATTAAGTTGGAATTATTAAATTAAAAAATATAAAGAGGCTTAATTTTTTAAGAGTAGGAATTTTTGACAATTTATGAAGTTCTATAAATCAATAGTATTAATTGATCATCAGTAATTTCCTTGTAAGAAAATTAATCAACTTTTTATTTCCTTGCGGAGCGTGTACCGCAATATTACACAAAAAGCTCATATCGAGCAAAAGTAATAAAACCTCACCTGCCTTCCGCCCTTCCTAATGCGCCTGAAAATTACCGCACGTGTGGCAGGCGTAATTTTACCCGACAGTGATGAATTTTCGAATTTATCAAAGCGTAGCGACAAAACGAGAAATTTGGCAGCTGCGACATTCGACCCTAATTTGTTTAATAAATACATTTTCCCGCCATCGAGCGGCGTAATTTGTTTGCTCGTGTGCATTGCACAAAGCCGCTACGATGCATCACACAAATAGAAACGCATTATTTTGCAACTGCTCTTAACGATGGCGATATATTGATTGATCTCGCGGGAATTTATTTTGCAATCAGCAAGAGCCGTCTAACAATCTATGGGGTAATATACTTCAAATGCAATAAATCACTCTGTAATATATCATAAATTTTACCACGATTATTCTTAAAAATATATTATTTTTTTAATGTTACTCCATAATTTTATTGTTTGCTTTGTAAAATTAATGTACTATTAATTATTATTGTTAAATTTATCAATTAAAATAAACATATTTTTTCAGAACAGATAACGTTAAAATAAGTGGAAAGCAGTACATAGTAAATTAAGATGTATAAGTAAACATCTTTTTCACGTTTTTATTTAATAATCTTTGTATTATAATATTTTTACTGACATTCCCAAAATCATTTATAAGCTGCGTTAAAAAAAATATTTCCTAGTAATATAATATGAATCGCAACAATTCAAACCCCATTTTTAACATGCTTTTGGAAAACTTTTTTTTCTATTACCAAGCTTCCGTCAGGAGGAAGCAAAATATCAAGTGCAAGTATTTCCGAAAAAGGTAATAAAATTGCGAAAATCCGTGGTTGTCAAATTTCATGAGCTTTTGTGTCGTGCTTTACAAAAGAAATTCGAACTCGCGTTGATCGAAACGCGAAGGATCCTATGCCAACTGAAAATCAACTGGGAATTGCAAAACGACGCCAATGGCATTTCCCGAATAGTTTCAATAGAAGATTGCGCGCGTAATTCGACTCCGTAAGAGGCGGGCAATAGAAACAATTTTGCTCGCACATACAGAAATTGAAATGTTTGCGACCATTGACGCTTTTTCCACGTTGCTCTTGTTTCGATTTTTCCGCCTTCTCTATAGCGAATTCCCACGGGGTATCGCTCAAATTGTCGAATCGCATCGTTTCAGAATTAAATTTTTATTAAAAAATCGTTTCACCGTTCGAGTTAAGAAATAATCGTTCTTTGTTCCTTCGGACTAATGAGAATACTTTAAGAGCATTACCATTCGCAGGGATTAACGCGATCTTTTCGCGATCAAAAGGGCGCGTTTGCATGTCCAACTTGTTAAAACTAATCAGCTCGGCCAGATAATGACCGAGGAAATTCAAATTAGAAGAAGCAAAGAACCGCTTTAATGACGTCGAGCATAAGCGCATAATCTGAAGCTTCGAGGGCGCGCATTTCGCGACGCGCCCGGTGGCGGGGATCCTCTTTAATTTTGAAATCAACAAGACACGATGAGCCTTTAGCCGAGATTTACATGCTAATGAAAGGTTAGACCGGCAGGACAACCGAGATGAGAATTACAATTTCGCCGGGAATGAGTCCGCGCTGAGGGCTCGTAGGGAGAAATATGCGCGCTTGCGCCAGATTCGCGACGGAAACGGAATCAGAGAAAGAGAGAGGGGAAAGCCGTCGGGGAAATGAGACGGGAAAGGAATGGACTTTGCGCTCATAATCTCGCACAATAGTTTGCGCTGAAATTGCAGCGAAGGTGAAAAAGAAAATCCAAGGCCGGCGTCTATAATTAAGTTTATAAAGCGGCCCTTCTTTCCAGAAATAATAAGAGAGCAGGCCAGCTGGATGTGCTCCCGGCGTCATTTCATTACTCCTTCAAAAGGGGGGCGGCAATTAAAAAAATACTTTTTACGCAACGCGCCGAGTGTCGCCTCGTTAATTAAAATTGAAATTTACAACATGAATTATGCAACTTAATTTTTGGTAGAAACAATACCAAAGTCTCGGGGGCCAGGATGTGCGCTAGTCAAAATAACCGAGGGAAAAAAAGCGGGCGCGCGCGCGCGAGCCCGTCGTATTCCATTTCCTTAACGACCCCTGTCCCGCGGCAAAAAACATTTCTCCATTTTTAATTTCGACTCCGCGCGCGCGAGGAGCAACGACGGAGTGAAAAACGCAGCTCGAGGGAGAATCCCCCGCCGCCGACGAAATAGTCACTCGCGCATAAGACAGAGACAATAGGAAAACGAGCGCTCGGGTTACGGAAACGCTTGTACCGTCGTGCCGGCACTTCGAGGAAGAGAAAGAGAAAGGGAGGGCGATGGAGGAAGAGGGAAGGCGGGGGCGGAGGTGGTAGAAGATGCGGAGGGGGCAACGATGCCCCGGGGTGTTGAAACGCGGGCGGAAGCAGGCCCGCAGGATCTCGCCTCCCGCTGCGTCCGGAGACAGAGGCAGGCGGGATAAATAAGCTAATGCGATTCGAAAGGAAAGTAATTCGAAGCGCGAAACCGTGAAATATCGCCGATGTTGCGCAGCGGCGCGCTATACACCGCTGTGGCTTCGCATGATTTTCCTGCTGCGGGAAAATTAAATGATGGGAAGAGCTCCTTCTTCCCAGTGGAATTCTGGAGTTGTGGGTATTAGACGAACGCGAAGCTGCTCTTGTACACGCGTTCGGGCTCTCGTGCAGATTGCGGTTTCTTGTTGGGCTTTGATTCATCTTATCCCTAATATCGATTCTTCGTAAGGAGATTAGTTTCTGCGATCAACTTCAAAAATATTTGGGTTAGTAAACTGATGCATCGGATTTGAATGAGTCAATGTAGAACAAATTCGTTGAATGTAAAAAATGAAAAAAAATATGTATATATATTCATAGTAAATATCAATTTTCAATTAGTTACCAAAATTTCACTGACTGAACATCGCGCAAATAAAGCAAATAAATCTCTTTGATACATGTCAAAAGATCAATTTAGTTTGTTTCACTTTTAGTTTGCATTCCCGTTTCTAGGAATTTCATTGAAAAAAAAAATTTTTACATTTTTCGTACACTGCCATTCCAGAAACAACAATTTTGCAACGACAAAAGAGCAAACACACGGGCTATCGTGTATGTTTCCGGCAAAACGCACCACAAATTCTTCTCCGTCGACAATCATTATTTATGAAGAAAAAAAAGCGCCGCAAAAAATATTCCCAGCACCGCGTGCATAACTTTTAGTTTCTACTCCGTGATTTAATGTGATAAGTTCAGAAAGTCATTCCGCGGAACTTTCTTCCGAAAAATAAAAAGCGCGCGCGCTCGCACCCATCTTCATTTGTTCGGCCGCGCGACAAGAGCGTTCATCAGGCCGGCGCATTTTTCATCGAACTCGCGCGAAATCAAACGGCGCGGGAAATGGAATCGTACAATGCGGAGCCACGGGCGAAACATCGCGGCTCCAAAACAATCGCGGTGAAACCGCAGATAAGCGGAGGCGAATTCGAGGGTAGTTTTGTTTTCAATGGACCTCATCATCGTCCGCTCGGTTGGTCGCTCACCGGCGGACCGAAAGAGACGGACGATGGATCCGCACTCCTCGTACCGACGTCGGGCTTAAGCCACTCGAAAATTATTATTACGCCAACTCGGCCGGGCGCCATTGTGCGCTTATATTTCCCCTAATGCCGGTGTCGCCACTGTTATCACGCCGATAACTCATTCACAATTATGCGATCGCCGAATCGAATGTGAATTAATTGCACGCGGTTTGGCAAGAAATTAATTAATCCTCTTGGAAACTACACCGGTGGGAGTCGCGCGCGCGACTCCCACTACTTTGGCCCGTATTACGTGCCCGCGGAATTCGAATGTTTGCCTGGCCCCTGAAACTTCAAGCGCGATGTAGCTCCGTTGCCTCCCGGCAATTATTGAATTACGGATTAAGGGACCGCTGGCAAAAAGTTATTACAACAGTTTAGATGGAAACGTGTTCTGTACCGCAGTAAGGTTTCAAGTCAATGGTACGATTAAAACATAGATAATTCGATTTTAATAAATATTTTTATTACACAACTTTTATTTGATAATTTAGTCTGTTTTAAAAGTTTAGACAGTCTTTAATGATCTTAAAATGATAAATTCAATTTTTTAATCTTTATGTTTTTAAATATAATCCATTCCGTCTGCAAATGATTTGTGGTTAATTTTAGCTTTTTTTAATAATTATTCATACTCTAAATATGATGATTGGTTTCGCGGATTCAGTATGAAACTATTTCGAGCATAAATCGAAATTTCGATTGCGGTAACCCTATCTGTGGTTATCCGGCTTCTATAATCATACCATATTACAATTTTATTGACGATAGTAAATCTTTTTCAAAGCAAATCTTAAAGCTCCCAAAAATTTATTCATCTCACTAGAATTTTTGAAACTAAATAATTCATTGTTAAAAAAGTATCATATACTATTAAACTCCCTTTTGAAAATAAACAATATCTATTTACGAAACATAAACTATTGATGAAATTCGTAATACCAATAGTAAATTGGTAACTGCTGGTTCACTATTCTAGGGTAGTTTAAACGTCGTCAATAGTTGTCAATGTACTATTTGAATAATGCACTTATCATCAGCAGTTTTGAGTAATTTGTAGTATTTTTATTCCTAAGGGAGACTTCCTGATTCGACGTGAATTACCTTCATAAAGTAATCTATGTACTTTGCAATAAAATAATCTGTTTGTTGTACAAAATTAATAGAATTACTACGCCTTTACTTTGAACCTAAAATGAAATAAAATAAAATAGTTCTAAAAATAATTTTCAAAAAAATAAACGGCAAAGGTAAAAACAATTACAATTATTTTACGTAGGTAAAACAATTTAAATTTCGAATTTCAAAGTTCACGCAGACCATAATCCTAAGATCGTCGATTCTTCTTGCAAGACAATAATCCGAAATTGGCCGACATCCTTTCCCCGCGAAAGATCGGCGAGCGAGCGGAGACGCCGGGTACGGAGGGCGTCAATCAACGCTAACGATAATCAGCGGTTAGAGCCTCGGCGGCGGCGGGGTCTCGCAAGCCCGGGGGCCGCAGCCCACCCCGTCGGAGTCGCGCGGGCGAAATTCGTTCCTAAACTCGTCCGAACGAGCGTCAACGTTAATGCCGAAGGGGCCCGCAGGCCAGCCGCACACGTGAGATTAAAGTAATTAAGTCCGGGGTGCCATTCGAATCGGATGTGCACGGCGGCACGCCTCATTTCCTGCGGGGAACGCGCGAGCGAGCTCCTCCTCGCCGGCGGAAAAGTAACGAGCGCCATTATTCAGCGCCGGAGGCGCGCTCGACCCCGATGTTTTCCTCCCACACTGCCACGAACGGCGGGAGGGAGCAGACGAGTAAACGCCGCGCGCGCGCGCGCCTCGGAGATCCGAACGCGCCGCGCCGAGCTGTCCGGGAGGGACGGCGTGTGCAGTCGACGCGCTGCGCGCTAATGCGCCGCTCACCTTTGATCTTCGCCGATTCCTGGCTTATTGATTTTCTTACACGGATGGAACCTTTGATGTTATCTGATTCAAAGTAAAGTTTTGTAGATGTTTGAACAATTTTTAGTTGATCGATTTAATCCCAAAAATTAGAACGCATTTGAAGCTGGAATTCTTCACTAGTTTTCTGTTCCTCAGTTTTTAGAACGTAAATGAGTTTACGAATCTCTTTGTTTTTATTTATGATAAATAAATTTGTTTCATTTTAAAGATAAATTCGTGAAATTTCATTTATTGTGCGATTGGAAACAGATGTTATGTCACCTGTTGTTCACTTCAGTATCTGTTAATTTGACGGACGCGATATGTGTCAATGCAACTGATGCTCGTCCTAGATACTGTAAAAGATGTCTGTCAAAATCAACAGTCAAAATACCTACAGCAGCTTTTTAACAAATGACACCTGTGATTTTTTCAAAACGTGTGATGATTTTCAAATGTAACTAGTGAAATTTATGACAAAAAATTCCCACATTTAATTATAGCTGTAGATCTTGTTGATCTTCCGTTATAATTGCAGTCACTTTTTTAATTTTTTTCCACTTCGAGTTTTGCAATTGTTACTTTCACCCTAATAATGTGAAAAAATTTAGTCACTTTAAGCAATAGTGGCTCAGTTTTTCTGAAATAGAGTGAAAAATCACTCTTTCGCGTTATGAGAGTATATACTCGACACAACAGGTAATGTGGAACGAAGCAAAGAAACGCCGCAAAGTAGAAAAGACGGAGAAAAGTGCGGAGAGAAGCAAGAGGGGAAAAACGCTGTTTTATGCATGATCGCTAGGTGGAACATGTGAGCCCCGGAAAAGTGCAGTTCCTGCGCTACTGGAAAGGGAGGAGAAAGTGAGCGAAAAGAAAGACGAGGCCAAAGAAACGTACATTGACAAGCGGCGAACGAGAAAAAAAGAGCCGTCGGAATGTGGCGGAAGAAAGATGGAGGGAGAGGGAAGGAGAGAGAAAGAGAGACGGGAACGTGAGTGAAAGATTGTCGGAAATGGAAAAACAAGAAGCGAGATCGGACGGACCGGAGTAAAGTGTATCCGCAAAGTTGGTTTCAATGCTTTTCGAACTTTCTATGCATTTCAATTCTTAAAGCTCTGCGAAACGCGCCGCTAGAAATCTCGGCGCGAGTACGCAAGAAAAATATTAACCGATACTTTTACCTTGTTTTATTAAGTCGCCTGATTTATGTCTCAATTTTAGCGGCTGGATCGAATCACTCCAATGTAGTTTTCTCCGACAGAAATTTCACTTTAGCTCCTTTTTAGTTCATTCCACTTTGCTAAGGTAGAATCCATGAACAAAATTAACAAGTTGATCCTCCATGCTAGTAGTATATAACTTGACGGCGAATGTCGGCGAATGCAGTGGGATTAAGACATCAAGACATGAAACTCAGTTTCCGAAACTTGATGTCACATCGGCAGAGATTTGTGTTTCAGCGCGTTACCGTATCCCCGCGTGCAAGTTGAAGTCGCAAACCCGTCGGAGAGGAAAGCCAAAGAAACGGCGAGGAGAAAAAAAGGGCCGAGGGAGACAGAAGGGCGAGGCACGGGAGACAAGCCGAGCGAATGGGAAAAGGCATCAGGTACCGAGCGCTCGCACGTACGTAGGTTGAGATATGGGGGAAGGAGCGAAGGATGAATACTTGAGAAAATGCAAGTCGAGGAGGGAGAGTTAGGCAAACAGGCATGAAAGCCCCTTCGCTGGATTTCCTTTGACTATTCTCGGAAATGCGATACATACTCCCGGCGCGTTTTCCTCCTTTTGCCTTTCTTTCTCGCTTCCCGGCCCGCGCGCGAGGGACTGCGCCTGCAACACTCCACGCGAACGCCTCGGCAACACCAAAGATATTTCGAAACTCCCTTTTTACATTCAGCCGCTTTCGCAGCTCGACCTTCAGGCTCCCAACTTTTTTATGCTCTTTGCAACTTTTGTTGGTATTCTCTCGTTTTCCTGACATTTCTATCTTACCTTTTTGAACCTCTTAACCCTTTTTCTTCGTCCTTTTTTGTAGCCGATGAGGAAATTCCGTACTGTACTGTCGCAAATTCTCCTTTTTTCTGATCGCTGGTATTTCATTGGAAGCACAATTTGTAGGGAACAGTATGTATAGCGGAAGAACGTCCTCTTTGATAAAATGTTTTCTTGAAACTGCTGGAAAATAAAACAATAATTCCAGTACAAAAAAGGCACATGCTTTTTCATTGTTGGTAGTTTTTCTTGAATTGTAATTTATTAAATTAAGTTAATCCCATCATCATGTTAAGGGATCAGAATTGTACTAAAGACTTTTTATTATTAAATCATTTAAATTAATTTATAATTTTCTAAATTAAAAAAATTTCCTACAATAATTGCAGCCAATTTTTACTATGACGAGCCTTCTCCTTAGAGAATTGTGTTAAGAAAACATTCGAAACATTTTAAACCCATCTGATAAATAAATTTTCAGAGAAGCTTTGGCCTATGAATTTTGCATCAACGTCAGTGTTCGAAGAAAGATAATATAAAAAAATTTCATAAAAGTAACTATTACATACTATTTTGTAATTATTTTAGTTTCACCGCAGTCCTGAGCTCTTAAATTATTCAACGAAATTAACGTTTCCATTGAAGAAAGAGAAAAAAAGCTGCGCTTAAGTTTTGGCGGCGTAAAATAGGATAATTAATGCAGCTGAATCTAATTTTAATCTAACACCTCGGCGAATAACAAACGGCGAATTTGCATACGCGACCAGGTTTATACGAGCGGGGCATAAACCTAAAAACGTAAAATCGAAAAAACAACGCGCTTCCTTTCGGCAAATCCGCTGAAACACGCGTACGGGTAACAAACCGACGGGCAGCGAACAAAAACCGCGCCGTCCGCCCCCTCAAATTTGTTATTTTAATTCTCGAAGTTACTGTTTCTACGCTTCTTCGCTCGGCGCGAGCGCGCGGGCCCATTGCGAATAAATTAACAATAAATCCGTGTGTTTTTCCCCTGGGCGGCGAACAAACGAAAAGTAAACAAGTAAAAAAGAAAAGGAGTCAGATATACGACGATCGTCGCCGTCGCCTTTGTCTCGCGGCAAAAATCATCTTTTTCCGTCCAACTTTTTTTTTGCTCATCTTGGGGGGGCTTGCGAAAGCCGGGCTTTGTCGCGGCGACGTAAGCCCGGGCAAACACTTGAGTGTGCCCGGGCTTTACGGATCTTACACTGGCTTGAATTTTAACGGTGCCTCGAGTGGTTTGCGTCAGGAGCGATGCGCAGGTGTAGTGTTTCGCGGTATTTTTGATCGGCCGAGTAATTTAAAAGTTTCTATATAAATAAATATTCATTAGCTGTTAATTACAGGATGTTCAATTAATTATGTACGGATGTTAATCAAGTGCATAATTTTATTAAATCGTATTTTACCTAATTTTTGTAGAATTACTTTAAAAAATATTTTTCAACTAAATTTTTGTATAGAAATATGAAGCTGTCATGTTTTGCGTACATCTAGAAAAAATGTTTCTAGTTTGATGAGTAATCCGATGCTACTTAGTGATTTGAGGCAATCCTTTTTAATAAAAAAAAATTGTGAAAAAGTACCAGTCTGTATACAATAAAATCCTTTCACCCCGGGCAGGAATTGCTGTCGGATTTTAAATTTCAGTCAGCGCCTGACTTTGACGGCCGGTAATCTGGACAAAAAAGTTGTACCGCTTTATATAGAAAAGCTTTTCACGATTCACGCTACTCTATTCAACTGAACGAGTTCAGAGAGATTACGTCGTATTATTTATTTTCGTAATTTTCACCAAATTTTTTTTATTTCGATCGCATAACTTTTATAAAATTAAAAATATTTTTTCCTTTTGTATTAACCAATCATTTCATTAGGCAAAATAAGTTTAATATCCAAATATTTAAAAGCTACGTTTCGCTTCATAGATAAGCAGAAGATTGTTTTATCAAGAAAGAAATAACTGCTTGATTTTCTTCTTTTTTTTATACCACTTTTATACATACCCCAAGCAACTTTTTGTTTCCTAAATGACTAAATATTTTATAGCTTCTGTTGCACTTTGTAACTGACAGCAAAAATTGATAGTACCGTTAACAAATCTCTCCAGGGCAGAGACTAATGCATTCAGCGTACTGAAAGCTAATGGCTGAAACGCGGATAATGCATATTAGGAATTCGCTTTGTAGTTTGACGAAGATCCTTTGAGATAGTCAAGACCGAATGTTAAGATGTGATGTCTATATGCATTTGTATAATGAAACAAGAGCGTCAAAGGTAATGAAAAGCTAAATTGAAACGGAATTTTGACTGGTTGCAGTTTCAAAATTATTAGCCAAATGTAACGTAAAAAATTTAAATAAAAACGTGGTATTTCAGCGGTGAAGAAATTACACATTCGTTTAAAATTTCATAGAAATAGCGAACAGTGTTCTTTGGAAATGTAATAGCTCAAGCATAGCAAAGTTACGAAACTTGTATCTTAGAATACTAAACATCACGTAAGATAGACTCGAGTAAGGCACTTTCTTCCTTTGTAGAAATATTAAATCTTGCTGAAGTTGGAAAGCTGCATTGACGACGTGAGGGTTGGCCAACTTTTATCAAAGATTCGCCGAGAAAGTTATTGTTAAGAAAGCAAACTTATTAAACTTACACTTGTCACGGAATCTTCAACAGTTCGTTATCTTAGTGGAGTTTCTAAAATATGCATTTATAACTACTAGCTTACAGATTATGTTTAGTCTTTGTACAATCTTGTAAGTTAGTTAGAGATTATGAATTTTCAGTCTTGAAAACGTATGCAAACTTTGCCCAATCCTTCTTCGTTAATTAGTTTTGTTTCGAACATGCACTGTACTATTATTTTACGAAAGTATGTACAAAACGTAATTTTAAATTAATAGAAATTTGAAACAAAAGTTTAAATATGAAATTGAATTTAGTATTTAAAATTTTCACAGAATTTGTTAGCTGGTGAATACATAACTTGTTTGCACTAGTATAGGTAAAATGCAACTTTATGTATCACAAGCCACGCCTGAAGTTTGTCAAGCATCCTCAGTATAAAATTAATAACGACTCGGCAAAATAAAACTTTTTCTCACAGCTGAGTTGCGCTTTTTCCATACTATCGCAAAACACAATGTTCGATCTATTTTACGCGTTTGCATCGAAAATTACTGTCATTCACATCGTTTTTCGTGTCACTCATCAGACGCATTATTAAAATTAAAAATCATTGATGACCTAGAGATTTAAAGATTTGGAGATTGAAACGATAGCGGACGCCACTCGATGGAAGGTCACTTTCGGCTAAATTAAACCAGCTTCTCGCGTAAAAAGGTCCGTTTGGCCGGTGGCCGCGCGCATTTGCCGACGCAGCTGGCGAGCCGATCGCTCGCGCTTCGGGATCAGCGAGTGAGATGAGCCGGGGCCAAATGGATGATTTGCATGGTTGCCGCATGGACGAGTCGCGCGAGCGCGCCTCCCCTTATCTGAGCGGTACACACGCGCGAGCAGTCCGCGCGGCCACGCACGGCCCACTGGTCAATAATTCGTAATTGGATTATCGAGGCGTCCAACGGTGCACGATAGATTCCCGCCAATTTGTTGAAAGCCGCGGAGCCGCGCCCGCACTCCCTGCCGTCCTGTTACTTAACCGTCGCTGATTTTGCGCGGACACATTGACGGCCGGCCGTGTTCCACCAGCCGCTCGGCGATAAAACATTTTAAAGGGCTTTCGACGATTGCGGACGTGCGGTTTATGATGCCGATCCCACCAAGTACCCCCTCCCCCGCTCCGGGGAATCAACGTTGAGATTTAGGGATTTTCTCGATGGGCCATTGTTCGTCGGGAGGGGCAGATTTAAAGATTAATTTTAAATGAAATTTTTCAATGGTGGGGATCGCTGACGGTAATTAGATTTCTACCTACATTAAGTGATTAAACAATTTTTGAAGAAAAAGAAATTTTTGTAATTTTCTCAGCTATGAGGATAATTGAAAATTTGGTAGCCTTATTAAGAAAAGAACCTCCAAGTATCTTTGATACGAAAAATACCGAGCTAAAAATGAAGAAATAGCGCGCATAGTGCACCGTAAATCCAGACGCAATGAAAAAGTTTCTATCTGTTTAAGAAACTTCTCGGGGAAAGAACGCGAGCGCGAGAAAAGCAATTTCATAGAGATGAAAAATTCCTAATTTGAAGGTGATACGCGGCCGTTAGAGGAAGAGCAGCACTTTGCGACTTCGGCTTCAAAGGTATCCGATGAATCGCGTAATTTGTTCGACAAGCCACCCCACGAGAGAATTCCGCGATACTTACGCTCTTACCCGACCTCCACACGTACACGCAATTTTGCTCCGGAGGTGTCGGTGAAAGAAAAGCTGAACAACGAGCTCTCTTGATATAGGTGTCGAGGGGTGGAGGGTGAGAGTAGGGGATGAAGCGCCAAAAGCGGGAAGAGAACTCCGAAACTATTTGTAATTACGTTTTCTTTCCGCTCCATCTGCCGGAAAGTAAACGAGCGACTGAAGTGCTACCTACGAGCCTGTACTTCTCGCATTTCTGACGTCGTTAAACTCTCTTATTCGTGTCGAAGTAAAAAATTTTCACGAGGGTGTACAACTTTTTTTCGAAGATGGCGGTAGATTTTTATTTTTGCAGAGAGACTAGAGATTGATGCGACTTTTACGATGACTTTTTACGGTGTAGGATGTGTACTTTTTTGACGATTGGACGTAGTTAATGAAGACTCGTGATTTGGTCCTTCTCGTAAATCCGCTTTGACATTGCGACGTTCTGATTAGGTCTTTGAGGAAGTTTTCTCGGTGATGAGATTTTGTTGGAATGATAACGGAACTAGTGACTGATTAATAGAGTTTCTGCCATTCTACCATCATGATGCCGGATTTGATTCGATACGTTGTTTTTTTTATAAGCGTGTTTGTGAACAATCAAACTCTTCCGGTATTCATAATCTTATTTATCAGAGTGTAATGTGACAGATAATGAGTACACCGATAAGAACGATAGTATCTTTTCCGGGTCACTGAATTGGCTTTACGATATTGCTTGTTCAATTTAAGAAAATAAATTGAGCTTCCGATATAACCAATTTTAGTAATAAAAATCTGCGCGATTTTGAAGTGCATTACAAATTTCAATTCCCAGCAATTCTTAAGGTGAGAAGTATTCAATATTTTTCAATTCCGGTAGTTCATGTTTTTAAAATTTACAAAGTGCAATTAATTTTTTTAAATTCAGTACTCTATTCACCGAATACCCCTAATTGATACTTTTGTTCGACGTCGATTGACCTCGGTTTTGCGTGAATAGAGGTTCACGGAGGCAAACCGCAGGCACTGGTTGGGTTTGGCTCTAATAGAGACTGGAAAATTTGCAATTAATTTGACGCACGCCTTGATGTATGACTATCCGGCCGGTCGATGGATTCTTCCCATTAATTTTGTAATTTAATTACCCGCAAACAGTTTATTAGAACTATCATTGGTTGAGCTTACAATATAAATTCGTTTGACTTAGAATATTACTTTTTTTGCTTTTTTATTATAATCAATTCTGACGAGTACGTTTCTCAAAACGCCGGGTGATATTGCTGAGTAATTACTTGATACGTACCAGTAAAAAGTATTAAAGAATTTATTTTAATTGATAATCAAGAAGAAGTGCATCAGTACACAATTTTAATTTTTGATTGTGTGATTAAGGTATTATGGATTATTATGTGGCAGTTCAAAGGTTTACGAATGTCAATCCGTTAGTCAATTACTGAATATATTGACTCTATAAATATTGACATTAATAATTCATTACTATAATGATGCAATTGAAACATGAACTGAATTTCAGTTGCAGAACCGTATTGTATACATTTTATATTTTAAGAATCGATATTTTCTGGGACTAATTTCATATCGCAAAACGTCGCTCTTTGTCATTCCCTACTAATAGCCAACTTCAAAATGAAATACTTTTCCAAAGCAATCGTTATTCGCTGGCGCGCCTCATTATCCGGAAATAAAGTTAAAGGCGGCCCTGATTAAAAATTCCTCCGTCAAAACAATTTGCTCCGCCACGCCGGGCGAACAGCCGAAATATGTACGCGGTGTACTGGAGCGGCAAAGAAGCGGACCGTGGAGAGAAGCCAGAACGTCGCTAACTCATTTTCTCCTCGGCGCTCCCTTCACTCTCGCGCGACTCGAGAATGCAAGTCTCGTCTCTTCATTATCGATGCCGTGGCCTCTCTGATCAAATCGAAGACAATGAACGGATGCCCCCCCTTCTTCTCCCTTGGACTGTTAAAGCCCGACGAAACTTTGACGAAGAAAATTTTAGCCCGGCGTATCATCCGATAATCGTTATCTTTGCGGAACCAACTTCCGCTCCCCACCTTCGCGCCACGCAACTTTCGGACTTTCATTTTCCCCACCCCCTCTCGGCTTCATCTTCTTTTGTTCGACTCTGTCTCGGCGTTGCCGGGGTTTGTATCTCCCTTTTTTTCCCCGACCGCGCCGTAACGGCCTTTGTTTTTATTCTATTTCGAGAAAGTTACGGAAGACACACGCCGAGTTAGCCCTTCCGCGCAGTTACTCTTCCCTTTCCCCTACCCCACCCCAGCTTACACCCCGCTCGAGTTTACTCTCGCGCTACCGTCGATGTGTCTTTTATACTTTATGGAGGGGGGGTGAGAATGGGTGAGCGAGAAAAAGATCCTCGGCGGCGAGACGGTAAATCTAGCGCTACATAATGCCGTATTACGTTTTACCGCCAATGAATGCCGATGACGATCGTGCCCCGGCCCAAGACTAATACTTGTTTTGTGTGACGCGCATTTTTTATGAGGAATCGCCGAGCGGATTACGAGCGTTTGTAAGGAGCGTCGACAGCTTTTATCGGTGCCGTTCGATGTTTAAGTGAATAAATTTTTAAGCTCACTCTTTAATCTTTAGTGAGCCGCTCGTGCCCGGCCTTCTGAAAGCTCACATAAATAATGCGCATGCAGTCAACGAATAATGCGATGCCGTTAAATTATGAAGATTGAATTTTTTTTATATTTTTGCATGAAATACGGTGCTTGTGTCAATCCATCAATAATTTTAATAATGATATTCTTTGCAAGAATAATTAAGGAGCAAGTTAATACGAACAATGTACAAAATGCTTGTTTACACAATCAACTATTAAGTTTTACCCACTTAAATAATACAATGTTGATGTTAGAAATGAGGTAGCAGCGATTCGGATCTTTGATTAGGGTAAAGCTCACCAGTACAGGAAAAATCTTAACACGTACCATCCGTGCGGTATTCCGTGGGCGTCGGAATTTTTGCCGCGGAGCCACCCACGTTCTTATAAAGGTAAAAATCTATCGGTACATTTGGAGAGGACGACGGTGAAATCCGGGCAGAAGAGAGAAATCGAGAGATCTAAGAGCGAGGGGGCACTTACCACACGACGCACGTTTTCTCTCGAGGCTCGAAAGGTTAACGAAGCACCTGGCTCTTAGCCGCGCGTACGATGTCTCAGGACCACTGCATCCGTTAATTCTGTACGTATTCAGCTCTTTACTCTGGTTTCTTTTGGATTCTCATCTTTCATTCTTCAAACTATCAATTTTTTCCAGTTTTTAAGGTTCCACTTTTCAGATTCATCACGTTGTTTTTAAAAAATTCAAGATTTCAATCGAAGAGTTATTCATTTGAGTGAGTAATTTTGCAATCGCTTTTTAATTGTAATAAAAAGATTAAATTTGATTCAAAGTAATTTGTTTAATAATCAGTTGTACTCCTTCAGAGTAAAGTATTAAAGTTTTCTGGTATCAGAAAGTGCATTTCTTGGATTAGCGAATATTGAAGGTGAAAAGAATTAAGTGCTGCAATTGGAGTTCGCTAATTGATATGTGAAATAATGATAAATTTCGTTCCATAAATCGGCTACAAATGGGTCTCCCAATTAAGAAAAAGTACGCCATACACCATAAAAATAGCAGCATTTCCACCAAAATATCAGCATCGCAAAGGATTACAAAAATCCATAAGAATAATTGCTTTGCAGTACCAGTTGAGAATCTTCTTTTACCTTCGCAATAAGCCTGCGTGTCCAGGTTACCGCGCAAATGAAGGTGTTCCAGTTCCGCGCTTCCTCCTCGCAGCGTCGCCCCTAGACACTCGCGCACACAGCAGCAGCGGCGGATGTATATAAACGCCTAAATAGATAAGTCCCCGGGGTGCAGGCGCTCGCGAAGCTCTCCCGTGTCCTCGGTAATGCCGACCGAACACCGGTGCTTACTTACCGTAGCAAGCCCCAATGTCTAATGCCACGAGCCTCCCCTTCCACGCTTTCTCTCGATCTTTTTCGCCTGCTCTCTCTCTCTCTCTCTCTCTTCCTCCCGACTCCGATGGTCCGCAACGCGCAGTCCTTCTGCGCCGTCGTCTTTCTTTGCCCCGACAATTCCATGCGGCAACCGTATATACGGAATCGGGCTGATACTCCCGAGGAAGGAGTTGATACCGCTGAAAGGACGAAATAGGGGCGAACAGGATCGTCTCCCTCCTTCTCTCTTCTACTCTACTCTCTCACCTTCTCTCTTTCGCCTCTGCGAATATACGCGCCGAGGAGGTATCTGTTTTCACGCTGGCTTAACTCTGGATTGCACCCGATGCGAATTCGAAGCTTCGGGAAAAAGTACATTGGCTTTTTATGCATTGTACGAGGCATGTTCAATTGTTTCTTTCGATCGGTCACTTTTTTTTTTTGCAAGTTTGCCGCGTGATACCAGAATTGATGGTTGTGAGCGCAATTCGTTTTTATTAGCGATTGTTTCCAATTGGACTTGCAATTCGTATTTTCCTCAATCTTTTCGGGGGTATTAGCCAATTTCTTACAGCTGTATTTGTTGAATTAACTTCTAAATGTAACCTAATTTAACTTCGTATCATTGGAATATTCATGATTCTGCGCCGTTGCGTGTTTTCTTATCAGATGGTTGTTTCTTTGAATTGGGGTGCATGCATCACAGTTGAAGAGATAATATTGCAGTTTGAAGAGACGACTAAACCAGCTATAAAGCAGAAATTTTTTTAGCTCTACCTATCCGGAACGCAGAATTCGCAGGCGCGTACGAACACGCGCTGGAGTTCACTCACGCACGATGTAGAACAGAAATGAAAACAGAAAATACGTTATTCGTCGGCTCAACGACTCGGAAAAGCATTGTTTTTCCTCCGTGACGTTTGAATTTTCTCTCTTTCTCTTTCCTCCTCTCGTGTTTGCGTTCATTTTATTCGCCGTCATGCGACGTGTGGCTTCGGTGCGCATTTCAACCATTCTTCCCCTTTCGATTTTTCGAATAGTGTAAATAACGAGAGCCGCCTTTTTTGCGTTTGCTTTTTTTTCGACCATCTCCAAGTTTGTAAAACGCTAAAAAAGTTTAAGCCGAAATGAAAATACTACCTTTCAATCATTAAAAACGTGATTTTTAACAAGCTCAATAATTAGTTAAATCTTTTTCATTGATTACTTTATTCAGAAATATAATAACGAATTATTATTCGTTTATTTAATCATCTAAAATTCAGTCACATTTAGTCGTCTGCAAGTTTTTTCGTTAGAATGTGAATTTTAATTATCTTCTTACATTAGCTCTTTAGCAATTTTTCGTGTATCTGTTTATTTCATATTTTAGGTAGGTATATATATACAAACGTCGGGCTACACTGGAATGCTACGGAGTTATTAGCGTAAGCACGAAGTTTTCTAATTTAATAACGAACAGAGGAGAGAAAAATTGCGCTATTTTACTGTTCTTCTTTTGTTAACGCCAGGAACGAATTAAGTTTTCGCTTCTTTCGTTGCATATGCAGTCTATAGGGAGCATTTTTTTCAAACACAAATTAGTGTTTCAGATGAAAAATTTTCTTGCGCAAATGTCTGGACAGTTTTCTGCGAATTGATTTAAAAATTAATTAAAGGAGAATAAAAGGGACTTTGTCGTGGAGTCTTGAGTTCACATGAGCTTTCGCTTTAGCTGATATTATAAACTGCAAATGAACCGATGGGGCTATCGGGCATATTTGAAAGTTTAATTAGGAAAAAGGATGAGAGAAAAAGCAATGTTAGAGGAACGATAAGTCGAAGTGCAATTACTCCTGTGCTCGGCTAGCCAAAGGCGGGCGGCAGACGGAATAATGAAAGCTTCCACCCGTCCCTCCCTTTCTACGCTACCCCTTTGCCTCCTCGCCACGGCGGTGGATCAGAGCCGCGAAGACTTTTTTCGTGTCTCCTCCCTCGGTTGTTCTGGTCCTCCTCTTTTTTTCTTATTGTTGATGTTCAATGCGGATAATTGCTTTTTAAATTAACCCGAGAACAAATTAACATATCAAACGATGGTCGCTTTTACCTCATCCGCTCCGGCTTCTCCCCTTCTTTGTCTTTGATTCTTCGCCGCGAAATTCTTCATTCCCTCCTCGGCGATGGACGCCTTTCTCATCCCCGAGCTTTTTAATTGTGATAAAGTCTCGCCTTGTGTTCGCCGAAGTCTGACATTGGTGGATGCTAATTTCGGCTAAACTACGCGATTCTTGATGAATACCGATTGCTTTTTACTTGCGAATTAATGTTTGCCGAAAATCTACAAATAATGGTACAAGTGGGTTCATTACGGACAATCAAAAATCCTTCAAAAAGGGTAAACAGTAAATCTATTTCGTAAATAGAAAAAAGAGCGGAAAAAATGCCATCGCAAATTCAACCGGCGGCGTAAATATTGATTGAACAAATGCATCAGTCTCCCTGCGACCCTCTCTCAAATGGCTTCGGTTAATGAACGGGGGAGAAACCCGGAAATACTATTGCGTAATTGCCGATGTTAAATTATCAGATTCTCTGGGTTTGATTATCGATGCAGGCGAGTTAGTAACGACAGTATGCATCAGTGAATGAAAATCATTGGTTGTTGCATAATATTTGCTATTTTGGACTTCGAGGCTCTATCCTGGGAAAAGATGAAAATTGTATACAGGGTGTGAACCAACCCAAACTCACAATCAGACCAAACTGGATCCAAACTCGGACCCAAATTTGGAACTACTCCGAAATGGATCGTAGGTTCCAAATTTGTGTAAAACAAAAAATAGTCAGTCTATCACAGACTGATTTCTCCAGTTTAGTTTTTTAAGCTTTTTCCGATATTTCACATCGAATAATTGGACTAAATTTCTGTTCCCGATTACGCTTGCGCGCCTCTTCACCTTTATTTCGGCTGGACAGTAACGCGCGCAGGCAGTTTATAGGATTTCGCGAGTAGCCGGCAGTATGTTGAAACTAAATTAAGCGCATCTCCCTTCTTTCTCGCGGGGAGCTCGCCCGTCTCTCGTTCGTTGAACGGATACATCACGCAGCGTCAAGTGAAATTGCGATTTTCGGGCTGCGTTCGCGCTAGCTGCATTTGGCGTTTTTCTTCATTCTGCGTCGCGCGGCATCGCAGGAGGAGGGTAAAATTGCGAAGAACATCGCTTTGATGTCGGCACTGTCAAGTGACGCGAAGGGTTCATTTGTCTGCAAGTTAGGTAAACAGCTGGTAGGAAAAATAAAATTGTCTTCGGATAAGCCTCAGCTTCTGCCTGAGTGAAAGGAAAAGTAACATTAGAAGGTGGTATATATAATTATGTAAACGATATGAAGCTTTTGATTGTTATACTTTATTGGGAAAACTAATGTAGCTGTTGCAGAGAGTTAGGCAGCTTTTACATTACAGGATAGAAGTTCCATCTAGAGAACTTGAATTTAATTGTGTGCTTTTCATTTACAGGTTTCTGATAATCTAACCTGCAGTAATTCTTCTAAATGGACCTGCAACAATACAGAATTAAACATTAAATAATGAATCAATTCAAGACCTTTTCATGCCTCGACTACTGAATTCAAATGCTCCAAATTAGCGTGTTGCGTACATCCGGTGACCTCGGTCTTCGCGAAGCATCTATCGCGGAGTCCCGCAGCGCCGGCGTAATGCACGCGCGCTCCTCGGAGCCTCGGCAAGGAAGCTGGAATTAGCGGAGCCAGTGACGACGGCATAATCACGGTTCACCCGTCTGGCATGGTCCTCGATTTCAGAGGACATTTCATTAAGAGCCGCGGGTTGCCGCGGTCGCCTTTGAGCCGAGAAAATTAGATTGCCCCGCTCATAAATGCGCTCCAGTCGCGCAAACTTTCGATGTCGCGCAACCCCGGCGTTCCTTTCCTCGGAGTAACCTGGCCGCCGCTCGCGAGAAAGTCCCCCCCAAAGCAAACCCGAGAGTCCAGAGAGATTTCTCCGACTTCGCCCGAGATTTAGTTCAGCCGCGCAACTTTCTTCGGCTGCTTTCGAATTAAAATTTTATTGCAAAATAAGTTTTATTTCATTTCGCCGACGCCTCGGTCCTTTCGACGAAACGCTCAAAATTTTTAATGCGCCGCGCGACGAATTAAGATTATCTGTATCGAAATGAGGGGGAAAAAAGGCGAGGAAGTAGGTCAGCGGTGAAACCCACTGTTTCGGGAAAGCGGGCAATTGGCACTCTGCTCATGACGCGTGCAATTCGCCTCCCGGCCGGCCGTACATCCAGGAGTTAGCGGCACAGCAAATGCTGAGCGACTGAGTAGGAGGAAGGCCCGAGAGGAGCAAACAGCGAATAACCAATCAGCCTAAAACGTATCTGAGGGGCGCGTATACTCGACGAAACGCGGATGCCCGCTTGCATTACGCGCCAATTGGGATAGAACTGCGAACCTGCTTCTCACCCCCTCCCCCTCCTTTGGCGCGGCTTGTTGACAAGTCCATTTGCGCGTGTCCGGTATAACAGGTGCGGTGGTGAATCTGCGCAAAAAAGCGGCGGAAAAAAAAGGAACGCGCAGATCGGACAATTTATTTAATTACATCGTCGATTGACGAGCTGATTGATCCGACGCGTGCATGCACACACGAACCCTCGTTTACAGATCGCAGGCGCGTTCAGATGTACGAGTAAGTTTGCTATTGACAAAGCTCATCGCATGCCCGTTCAAGCGCTAGAAAGAGCGAGAGAGACAGCGAGAGAGAGAGAGAGAGAGAGAGAGAGAGAGAGAGAGAGAGAGACAAAACGACCCGCTAACGGTCGATTAAAGCGTGCGTAATCGTCCCTTGTGTCGGTTCTTTATCTTTGTTTCGCTTTGCGGCCCGAATCCCTTTCTGTCTTCTTTTTTTTCGCGTTTGCCTTTTTTTTGCTGGCCTATACACGCTCGATAACTTTCGCGTTTTGTCGACCGGGCGTTTGCCCAGCAGTATTTTTGATGCACGTTTTTTGCGCTTTTCGGAAACACCAGGTTTGATGGTTAGTTTTTGAATGAAAATAAAGTTGATTGCATTTAACGATGAACTAATATAAAATACAAAAGTTGTGTACTATTGAAAAATGACAGTTTAATGGTCATGCAAATAGCAATGAACTATGCCGGTTTATTTGTTTGTAAATAATTCCAAGCGGTTTGTTACATTCGTTAAAAGGCTGAAAAAAAAAGAAATTACTTTTTAATTAATTATATAAATTTTGGGCTTATTTTAGGTAGAAAAGGTAAACACGGTATATTTTTAATAAATATGGAATGTTGACAAACAAATAAGTCGGTAATTTATTTCAAAGTGTTGTCTTTTCATTATTATTAAATATTCTTTGTTCCTTTGTCCAATAAATTTACATGCTCCTTTTAGTATTTCTATTGTCTAATTTTCATTTGTAAATTCGACTTGGATGAGTAGCAAGTAGTTACTAGAAGTGCTTGCTTTAGTAAAGTTATTTGAATTTAAATTAGCTTCGTGCATACAGAGAAAGAACGCAAGCACTTCTGAAGGCTGTAAGAACACGAGATCGCTGATGATTATTTAATGAAATCCTCAGTGCAAGCTTGCGCGTTCTACACACGTACACTTACGTCAAGATGTTTATTTAATGATTAATGTTCGTTAATATAAATCACTATGTGAAGAAAATTTTACGAGAACTTTACTTTTCTGGGATGAATAAATCTGTAAAATATTGATTTCACTGATATACGGCTGATGCAAATTGTAAAGGCTTTTACTGATTTAAGCTTGTCTCTCGTTCAAATGGTTTTATGATTTTGCTGCATTTGGATAAAACATCATAAGCATTCGAGGAAAATTTTTAAATAAAAAACTAATTAAAAAAGTGGAAGAAGAGAAAGAAAACAAATTAGAAAATAAGCTTACCTCAAATGAGAAATTTGAATAAAGAATAAAAGGAGGTTAGTTACTGAAATATTACTTCTTTTTAGAAACATCTTCATCTTTCTTTCCTAAAAGACGTACAAAATTGCATCTCCTTAGCTTTAATTAAAAACAAGGGGTAATTTCTACGACGCGGAGGAAACTACTGAGCAAAATGTAAAGCCACCAACGTCCATCTTATTTTCTTTCCGTTAAATAGCGTGTTTTTCAGGCGAGCTTTGTTTAAACAGTTCCTTTTGCTGATATTGTTAAGGAAGAAGAGTAAATTTTTATTTTTAAAACAAAGGATTTAAAAGTAAAAATTAATGAAAACGAAACAATGCGCACAAATAAAACAACATCAAATTTTAACTGCGTTTATTTAAATTAGAAGTAAGCAAGTTTTATGATCAAATTTATCGACTAATTTAGGTTCGAACGTGCACCGATACTCGCGCAGTTTCTCAAACACTCAGATAGGCACTTGTGTGCAATGTAAGTAAAAAGCGGTAAGTGTTAGAAAGGGGAAAGGGGCGAAAGAGGGAAGATGAGACTAGAAGTGCAGTCGTGTCGGGCGAGGGTAGAAATTCGAGTTCGCGCGAAAGCCCTCTCCCGCACTCCTGCAGTCTCGGACATTAACAATGGAACATCCGGTGTTGGTTCCGTGTAAACAAGCCCCGGCTTCCCAGTTCTCTCTCTCTCCCTCGCTCCCTTTCACCCGCTCGCACTTCTGGACTTTCCCTTTTCTGCCGCGCCGCGCCATTGAGGCGCTGAAAAGACCCGCAAAGTAGGGGGCCGCCGCGGCCACTCTTTCCGCGCCAGAAGGGGGACGCTCGCCAGTGGATCTGAATATTTGATTGGCAATTTCGCCCGGCCACAAAGCTGCCCGGTGCTGCGTCGTCGTCATCATCATCCGCAGCGTCAAGTGTACACGGCTGGCCGGCCGGGCGCAGCTTTGTCCCGGCCGATGTTGAATGCGAGCCGACGCTTTTATTTCGCGGATGCCCCCGCCTTTGGCGCCGTCGCGAGCTTATCGCTCGATCTCATTTTCGCGAGGACTCGGCATCGTCGCCTGCCAAGGATACGTCCTTCTCTCCCTGTTGGTCGGCTTTGTTCTTTGCTTTCTTTCCCGAGGCTCTTGGTTCTTTTTGTATTAGTCATTGGAATGGGTAAATTGCAGTTTACTTTTTCAGATACTTCGTGCGCCCGAGGAAAAAGAATTATTTTAATATTATATCATTTGACTGAAATTTATAAAAAATTCTCATTTTTATGCATACAAGGTGATTCTTTTTGGAAATAGAAAAACCATCTTTGAAAAGGAAGAATCTCCTTTCTGAAAAAGGAGCTTTTCATTTTTCTTATATCTCAGGTGTTTCTCCTTTCTGATAAAGGAGAATCTCCTTTATAAAACAAGAGAACTGACACTACAATAGGAAAATTCCCTTACTACTAAGATTTTTTTAACTAAAACCATACGTATAATAATCTGAAGAGTGAAAAGTGAATCTACTTAAAAAAAAAACAAATTCTTCAACACTTTTCTCTATGAGATATTGCAGACCTAATTTAATAAATATTTAACAAAAAAAGACTACAAAACAAACAAATTTACGTATGGCATTTTCGAAAAAATATTTGTTGAAAAAGACATCGAAAGATATAAAAAAAAAACTTGAAAAAAATAGCTCTGCGGATACTAAACAATAAAGTAAATTAAAATTTATTGATCTATAAATATTAAAGAATAAATTGTAAATGAAATTGTAAAAAATCTTTAATTAAAGCATACCTAAAGAGCTTGCGATTACTCAATGCACATGCCCCGAATTTTAGGAAGTATAAAATGAAATATCGCGCGCGCGCAATTTTTTTCGGTACTCGTAAAAACGCGCCGGCCCGAGCGAACATAGAAAACTAATAAACCACGCGAAAATCGAAGTTACCGTGTAGCGAGGGGGAAAAAGGCATGAAATTGCGCCGGCGCACGCACCCGTGCTGCTTTATGATTGCTGGCATTGTCGGGCCCGCGACGCTTAATCAAATTCCATTGGAAGACGAAAATGGCGTTTCCGAACTTCATTAACGCGTGCGGCTCACCCAGTCGCGTCACTCACGCGTGCTGCGTCTAAATATTGAATTATCCGCTAATTAAACCGACCGATAATATTCCGATGCGACGCTCGGGTCCGCGCTGCTGCTTGGGCAGCACTATTAATTAGTAGCGGGATGTATCGATTCGCTGATTTATTGCGGCCTACACCGATCCGTAAAACATTATTATTAATGATGGTTTTGTGTGCGTGTGTCCAAATTTTGTGCGCACCCACTGATGAGCCGTGGTTGCTTTAATCACCAACTGAGAATACCCTGGGGCGTGCAGCAATTCCAATAGTTGTGCTGATCTACGTGCATGAATGAATAAATCCAGAATCATACGGACAAATAGTTTATTTAAAAAAAATGAAACAATTTTTTTACTTTATTGAATGTCTTAAAAATATTAAAATTATTTAGTTTTTTTAAGTAACTTAATTATCGTTCGAAAATGAATCCATTTAATGTCTTTAATTTACTGTATTTACATAAATTCCCTTACAATACTTGCTGTACTTACAGCATTGCTTCTTCATTATCGGTAAAACGCTTACAGGAAGCTTTAAACTTTTATGTTCTGCGAAGTGAATTTTTCAGTGCCACTTGATCTCTTGTAAAACGTAATTATAAAGCTTCACTCGCTTAATGCAGCAGCAAGCAAAAACGAATTTAATAATTACAGGCCCGGAAAAAACGGAGAAAGGAGCCACTCTTGAAATCGGTATGGTTATCGGCGATATCGACTTCAAGTGGTCCGCTTTCTCTTCTGGCCTTTTGTGAAGAGAATCAATGGGCGAAGATTCGCCTTTTCCTCCCTAACTCTATAGAAAATCGCGTTGTACCCTCTTCTTCCTCTTACTCCTCTTTATATTTTTGCGAGTTTTGTCTGCAAAACATAAAAGTACAAAACGCTCCTTTTTACAGAGAGAAAAATCACCAAACAAATTCTCTGCCTCTTGAATTTCTGGTTAAAATGTTCATTACAAGTTCTATTCAACCAGTTAATGATCCGGTTTATGAAATTAATACAATATTTAATTTAATAATTATTAATATTCGAAAATTTTATACCAATAATGAAATGTTAATTATTTATTACAGAATAGATGTTATGGATTGACAATGGCGTATATAGTAGTAATCAGACGGAATTGTCTTCAAATTATGCAGAATCTGATGTAGTAGAAAATGCAACGATCCCTTCGTTTAGTAGCTACTGAGTGAGAAAACTGGACCGACATTCCTCATGCCAAACTCCACTGAACTTTGTATTTATAGAAGAGACATTGTGGACGCGTTTCGCACTAATAATCTAAAATCTAAATACAGTATTTTGATCAACAGCAGTCAATTTAAAGGATAAAAATAAAATAAAATAGTAAATGAAAGAAACAGTATTTAAATCATCGAATTATTGAGGTACATTTATTATTATTTTTATTTCTATTATTACCATCCTTTTTATTATTTGAAGTAACTTTAATCTAAAACTAGGAATTTATGCATTCTGTTTTTTATTAATTTAATTTGGTCAATAATATTAATAATCAATCGCTGCTGTACAATCTAATTATAAACATTAATTATCATTTTTATATTATAATTATTCTATTGTATAGTATGACAAATAGAATAACAATAATTAGAAATTATTACAAAATTATTTGTATGATAATTTGAAATTTAAAATAACTAATTATTTCCATTAATTACCTTTTAGTATTTAATTATTTCGCTCTAATTTCTTTAAAACGATGATGTGATCATTAATTAATTCCCGGGTATTTAGCCTCAAATAGCATAGACTTTTGACAGCATCAAAATATCATACCATAGAGGAATATTTATCCGTAATATACAGTCGCAGCGCTGAATGTCTCTTTCAAAGCAACATTTACTCGCGCTTGCATTTGCACATTGACGTGAATAACTAATTTAATTACTTCACGAAAACAGACACGAGCCTCTAGACTTGGTTAATTTTCTGCTTGAAAGCTCACTTAGCGCATTTGGTTTGTATTCGAAACACCTTTTGAGTTATAGATTATTGCCTCCTCGCTCACTCGGTTTATTAAAACATTTAATTAAAGAAGATTGACAACTTAATTTACTCGGGCGTTCAATAGAAGTTTTGATGCTTTCTAGTATTGCTTCGTTATTTACCTTGCACTGATTACGTTACTCGAAGTTCGAATATTCAATTAAAGAGTTTTTAAATATTCCAGTTAAACTTTTCTTTATGCAAATTCAAAACTTTAGCTTTTTATTTTATTTTTATGAAAAAAGCACATTTCGAAGATTCCCGCGAAAAAAGCACATTTTATATTTCTCCCTAAATAGCACACACGTATAAAAAATATTTAACTTTTTAGAAACGTTAGATAAATTTTCTTTTAATATTTTGCATTATTATTCCCAAATGTACTTTTTTTTCTCGGTAAATCTTTCAAAAGGGAATTTCTCATTTTATTTTTTTTTTGCAAAAAGCTGAAATGCACTTTTATTCGTTATAGGAACGACAATATTATATTAGCTACCTTGTTTAACCAGTGAGCGTTATTAAACACTTATACGTTAAGTTTATGGAGCGACTGAAAAGCCGGGCACCTGGGACGTTATCATCGGCGAATACCGCCTTCCGTGCGAGCTTCCTTTAACAATAGGGACTTTATAACGATGAAAGAAGCGAGGAAGGGCGTCCACTGTGGTCCGAGGGCTCGAGGATCGCCGCCTATCGGTCAGAGATCGGATTGGCGCCGTAGCGGCAAGCCACGTCCTGTGGGATTAAAGCGAAGCTCCGAGGAATTGCGGCGGAAGCCGTGGAATTTCAATAATCGCATGGTCAGAAACATTTTAATGTCACTTGGATCGTGCGACATCATGGAAAATTTAAAGCCACGCGCAGAATTTTGTTTCTTCTTGTAGTTTAAGGTTTTAACACAATGATTTTTCGATTTCGAAGGAGATGCAACATAATTATTACTTTATTGCCAAAAAATACAAGCTTTGTCCATAGTTATTTACTGCGTTTTTAAAAGGTAGAAAAATGTGGAATAAATCTGATCTAGAGCGCGTCCTGGGAGTTACCAGAAACAGGAATCGATTAAAAGTTAGCTCATCAGTCAGATTTTGCGATTGGATGATTCAGCTATCGAGCAAACATAATGCAAATCTCCGCGGAACATTCGCGGAAGTACTCGTGCGTTATTAAACTCCAAAGACCTCGCAACTTCTAGACGCACACTCAAGTTAAATGGGCCGATCACCGATCTCCGATAACTTTCCAAAGCTTGCGAGATAAACGTATTTATTCCCTTGACACCTTTCTTTCTTTTTATTTACATTTTTAAGCTGTACAGTCGTTTTTAAAACTGGTCTCTTCCATTTGAAGCTTTATGTCACAAGCGCAATATTATAAAAATTTCATTCCATCAAAATGTAGCTTTGAACAAAAATGTAGTATTTCATAGAAATATTCGATTCACATTGCATGTAATCATTTCCTTTGCAGTTTGTGATTGATATACCATATTCGTTTCAAATTTCGATACTGGTGTTAGTTAATTGATAACTGGTTTTTCACTTATGGGCTCGAACTGAAATAGATTAAATTACTCATCCATTTATACGATCAGATTATAAATTAAAATCACTTGTACTTGCAGCTGTCATAATTATTAGTTTACATAATCATTTTTACACTTATACATTTCTTGTTAATCATAAATTACTCTTCGTAAAAAAAGAACTGTGCTGCACACTCGTTTCGAACTATTAAAATTAATAACTCTTAAAATCCATTTGACAAGTTATTTCGCAATTACGAGGCACCCTCGAATCTCAGCGTGCGTCGTGCGAGTAATCGAATGCAAGCTCCGTGTAGACGATCCCCTTGCTCCGTTCGCCCTCCCGGCGAGCCAGGGGAGCAGCGCCCGTTCGCCGAGGTGACGACAAGTGTCGCAGTGGGGCAACTCGCAAGTGTCCCGGACACGCGGTTTTGCCGCCCCCCAACTTCTCCGCGCGTATGCCTCCTCCAAACTCGCTGTTTCGCGGAATGCATGTCGCGCGCGCAGAAGCGAAGACGGCCCTCCACCGCGCTGATGAATAAACTGCGGATTTAGAGAGGCCCGCGCCTCGTTAGAACAGGTTCGCCCGGAGTTTTGCGGTCGGGCCGCAGCTGCGGCCGGTGCGCGTTTGCAAAAAAAAAATGCCAACTACACGGCGGTTCGCTAACTGTTTGACGCTGGCAGTTCACTGTTTAGTCGCTTCCGCGTGAATTAAACGAGACAAAAATATAATTGTTTTTCTTAAAACGAGTATAGCTCACCGTAGCAATCAATCAACCGGTAAAGCCGCTCAGGTGAAAGCGAGGTGGGTTTATCAATAAAGTCGAATGCATATATCTCTGCTTATTCCGAAAAGGTCCATTATTATTCAAAAGCCAGTGGGGGTCCGGGAAACTGTTCGATGTCAGAAGCGCGGATGGAATTTCGGCCGGCGAGGTAGAGAGAGGCGGGGGTGAAGAAGCGGCGGGGGCGACGGCTTGGCCGGCGGTCGAGGGAGCGGAGCGCGCGCGCGCGCGCCGGGGCATCAGTTAGTATGCAAAGGCGCAGAGGAACTTGAACCGGGTGCGCGCGGGCACCGCAATGTGTGCGTATGTATCGCGCGTGTCGGGCCGCGTGTGCGCCACGGCCCCGAGGACGTGTATGAGCTCAAACAAGGGAGCGGCGCGAGCCTCGCCTACAGAGCGAGTCGCCCGCCCACGTAGTTTTCGTTACCCGTCGCCGCAGTAATTATTCTTGAGGCGTTCGCGAGATTCAGCCGGGGCCCCCGCGCTCCCTTTATTCTCCACGGCGACGCCGAGGCTTAAGCGGACCTTTCCTCAGCCGTGGAAACCCTCCATAAATGGGTTATCAAACTGATCCCGAAGTGGGACCGGGATTATTAATTAATTATTTATTTAGGTGGCGAAAATGGCAGCGAAATGTTTAGCTTCAAATGCTCAACGATATGGCTCGTTGGATTTTGTATTTGTGATGATATCGTCGTTCCTAAAGAAGAAAAGCACATTTCAAGAAAGGCCAATTTTAATTCGTTTAAATCGTTAAATTTTAACTTTTTTAAATCGTTACCTAAGTTTATCAGTTTTTAAAATACTTTTCTCTAGTGCTTAAAAAAGGCGCTAAACTCACACTCGTTCAAAAATCACCTCTTACGTACTAGTATCGAAAACTATAACGATTGTCGTTCGATGTTACTTTAACATCGCAATATACACACCAATATTTACACATGAACTTTCACAAAAAAAAATCGTTGACATTTTTACTGCAATAGCAATTTTTTTTACTGTTCATCAAACGCAGTGTTGCATAAAAAGATAAATACTATAAAAAAATATCGTTTTTAAAAACGAACCGATCGCTTATTATTTTATGGCTAGTAATAAATATATCGAAACGACGAATAGCAATACATATGTAGGAACAAAAAGAGAAATAAATAAAAGAAATTTGACTATTTTAGAAATAAAAAAATTGGCAATAGTTCTGCATAAAAAATGGCAGTGTGTAAATTATCAAGAGGACGAAAACGAGAATTGCGCTCCACTAAAAATTACAATATTTCATGAGTATTATGCTCAGTCGGTAACAGGTGACTTTTGCTTCTGTCTAATTATTATGAACGCAAAGTATCTCTCACCGCACACAGCCCCTCTGCTCACAGCGTTGCTATTATACGCTTCTCTCTACCCTCTTCAGCATGCATACAAAGCGGTATTTATGACCTGACGCTGCGCATACACGCGCCCAAGCTCGTGCAAATATTCATTCTCAACAATCGTTTGCTTCCCTTCTCTCTCCCACTCCTCCCTCTCTCTATAGTTTTCTCTCTTTTGCCGTCTCTTTCTCCCTCTCTATTGCCGTCTCGCTTCTTCTCACATTTTCTGCCTTTTCAGTCTATCTTTCTCTATTTCACATTTTCGCGTGCGAAAGCACCAGACAGGGACAGCTGTGCAGTGTCATTTGCAAAAAAGATATCCGCCGGAATTTTGACTCGACCCAAAAGTGTTTAAAATGAAAAGACAATTCTTTTTAGAAAATGTAAAAGTTTTTAAAAGAAAAATATATTCAGTACTACAAACGAAACAAATTCAAAACGATGTGGAAGCTGCGTTATTGCGCGCGTTTGAAGAAGACTGCTACAGCGCAAACTTCTCGCGAATTCGTGCTCATTTAATATAATTACGTCCGGGAATCCCGTGCGGGACGCTTTGTCACTCTTTCGGCCCGAGCTACCGGCGGCGCTCCGGCCGCCACAGTAGACCATCATCGTTTTCGTAGGCCTTCCTGCCTCCTGCAAATTCACCCGGTGCTCTTTCTCCCCCTCGCTGCGTCGTGTACCGGGAGACGTCGCGTCGGATACGCAATTCCCGACGACCCTTTCGGCGCGTAGGATGCGAACTTTTGGACGAGATTTTGAGTTAGGAGCGCCGACGGCCGGATCCCGAAAGGGAAATCGTAAACAATGAGCTTGTTCGAAATTTTATGCTAATTAATAGGGCAGATTAATGTGGGTTTGAGTTAAAGCGCGCCGGGAGAACAATGCCGCGGTGCGCGCGCGAACGCGCGCTGCACACACCCGCCCTCCAACGGTGCTGATTCTTGCAACGAGATTACCCCGAGCTTAATTGTCGGGAATATTTTAGTTGACACTTATTAGCGGAGTACAATTATAGCGGCATACCTGCTAGAGCTTCTGTTTTCAGAATATTCATTTAAACTGAAACTTAATTAACATGCCGTAATAGTGTGTAAGGGAACAGTATCAACTGAAATTAATAATTATTAAGGCGCTGGTATCTGGATGTAATAGAACTTTATTGACTAATTCATGGAAATAAGTTATATTGATATTAGAAACTAGTAGTTCAAGTCTAAGTGTGGTCGTACTTCCAACTATTTTGTCCAAATTAATTCCTTCTAACTTCCAACCAAAGCCATGTAAGGTAATTCATAACTCGATCTAGAAATTATTTATATATTTCCGGGAAGTGTTTCTTTTTGTTTTTATTCTGAAAAAACGTAACAATAGGTATTGTTTTGTGCTATTTTTTAATTAATTTCTGTCCATTCAAAAGTTGTATTGATATTAAAAACTATTCGTTCGAGTCAAAGAATGGTCGCAATCCGAACTATTTTTAGAATTAATTAAAAGCTTTCAATCGAAGTGATTGTAAAATATTTCGTCTTAAAAATTATTTCATTTATCTTCAATAAACAATGCAAACATAGAAAAAATGTCGAATAGAATATAGTAGTTATTTATTTTAATACAATATCATTTTGTTTTATTTTTAAACGAGGGGCTGCGCACTTCAGAAATCATCTAAACATTTAAAAAGATTTCAAATGATTTCCAAAGATATCCAAATATTTCTTTTTTTATTTCTTTTTAGTGCGCAGCCCCTCGTTTTTAAATTAAATCCATTTTATTCAAACATTCGAATATCAACAATTTTGTTAAAGCTTTCCACTTGAACAATTAGCCAATTTTCGCCCTCGACATCTACCCATTTCCTGTTGCAGTGTAAAAAGTCGTTTACGCTTCGGCACAGCTTAACTGGCAAGTGCGAATGAGAAATCTCAAACGGCAGACGTCGAGGGCAAACGTACGCGAGCGAGGCGAGCCGCGGAATTCGTAGGTGGAGCGAAAAGGAAGCTCGTGGGGGGCATAACTCGTTTAAGCAACATCAAAGGAAGAGAGGAAGTGGCCCCGGCGTAAGGAAGGCCTCAACCGCTATGCTGGTGGCTCGCGCCATTCTGATTGCTCGAAACCGAGGCTGAGCCCGCTTCCTCTGTCTCTTTCTCCTGTGTCGCGGATCCGCAAATCTCACCGCGTGTGTGTCCCTTGCGCGCGCGACAGCACCGCCGCCGCCTGATCGCGAATTCACATTAGCACGCCGGTGTCGGCCTTTCAGTTTCTTGGAATGTCTTTAATTTATGTATGATATTCCAGAAGTTGTAATCACGGCTATTGAAAATTGAAAACTGAATGCACAACCTGGAAAGTTGCATGTCGGGATTGTTACGCGTTGGGATGAAAGAATTTGTTTGCTGATGTAGTCTGTAATTTTATTTGTTATATTCGAATTTATTTATTTTTGTATGAAATCTACGGGATTAAATCTCTTTTGTAAAACTTTTTTAATAGAACGCAATTAGGTAGCATGTATAAACTGAGTTTTAATAGAATTTTTCGATATCCGATCTTATAATATAATTTTTAAAAGAGAGTAAAAAATAAAATTATAAATTAAAAGTTTTTGTTAATATCGCTCAATTTATCGTGAGATATTGCATTAAATATTATAATCTTTTAATGAGTAAAGTACACATTTGATTTAAACTTGTTTCGTAGTCAATTTTATAATTAATAACAACATTTAAATTTGACGTTACATGTAATTTAATAAATTCTCAGTAAATTATATGTAACTTTGTTTTATTGACATTGACAAAGTAAATTTTGCCTGCCCATTAAACAAAAAGCCAATGTCCATAAACTACGATGTACTTTTAATTCAAATAAAATAGCACGCAATATCTCAATATCCATAAATTCCCGGGGATAACTTTATTTCCAAACGCGAGTTAGCCAAATGCTTCCATTCATTAGAAACTCGACAATCTGAGGAAAGGTAAAAGATTAAAAAGTTCTACCCAACGATAAGCCGGCGGAGCTATTCAATGAATTTCAATTGAAGAAAGTCTAACAAACGAAATAAACGAATTCCCCCAATAACATTCGGAGGGAACGCCGCGAAATCCCCTTCTCGCTCGATATCATTTCAAAACCGAGCGGAGCTCCCGCGCGCGAGGAATACCTCGACATCGAATACCCGCTAACTAATATAGCGCGATTCCGCAGCCGCCGTGCGCAAAAATGAAAGCGAAAGAACGGAAAGAGGAGGGGGGGAGAAGCCGACATTGGTAGGGAGGAGCCGCATCGTTTCCCTTTTCAAGATCCACTTTTCTCCGCGCGCTCGTGTTTCCGGCCGCGCATACAATCTCCCGTTATCTCCTCGTTCGCCCTGCGGTCGGTCTTTCGCGTGACGGTGTGTGCGAAGTTGTATCCGTGGAGTGTGCAGGGCGCGTCGAAGTATAGCTAGCGAACACCGCGCGCTCGCGCGCCACCCAATCTCCTTAGCGATGCAGACTACGCTTTCGCACTCCCCCCGTGTCTGGGACGTTTGCCGTTCTTTATTTTTCTGGCCGCGACTGTATCTTGAGCTGCCTGTCGCGAGCTCTGATAGGATATACTCTTGCGAGAGCGTACACGTCGATAGGTGCAACTGCTGGGTTCGTTTCTTGCAAAGGACCGAGGGCAGTCCCGATGGCCTTTCATCTCCGTATCATATAAATACCATCGCTTTTTTTCTAAATTTAATAAGAATTTAAAATGTACAATAGTAAGTGGTGCAATTTGAAAAGTCTATTCTATTTTTCCTGAACTATTGTATTTATCCGCAGGATTTTCAAATTTTTACAATAAATCTACTTTATTCTATTTTATTGCAACTGCATTTGAGGGAAATATTAATAAGTATTCAGACCTGGAGGCAAGAAGCTAGTGCAGAATAAAAATTGGGTTAAGAATATGTATGAAGGTGACCCACTTTAATGCGAGTACTCTTCATTAGGATAATTTGAATTTTACGTGAAAGCTGTTAACGTCATCTTTTTTCATATTTCATGCATCTTTTTTACATCGTTGACGCCTTTTTCTGCGGATGCATAAAAGCGTGAAAGTAACTACTCGAAAAACATGACTCATCAAAGCGTAAAAAACTCTACTCTTATACGTAATATAATTAAAAAAAGAACAAGCACTGTCCATTGAACTTAATTAAAAAAAAATTATTTTCCTCAATAATATCTATAACGACGGCTTTCCCCGCGACTGCGCGCTCGCACCCATGAAAGCGAGGAGAGCAAAAAAAATCGGTCAGACGGGGAATTCAATAGTTCGAAGGCGCGGGGCCGCGACTCATTTCAAGCCGCTTACGGGGGGCAAAGCGAGTGCGAGCGCGCGCGGGGGGCTTTCTCCCGGCGCGGAAAATCCGGCCCGGCGCGTTCTGGAACGTGAGCACGGCTCTGGCGTCGGCAGCAAAGTGCTTTAAGCGGCCGGTGGCACTTTGCCTTTAGAGGAGTTCGGCGGCGCGCAAAACACGCGAGGCGCGCTAACCGAATGAAGCGCGTCCGGAGGGCCGTAGCTGAGTCCGCGGAAATGAAAGCCGGGCGTCTTTAGAGGCCGCCGTCGTCGTGACGGCGGTTACGCGCGCGCGCCGTCGAAACGAGATTGCACGGATCGCAAAGCAAATTGAGCAGATTATTGGTGCGTTTCCTTTTTTAATTATGTACTTGCTGTTTTGAGGACTTTTGGAAGATTGGCAGGTGTGGCTAGATCCGATCAACGATGCAAGCTTTACCGAGAGATATTTTTGCATCACTCGGACTTGGCATAATCTTGTTCAACCAATATTTATCCTCTAAAATTGTATTACTAAAAGACCTCTAATTACACTACAAAATAGTTCAAAAATTGATGCAATAAAATATTTATTAATTTTAAGTTCATTTAAAGGTCTTCGAATTGATCCTTAGACAGTAGAACAAAAAAATAAGTAGTAAAGGTCGGGTTTAGTCAGACGTATGTTATTCTTGATAGGTATAAGTGAAATATCTGTAAAATTGATAACAATTTCAATTGTTCATACAAACTAGAGTGTTTTTATTTACTCATAGATTAAAAAGTTAGTTTTTGCAATTTATGAATGCCGCACAAAATATTGACATTTCTACTTATTTCAATAATTTTCACCTTTATGCGTCTTAACTTCTTTCTTTTCCGATTATTTTTTTTACATTATATTCTGATCATCCAACTGTAAAATCACAATATTCAGTTCGCAACTTTATCTGCATTTCTCTGCTTGCTCATTATCTGTGTGCATTCGATCACACCTCTTCATCATGATTCTATTGATAATTCTACAATTTGATTGTCACCGCAGAAAAAGCACAGTTTATGAACGCATGCATTCATAAGCTTTATCTACTCTACGGTAAGATGCGCGTAAAGCCAAGTCGCATAATTTCTTGCGCAATAACGCACGCAGCTGTGCTGCAGGGTGTAGACAACGCGAGCTTTTGTCGCACGCCGGCAAAGACACGTCGACTTTGTTGCCCGAGCAGTATAGCAGCCACCGCCGCGGCGAGAGAGGCGCGCACCTAATACTTTTTACGAGTAGCACGATGCGCGTTAACGATGCGCGGCTCAGTCGTTCGGCAAACACTTGAGGGCCTCGCAGTTTCCGCGATGCCCCGTTACGCTCGCGCTCGCGGCGGCGGCGCGCATGCACGCGGCCGCGAGTTTCGCGCTTGATAGGGCGCGAGAGCCCCGGTTTTACGAGTACGGCGAGCCGCGTATACGCCTCGGAATGCCGCGAGCTTTTATTAGGGCAGCCGCGAAACCGAAGATGAGGGGAGCGGATCGCGCGTAGACGGGCCCGAAGAGCCGCGCCGATGACTCCGTCGATGTCGATTTCTCAAGTTTCCGCCGGCGTCGTTTCCAGTTATTACTCGCCGAATGGCCTTCTCCAGCTTTTTGGTTAAACCCTTATTTTGCTTTATTCGCCGAAAGGATGCAAGTACTCGATCATATCACATTTGTACTGCAGTTTTCAAGTCATTTTTTTACATTTGGTAAGAAGTGTAAATCGAATATGGTCAGACGTAACTACCAGCAGTAGGGTATCAAGATTAACCAGTAGTGTAAATCGAATATGGTCAAAAATAACAGTCTGTAATAGAGTATCAAGATTGACAAGTAGTGTACATCGAATATGGTCAGACGTAACTACTTGCAATAGAATATCAAGATTGACTCGTAGTATAAATCGAATATGGTCAGACATAACTGTCTGCAATAAGATATTAAGTATTATAATGATTAAAAGTCTTTTAAATTTTGTCTATCTTTATTTATTATTCAAAAAACTGTTCTTAACCAAAAGTTTGTTTATAAAATCTATAAACAAAATAATAAAATATTTCACAGCAAACTGTTTTATAAGTAATAAAATAATTTGGAAAAGATTATATGTTTTATAAATAAAACTAGTAACTATACAATTTTTAATATATTTAAATTTTCTTTTTGTTTTTGTAGAAGTTTATTAAATAATTTATAAAATAATTAAAATTTCACGAAATTAGTCTTTAGCATAAAATCTATTATGAATAAAAAATCAAAGCCCTTAAAGGTGAAGTACGAGTATAGGTTGTAAAGAGGTGTCATTTATTAGCTCACATTCTCGGCTGGCAGCGAACGTAAAAATAGGTTGTCGTTATAAAAAGAGTCAATATACGACTAATTTTTTCTACGGTGGATAATTGCCGTAAATACGATACTTTAAAGCCGGGCTTCGGCTTACAAAGGCGGGGTCCTCATTCGAACCTGAAATCCGAGATAATTGCGAAACCAGATAGTGTTATTTAAATTATCGGCTGGTCATGAGAAGCAGATCGACATTTTTCATCTTTATTGAGTCCTTATTCTTTAATATTATTATACTAATGTTAATAGACTTTTTTATTACTCGTTCCTTATAATAAATATTCCTTCTAAAGTTTATTAGTAATAATAATAAACAATAACTAATTTTTTTGCTTAATAACGTTTAATATCTAAATCGATAATCCAATGTCTGACCATATTCGACTTATACTACTTGTCAAATACATTTCCTTATACAGTCAATGATATATTATTGAATTTGGTGTCATTTATAAGTTATGCTCACCCAGCAGATAAAGCAACTTAATGAGAAGTGCAAGATGAATGTTATTCATCTTATCCATAAAGCTTCGAGGTTCTCGAGCCGCAGAGATACGAAAGTAGCCGAAAGGAAAAAAAAGGCTCTTCACTTAAGAGAAGATCATTTTTCGAATTATCTCGAGTCTGCCGGCAGCGTTTGGGCGTCACCTCGTCTTCATCGATGGCTACTTTTTTGCCTCCTAAATCGCGCCGCATAAAGCAGGTGTATACATATATGGGGCGCGGCGAATATGACGAACGGTATTCGAAGTGCACGGCGCGGAGATAGCGTCTTTCGCCTGGGAAAAGGTGATAAATCTTTCCTCTCGCCTCCTAGGCGTCGACGACGCCCATCGAGAATATGGTGATTGAGACTCGCGCGCATTCGCTCAGCCGGCGCTGAGGCACAAAGAGGAGAAGCGTCGAGAATAAAACAATTTAGATAGATGGATTTCGGCTCCCTTCTCGCGTTCTTCCACTCGGCGCCTCGCGACGATCCGCTTTTTTTTCGACTCGCGACCTTTTCTTATTCTTCTTTTTTTTGTCGTCTTATGAATATCGCCGGCCAGATGTTGCAACCCCCAGCTAGCTATGGGGGATTTGTTGCGATATCCTCAAAAAAGAAGCGGTGCTTCAATGAAAAATCGATTTTAATATGAAGATGCGAGCGTTTTTCTCTTGTCATATCGCAATAGCACCTGGCCTCTTGAGAGGTAGGGGATCAATGCTTATTAGTGACTGTCGAATAGACGGAAGCTTGCAGTATGTCAATTGCAGGGGGTGTACCACTTTTGATGACGCTTTTGTCACTGTATAATTTTTGTATTTCAATTTTTTAAGAAATAGAACGTAAAAAAGTGCACCTATTTTTCATTGAAAGGAAATTAATTAAAAATCTGTAGACGTAGGAAATTTAGACAGGCACAGAAAAGAACTGTAAAAATCAATTCGATTTGGGCTGAGTAAATATTTATACAAGAAATAACTTTCATATAACTCTTCGGCATTTGAAATAATGCGCACCCATACATATCTCTTATCAAATATTTGTATTTTATTTCTCATCGTACGTTTGATCTTCTGAAGCCCCTTTATCGGGAATCTAAATTGACCTGGTGCGTTTTCTTTAAGCCTGTTCAAACTGAAAATAAATCTTTTTAGGATTGCTACGGCTGAGAGCTGTATTCATATTTATTTTTCCGATTCTACAATTATTCTGGAAAAATTAATTGGTAATTTTAAGCGCACATCTATTTGGGTTTGCACACTTTTCTTTTGTATTTTCTTTTTGTAAAGTAAACTGACACAGAGGTTAATAACCACTTTATAATGCAACGTGCTTTAAAGTATTACGACTGCATTATGGTAGAATAACTTTAAAAAGTCATTTTAATGCTGAAACTTGAAACTATGAAACAAGGTTGCACATTACCATTTAAAAGTTTATTCTTTTATTTATCATTCATCCAGAAAAAAACTTTTTTCATTTAAATTGCAACTTTCTTATAAGACTTAGCTCCACAGAAAGCCATTTATTTTTTACAAGCTAAGTTCTAGATAAAGAAAATGTTATCGTCTCTAAGAAATTATTTACGCATTATTTTTACAGCCAAGTCATTCAAAATTCACATTTAACAAATGTTCCCATAAAAGCGTAAGTCGATGTAAGAATTCCTCACTGAAAGATAAAAAAATGAAGAAAAATATTGGCACTGAATAGCCGGTAGTGCGTGGTTCGCACACTTTGTTAGGAAAGTGGCTGACCTCGCGCGCAAGCTCGGGTGTTCCCTTTGAAAAAGTGCCGGGACGCAGACCCGCGTCTGCCAGTTGCAGCAGAAGTATCGGCGGC
Source organism: Eurytoma adleriae (assembly GCA_900480045.1). NCBI lineage: Eukaryota > Metazoa > Arthropoda > Insecta > Hymenoptera > Eurytomidae > Eurytoma > Eurytoma adleriae. The sequence goes on along the minus strand of UXGC01000058.1, from coordinate 261,534 downwards.
CGTGGGAGGGTCGGGGGCGGGCGGGAGAAGAGAGCGCGCGGCACGAAAGGCGAAATGAGGTTTGCAATTCGGCACCGTGGAAGGAGAAGAGATTAAGTACCCGAGCGCGAGTAATGCGTCCCGGTCCCTTTTTCCCGGTGATTTTAGGCGGTACACGGATGAAGCGGAAAATGGACTCGACTCAGCAGGAAGCGTCGGGAGAGGGCTTATATGTATATACCGGTCTCCAATGATAGGTTCTTTAATAAATGTACCGTAAAATGCGCTGGCCCCCCCGGCACCCCTCCCCTGACCCGTCGCCGATGAAGCTCGCGCGGCGTCGACGACGAGTAAAAGCTTGATGGCAACGGTCGAACGAAAATCCAAACTGACGCAGGCGACGCGCCAGTCGTCGAGGGAAGACGTTCCCACGGCTACGATGTGCAGCATTTACTTTCTTATCTCTCGACCGTTCCAACGCAGTGAAACGATGGTCATTTCTTTTGGATGAGAGACATTTTTTGGGAAGTAAGGATAACTTATTCGATTTTTTTTAGAAGAGGGCGCTATTTGCCGAGATAGATAGTGTCAAAAAATTTCCATAAATCAATTGAATATAACTACGTTATATTAAGTGTAAAATTTGTTAGAATTTCTTTGGTCGGAAAATTTTTGAAGTTAAGTTTTAATTTAAATAAAGATTTCACTTACCTTATTTTACAAATAAAATCATCAATTGGATAGGGAATAAATATACGTGCAAACTGTAAAAATGAAGCATAAAAAATGCATCATAAAATTTTAAAATAAATATTACATTCTTGGAACAAAAATATTCAAATCATAAGGAATTAAATAAAAGAAATAATAGACCAATATATTGTGTTATATTTTCATGTAATTTTATTATAAAATATATTAATACGTATAACATTTACATAATGTCGAACATACATTATTATATACAGGGTTTCGCACATTCGGCGTAATTTGATTTCCATTCATAAGTTTTCTTTTACGTTTTTATTCGATACGTTTTTCATGTACTTTTGCTTTCCCGCGATAAATTACGATGGTGCAAGACGGAACATCATAATTTTTTGCGAGTTCAGCACTGTGGGTTTTAGAAACTTGACTGTCTAGATTATTATCATAACATTAACTTCGGAATTTTTTACCACAAGCATACGACTTTCAATTAGGGGTTAACGTTTGCTCGATGCATATATTTAAATAAAATTTTATTTTCATTGCATCTACGAGTTTAAAAAATTAATTAAAAATTATTTACACAATTTAATGACCTTCTCATATACAATGTTTTTAAAAAAGGATCGTAAAATACACGTGCGATTGTGTTGGAACCCACGTTAATGTAAATATATCGTTAATTAAAAAAGTAATTATTTTTTAAACTCATGCAAAATGTTTGATTCTCTTCATTTTCTTTTTTAATTATTATACCTTAAACAAATTTTCGCGGAAAAAGTATTTTAACAAAGATATGGTCTTTGAAGGGATAAAAAAGTTTTTAATTATTTTTCCGAGAATTTTTTAACAGCTAAATAAACTTTTTAATGTGAAAGATTGTTCGTGGCATTGATAGCAACTTTCATATGATTCATACCAGACATAACAATAGCCGTTTACATAAAAATGAATGCAATTAATATCAACAATTGATTGATTACGTCTTTACAATTTATTTGTATTACTATCAAATTTGAAAAGCAAAGAATATAATTTGATTAATTTTCTTTTTCGTTTGATGTCAGTATTTGCTCTTTTTATACAAGTAATATAAACTTCAAAATTTGCACCCTCTTCATTACGAACAATTTTAACAAAATAATGTGATTTTTTCATTTTTTACGTCACTGTTAATAGTACTTTGACCTTGTTAAAAAAAATCAATATTTTCAATATTCTTTAGAGAAAACCGCCACAATAGGGAAAAGGCTTTGAGAAAAAAAGTCGGCGAAGAAACCGATAGAATGTCTAGTTCAACTAGGACAGTGCCAAGGTATATATGCAAGTGGCAGGCATACTTTCCTCGTCTAACTATGAAAATCCCACTGTCATGACCCGCGAGATAGAATCGGTTTCGCCGTAGGGCTGAAACGCTACGTATATACGTAAGGACGACATGTGGTGAAATCATAAATGTCAGTTCAGTAGCGCCATTTTCGTATTCGTGCCAGCGTCAAGGGATTTACGACGACTATGAAATCGCACACGCTCGGGTTCGAGGCCTTTCTTTCACGGCGCTCACTCTTCTCCTTTTTTTTAACTTCATTCTTCAACACTGTAGCACTCGCAATATTGCTCGTAAGTTCAACTCTCGCTATATACATAGTTTGTTATCGACGAAAAAAAAATAAAGGCGGACGACCGATGCATCCAGTTTTCGTAAAAAAAATGCACACTCGCTGTTTCATTTATTTGAATGTACGGCTGCAGAGCCGATAACTTTTGATGATCGCAAAGTACGGTGCTTCGCTGGCGCGTAATTGAATAATCCCCCTTTTATTTTAATTGCGAAATGTGGGAAAACTTGTTTTCCAATTTCGCGATAGAGTCGAAATAGTTTTCTAATACTTATGTTAATTCTGGCAGCTACTGCAACTGTTTCAATTATTCTGTTTAATTTCGAGTTCCATGAAGTTACCCACATTCGTATTGTTTCACAATTTCGCTCTGCAGTTTCCAAGCCAATAAAATTCATTTAATTACACTCGAATTTGTAGTTTTAAGCCTTGGTATGGATTGATAATTTACACTGACGTTGACATGATTCAATTGTTAAAAAGATATTAAAAGACAAGCAATTTTTGCATTTTAATTGGATAAGAAAGGTCAAGATTTATTTGTTCAACAATATGCCATTTAAAAATGAAGGATACCGAAATTAATGAACGGCCGCGCGGGGGAGTTGGAAGTTATCGACTTGCCTTTGTCGGCCGCCAAGCGACGAGTTTCCACTGGCGTCGTCACCTTATAAAGGCCTACTCGAGGCCGACGGTGCGGCCCATCGACGCTCTTTTCCAATTACGCTGCAGGCTGCGGCTGAGTCGAGTCCTTTATTATGAAGGCCCGTTCGCGGCAACGGTCTTCCTCTCGTAAATTCATGACTCCGCAAGCTAATTACCGGCGCGCTAACCGCCACAATGGCCACCGACAGAGACGGTAGATCGTTTGGCGACCCACCTACGCGTGTGTACTCAACAACCTCTTCGTGCGAGTGCGTGCCTTCTCTCGCGATTCTCGCGCTCGTTAGACTCTACATCGATACGTTTGTGGTATATCTGATTGAACTAGATGTTTAGATAGTATTCTTATTCAATTCTGCAATGTTTAACTAATGAAAACATCGGATTTTTAGTTTAGTATAATTAAATTAATGATTTTAAATAAACTAAAGAGATCTATATAATTAATTATTTGTTCTCAAAAGAAACATTAATTTTCAAGCGAATCATATTTCTCGTTGGTTCAATCTTCAAGATTGAATTGTTTAATAATACCAGCACTTTTTTTGAAAATTTTCTCACGGAAATATAGATCCCTTGAAAAGTACACTGAAATGCAATATGCAATGCATTATTTTTGCCCGAATTTTAGAATATTTTTTCGTCTCAAATAACAGAAAAAGAGATTTGAATTTTTATGCTTATACATATCCGTATTGAACAAAATTCTTTCGTAATCCAAATGGAAATCCGAGCGAAATAGGGACATCAAAGATCGAAATGGAGTTTGCAGCCCTTCTGCAGTTCGACTAGAGTGTCAAAAGGTAGATATACCTCGTTACAATCGAGAGGGAATGAAATCCATTTTTTCGTGTTATAACTAAAAATTTTAGTTTAAAATATTACGTACATACTTTGAGTTATAATTTTTTAAATAAATTATTTAAATACCATTTACTTTCAATGTTTAAATTTCTCATTGCTAGAAGAGTATGCATTTTGATAAGCCTTTATTCAAAATTTTGAAATAATTAACAAATTAAGTTGTTAATAAATATAAATCTATTAAAATGTATTTATGCGGTACATTACCTTTTTTATTCTAAAAATTTCGGCCTTAAATTTATTTAGATAACTTAAATAGTTGTTTTGGAAGAAAATTTCTAAGGGTAGATTTTATTCCATATTAATGTTTTTAGCACATACAATTGAGGACAATCTAGATCTTTCCACGAACTTTGACGACTATTTTATTAAATCCTTGTTTTTAATTTACGATCGCGCTTTCTTGATTGTACTAAAAAAAATCTTTACAAAGAAAATGTGACTTTTACCACGATGAAGTGACGACACGCCGATAGGCCGATCCATCAGACTCGCGCATTTCGCAATCCGATCGCGAAACTCAAACGCTCAACTTGCGGTGAGCGAGCGTGAGTCCGACAATGACCGTAGGCCAGCGGGATGCGTTTATTGGTGACGACGACGAGAGCCCTTTGAAATGTGGCCTGATGTGATTGGCGGTTTGATTATCGCGTTTACGAAGCGAGTGACGCGATGCCCGTTCCGCCTCGTACCGTGCGTGCGGCTGCAGGCACCAGGTTGAAAAAAAGGACACCCTTGTTCCGACCGATAGTCGACCCTGTTTGTCAGGGGTCACAGATGGTAATGCGAGCGTTTGAGCCACTTTCGCCGGGACTCGGGAAATTCGAGTCGCTGCTTTTGCTTCGCTTGAAAGAAATTTTAAGCGCGTAAATTGAATTGGCTTGAATTGTTGATACTGCAGCGTCCAGGCCTAGAATTAATGTAATTTACAACTTTAAAAAAAAAAGTAATAATTTTCTTACCAAGGCTTAAAATAAAATTCGTGTGGATGAATTGTATGTAATTATTGTTAAAGGAAATTACTTTGAAGTTTCATTTTTTTTGTTCCATTTGGAAAATTTTGTAACAAAGATTTTCAATTAAGGAATTGGGTGGAAATGTACTGATGTAATCTGAATATTTATGTGGATTACGTATAATTCCTTCCCAATGCCTTAATCACACTCTTAGAAATTAGGTAATAATACACATTTTTTACAACCTAGTATTTTACATTTTCCTAATAATTGATGTTTGCATTGGATTCACACTGTGCCCCTAGGTTAATAGTTATGACTTCAACAGTATTTTTCTGAATATGTGGTATGTTATATTTTGAGTGAAAACAAAAACTTTTGTTCATTCTTTACAGGTTTTGATTACGTTAACCCCTAATAATTTTGATAAATTTCTCGTCATCGTTTCGCAATCGTCACGATAACTCTTACTTTTTGCACATATGAACAAACAGTGCCGTCGAACATGGAGATATTTCATTTTGTTTTTTCATCTCCATTGAGTCGATTGACGACTATTCGATAAATCACCCAAAAATAATCTCCTTCTCGTAACAGATTTTCTTCAAAATGCGATTTTTTGTAAACCCACCTTTTTTTGTAAAAAAAATTTGTATTTAATAAATGATATAAATTATTTTGACCCAACCTAATAAAATTTTTTGTTTTATAAGTAATTTATTATAAATACAAAAAGTATCAAATCTAAGTATATTATTTAGATTAATAAAATTAAAAATCTTTGAGTACATCAAGTCTTAGATATTAATTAAAAAATATAGTCTCAAAAAATTATAAAATTCTAAATAAATTTTTAAGAATGCATTTACGTAAATACTACTAAAACTTAAAGTAAAGTATCTAAATTTCTAAATTAAGGATATTACTTAATATGAATATTTTTATCTTAACAATTTATGATTTTCTATATTTGTGTTACACAATTTTGTATTATCAGGGTCACAACCAAGTACCTTCTTTGTAAGTGTTTCCTGCTTCAGAAACATTTTGCAACAAAAACATTCCATAACCGGTTCCGCCGCGGGAGGAATTCCCTAATGAACTCGCGCCAAAACTCGCGTCTTCGCCCGCGCGAGTACTTGTCGTCGGTGACAATTTGCCCTTTCCTTTTACCCCCTAGAAAAAAAGAGTGACGCTGGTCGTTGCGCTCGGTCGAACGCGCCCGCGGGCGTCGACGACGCACCGCCGGGGAGCTAACTTGGCGGCGGGCGACTGGCGAAACGAGCTTCCAGCACATTAACTCGCGCGGCATCGGCATTCGTACGCCGTGAATCAGGGAGGCGCGCGCGCGCACGGCCGAGCTTTCGAGCCGCTGGAGTGGCTGCCGCGAGGCGATTCCACCCGGCGGCGGCTCGATATCACCGAGACGGCGTGCGTTATACGCGGGCCGCATCGCTCGGATCGAGATTTCAGGGAGAATCGAATGCTGATCTATCCGCCGGGAGTCGACGACGGGCTGGTTCAAAACGAGAGCGGAACTACCGTTGTATGGAAATTTCCCGCGTTTTTTTTAAGTTGATTGCTTTCTGTAATACGTTTGCCTCGTGTCAATTTTTGCAATGATTTTTCAAGAAATATTTTCTTTGTTTTCTCGTTTGTTTGAACAAATTGAACGCGATTCTTTTTTTTTCAAATTTTGCCAGCGAATTTTATGCGACCAATTAAAATAAACAAAGTAAAGTCATATACGTTGCAAGAATTTTCAATATTTGCCTTGGCATCGGGGGGAAAAAAATCTGAAAATAATCAAAGGCCAATAATTCAAATTCAATATTGAAAGAAATCATTGAAAAAGCAAGTCCACTTCAAAGAACCGGCGGATGGAAAAAAAGGCCAGAAATGGGAATTCACTTATATTAGCTTGAAAGCCCTCTCGTTCTTTCTCGCTATGGAGAATTCCTGGACGCTCTATATTTCCTTTTTTTTTATCCGCGTTCGTCGGGCGTTCGCCGCACGCGCTCGTGGGATTTATTAAAATCCTACGTGACCGCGGGCGCTGACGCCGACGCTGCAGAGAAATCGCCTCGTCGGTACTTCCACCCCCTCTCCCTCTCCCACCCTCTACGGTTAACCCTCCCCCCACCGCTCAACTCGTGTCGCGTGATCGACCTTTGCGTCAATTCGGCCGGTCGTTCGCGCGCGCGGGGATGGATTTTTTCGCTCGCATGCGGCGCGCTCTTCCTTTTTTTTTCCAGGAGGCCCGGGGGGTGAAAAGAGGGTGGAGGAATTTCAATGGGTTTCACGAGTGCGTGCCCGCGTGTCGCTCGCCGACAGTTCGCCGGAGAATTCGAAATTTCACGGCTCCGCAACTTTTTCGATAATTGATATTCGCGTATTCATTGAGAGTTTTCTCTTTCAAGTTTTTCCAGCCGCCGAGGATTTCGGATTGCCGCAGCCAATTTCAAATCTCAGCGCCGACGCCCCGATGAAATTTTCAGCCGATGTTTATCTAGGTCGTGCGTGGCGTAGTACGCGATTCTGCGTATTGCCTGGTTAAAACGAAATTAGAATTTATATATTGAATTTTTTTCTTTTTTTATCAACACGTCGGCTTTAAATTCGAATTGATACATGTTTTATTTATTTCATTCGATTTGACCAACACGGGAAAGACTAAACGTGCGTCCCAAATGCTTCAAAAGTTACTCTTCGCATCTCAATCATCGGAAACTGGGAGCGAACGGCGTGACACTTTGTCGATTGCAGCGGAAATTCGCGCGTGAAAATCAGGGTAGGCGCGCGTAATTTTTGGCACCGACGCCGCATTATACATATTCGATGCGCGGGCGCGCGCCCGGGTCCGAGTGCGCCGCTGCACTTTCCGCTGATTGAAATTTATAAATCAGACATCGCGGCTGGCATTACAAACAAATAATGCGGTCTCCGTCCCAAATAGAGTGAAAGACGTTTTCGCGATGTTTACCCCAATTGCGGGCACGCTCTGTTTGCGATGTATTCCCGAGATCACCCGCGTGTGCGTATTTTGATTACAGGGCGGAGATGAATTTTGCTTCGTTTAGATTGCGCTATCTAAATCGAAAATTTCTATTTTGCGAAATTACTTTGAATAATCATGGTTATGACTGTAAACATTGCTGTGAAATATTCAATGTTTTTTCCATTATTTATTTATTTTAAATTTTCATCACTTTATTTCAGTTGAATTATGGAGTGAGTGTTGTTTATTTTGTAAAGAGAGAAAATAAAAATGAAAATCGCCGGTAATTTTATCACGTAAATTAATGAAAAACATCTTTTTCGTTTAATGAATAATGGATGAATGTAGTTTATTTTCCAACAAAAAAACAGAAAATGAAAATCGAAAGAGGAAACATTTTATCTTTTCATGTAACGCTAACAAATGTTATTTCTAATAAGTTAATTGTAACTTTATCAAAAATCACATTGTAACTTTTCAGTTGAATGATATTTTTCGCAAAAGAGAAAATTCCGCCAATATTTTGTTACGCAATTGAAAACATAGAAAAAATTAACTAAACAAAAACACGGCAACTTTGATCAAAAGTGACTTTGGTTAGCCACTCGCTGTATCGAGAGCATTAATAAAAGTGGAATCGATGCAATGCGCGGCTGCGGGGAAAAAAGACGGCCGGTAAGAAAAGCATTGCCGAGCAAATATTCTCGCTGCATCTCTCGGTTTGGTTTAACTTTTGGTCTTTTTCCTGCAGCGCCACCCCGTGTAAAGGGAGAAATAATGCCGGGAGCGAAATTCATTGGGCATCGGCGGAGTTTTTCCCAGATGTGCAAACGACGCCGAAAAAAAGAGCGAGAGCCAAGCGACAAAATTAATGTCCTTGGCTCTCTGCTCGATTAAAGCGGAAGTCCCCGTTCGATTTGCCCGGCTTCTCCCGTGGGTCTTTCGTTTCTTTTTTTTTCATTCGGCACTTTTCCGTGCAACCGAGTCTCGTTGCGACGATTTTTTTTGCTGTCTAACTCGGCTGGCTCCGGCTCTATGGTCCGGTCGTTCGAGATTTTTCCGGCAGTGGTAGCACCGGGTGGAGCGAGTTGATTATCACGTATTCTTCGTGGTTTTCCCGTTTTTTGGGAAAAAATGATTCGCTCGAGAATTACGAGTTTCCGAGAAAGAGCTTGGCTGGATAGTTGGAAGATTTTAATTATTTTTGAAGTGGTTACTTAGTTAGCTTTTTTTAAATTGAAATTCATTCGGAATGTATCAAATTGAAGTGCAATACACATTTTGATGAATGCCAGAGTGTAGGAGTGGATATGAATATTGAAGAATTGATTATTTTTGAATTTTTATCAAAAGACCTAAAAGTGTTATTGTATACGCGGGAGCATCGATCAAAAGATTTTCTGTGTTTTGACTTTGTCATGGAGATCACCGAATTGCAATGGCTTTTTCGCTTTTCATCAATTCTTGGGCGAATTTAAATTTCCCATTGAAATTTCAGACTGCACTTTATTTTGAATAATAACTTATAGTCAAGCAATTTAAAAAAAAAATTGGGTAATTTTTTGCATTAATAAAAGACATCATTTATATAGATGTAAATTTGCAATCGTTTTTTATATTACCATACAAATTGAAAAAATGTTAATCACAAATTGTGTAACACAGATTGTCTTTACATCAGAACCATAATTAAGTTATAAAAATATTCATATTAAAAAATATTAGTTATTCGTGTAACGTTAATTCATAAACGGGTAGAATTATCGAATGGGCTTAAAATATAAAAATTTATTTTAATTAATAATATAGTCTTTGATTTGGATTTCAAATGAAACCAGCTTAAAATAGCATTTTAGGTATGCAGAGACCACTAATTGTATCAATGTATTTACCCTGTGATCTATTATCACTGCATTAACAATCCTAACATTTTGACAATAACTAGCAGCATAAGTTCAGATAAAAGAAAGTTTATAATTAGTTGTAACATAAGTAAATGTATTTTAAGTTGGTGTCATTTTTTACCAAACGATGCTCTTTGATAAAAATTTTAAAAAATTATAAAAAACTTATAAATATTTGAAAATGATTAACTATTTTATGTTTTATGCCTTCGTATTTTATCGAACAACGACAAAATCGATATTGTCAATTCATTAAAAATTTAAGTTTCAATCATATCATCAACGTTTTCCAAAACAATTCTTAATTATCTTCAACTACATAATAAATTTTGATAAAATTTTTCAATCTTTACTTGACAAAGATAAAACTGATTGACATAAAAAAATAGCGAACGATTGGGAATCTCAAGCGTAGCTCCACTTTGACAAACACTTAAACGTGTCACTGGTAAAGTCAATAATGCGTTTTTTCTAACGATATTTACTAAAAGTTTCCGGTAGAATAAAGAAAGAACGTCGATTAGAGCTCGACCGAGCGAGCAAGGAAACGATCGCGTGGAGCTTCGCGTGGAACAGTACAGGCGGTCAATCAAAAGCGTCGCCGGGCCGGACCGACGCGACGGCCGCGCCGGCGCCGGCGACGCCGGCAGTGGTAGTAATATTTCGCAAGTCGAAGGAGCAGTCGGTGGAGAAGGAGCCCGAGCGGGCCGAGGAGGCTGCTGAGGCGCCGCGCGAACCCGCGGGTCGCGCGAGCGCCTCGCGATCAACAAACCGTGACGATGGACAGCTTCGTCGTCTCTTTGGGCGTCGTCGAGTAGGCGTCGATCGACTTTCTCGATTGTCAGATGCGCAGCGGGTCGTCGTGACCGTGGCTCGGCTTGTGTCGCGCCGCGCAGAAGCTCAGTCCGAAGCACAGCATCAGGAGCGCCACGGCGCCCACCAGCAGGTAGCTCGACCACGACACGGAGCACCTACCTGAAAACGAAAACAGTGTTTGGTCAGCCGAAGGTTCGAAATGTGTCTGTTGAAATTTTGATCCGATTCCTGGTCGGATGTAAAGGACATTGTTTAAAAAAAGGAACCCTTTGAATGCGAATGGAGGACGAGGAATATAAAGTCGTTGTAATTGCATGTATAATTGCATTTTTTTTACATTACGTACCACAATGCCGTCGAAAAAATAAGCAGATTATTCGATAAAAAGTTCACTGAGATAAATTATCTTACATCTACCACATAGAAACTATTTGCGCAATTAGAGTTCTTATTAAGCAATTAATTTGCCGACTATTAAAAAGTTGGAGAAAACTGGCGGCTAAAAGATTTTTAATCCCAGTTTCCCCGTGTCTCTCGCTTGGCTGTAACACTCGAGTTAGCCCTATAATACTTTCCGCATACTGACATTACTTTTTTACACCGGCCGATTTCACTTACGCCAAGGAAGTGAGAGAATGCGGGTTCTGAGGTATGAAAAAACTTTGAAACGTGCTTTCGAAAGCGAATTTGTGGAGCCCGCGTTTCAGCGGTTTCGCGACCGACCCATCAAAGTCTTCATTAGACCTGCAATTTCAATGCGGGTTTATCTCGTCTGAAGATCAGACTACCTCGTTACATTTAGAGCCGCTAATAAAATACGTTGATATGCAGAAGGAATGCGCCGACCGACCATATCCTAGACGCGGGACACAAAGTTAACGACAGTTTATTCCTCTGATATTCGTAAGTCGTGGGGCATTGTTCCAAGTCCGAAAGCACCAGACTTACTTCTCGATTTATTATAGGTTCTTAAAGAAGACTGTTTTATGGCGTTCAAAAGAGAGGGAAAACTATTCAAGAGCCCATCAGTAGGTTTAAGCTTGGCAATGAAGTTCGTAGTAAATAAGACATTGCACTTTCATATTCGTTAAAAATTTACTGCGAGTTTGAAAAATTGAAACAAATTAGCTTTATATTACTTGACTGAAAAATTATCTGTTTGTTTCTGTTTTAGTGTACTTAAGTGTCAGTGCATAATTACTCTAGAAGTTATCGCAAGGAAAGAGAATTGAATCAAATTAACATTATGAATTTACAATAACTTTGTTGTTAAAGTTTTATTTACTAACGCCATTTAATAAAATTAAAAGGAAAATAGGTGAAACGAAAAACACATACAAGATTTATATCCTAATCTTATTTCCACCGTTACCAAAATTTTCCTAAGAGTAAGCGAAAAACCAAGATTCGAAGCGAAGCGCGGAACCGAAAATATTCCCTTGTCCAAAGTTTACAGCGAGAGGATGAATTCACAAAAGTGAAACGCAGTCTCATCGAGAGCGCGCGGGGGAAGCTCGTAAATATCTCCCTCCCTTCGAAAATATTTAAATGCTCCGATTCTCCCTGACGTAAGATTGAAAAGAAAAATCGAACGGCACGCCTTTGTGCTCGGCTGGAAAGAGAGGAAGAGCTTATCTTGACTTTCGCGCTCTTCTTGCCCGCGGAGGAAGAGACATCGGAAGGAAGAAGCCGAGAGACGACTGAATCTTTTTCCTCGCTCGCGCGCCGTTTTTCTTCGCGCCGCTTCTTTTTTGGCTCCTCGCGCGGCGCCCGCGGACAAAGAAACACTGGACTGAGGCAAATGGAGTTATTGAACTTCCCGGCTATGCGCGATCTAAGTTATATTTTTCTTCGAACTTACACCGGATTTCCTTACACGGAGCGCGAACCGTGATCTCGACTTTTTGCACGAAACAAAAAGTAAATACCAAAACTGTGTAAACCTAATATGCCCTGAAATTTATTTGTTGTAATAACTAGAGGAAGTAAACTCTAACGATCTCGTAGGATCAATAATTTTGAAAATGATGTCAACAAATAAGATGCCGACGAAAGCTTTTATTGAATGACTATCCTACAAGTTAATGATAAAATGTTTAGTCGGAAAATCGATTATTCATTTGAAAGTAATATTTACTTTTTCTAATGCATTAAAATAAATTGCAGTTTGAAAAAAGCATCAAACTTGCTGTCCAAACTTTGCATACGTAATAACTACAGTGTGGTCATTACTTAAAGCAACCAATGATATTTTAAAAATTATTTATTTATGGTACCAAATAAATCGTTTTTAAAATTATTGATGTTTTATGAGATTATCAAAGTATTTTCATTTCTTTAATTCATCACTACCTACGAACTAATTTAAAATAATAAAAGATAATTTGCCTCTACAGTTCTCCGCAGACTTTTCAATATTTCCATAAAAATTGCCTCATTGAAATACCGTGCGTAAGTTAAAATACAATCAACTCGTAAAAAAGTAGATCAAATCCAGAGCGCGCTCACCGGATACGACAGCTGAGCGGAGCAGTGTCATATAGTCGGTGAAAAAAGCATGCCGACAGATGCACTCACTCGGCACCGTTTCTCCCCGAAGACGACGATAACCCTAAATTCCGCTATAAATATTCCGAGGACCGGCAATTTTCTCTATACACTTCCAGTTTTATCGCCTCCATCCTACTCGACTATTCTCCATGCTTTCTTTCCCTCTCATATTTAACCGCACTCCTGTTTCCCCTTTTTCCCCTTTCGCATTTCCGATCCGCTGGATTTTCGTCAGTTATACACAGAGGAATCTTCAGCGAGCGAGAGAGACGGAGGAGGAGCGAGGGGGAGGGGAGTACGACATCGTTACGCGAACGTTTGTGGAGCGTTTAAAGCGGCGAGTGCGCGGACGTGGCTGTCGTCGTCAGCGTGCGAAGACCGGAGATTCCCTCGGAATCGGCCATTGCAACAGAGACTGCTCCGAGCGAGTCCCATTAAATCCGTCATTTCGGATCTGAGCTTGCGTCCTGCGCTCTCCCTTTCTGCGTTTCTGTCCGCCCGCCTCCTTTTCCTTTTCATCATTTTAGTTAATTTGTTTCTTATTCTCCTAAAATACCGTTTCTGAATAACTTGAAATGCCTATTATAAAGTAATCTACTGAAATTGTATAGAAGATTTTACGGAGTCTGTTAAGTGTCTGCATTTGTGTTACAATTTATTTTACTAGGTTGTATACTCTCATTTGGTGTTTATGCTCCCTTTTTCTCTCCCCGAATAGCAGTCATAACGGTTAACTATTTTTAGCCGGTGGTCCCCTTTTATTATTATTTTTCAACTTAGTCTCAGGTTTATTTCAAGTTTAAATAACTTTTTGCCGTTGGTATAAGTTTGGACATTAAAGTCCATGAAACTTCCGAAAACAAAGTTTCTTTAGATTATCATTTGTTTTGGTCAATTTTACAGCCTCAAACTGGCAAAGTTTTTACCGCGCTGAAACTCGATAACTGTCGTTACAGGTTACGCAGTGTCATCGAAAACGATGAAAAATATATCCCACGAATGACAATCTACCCACCCGCCGTATTTTCCAATCCCCGAAAAATGGCCGTTCGAAGTACCGTCGAATTGAATTAACAGTGGGTACCTCCAAAAATAGGGCGAATTTGCGTAATTCAACGAAATCGTCGGTAATTCGTTAAAACTCTCTTAAGTGAAACAAATTGCCCCGGTCCTCGCTAAGGCACGCACGTGGGCGCGCATAAAAATAGCCGAACGCCTAGGCGTTTCAAAGGTCATTGCTCAAAGTGGGGTGGTACAGCGCCGCGGCGCTCGAAAATAGCTCGAGCGCCCCCGCGGCTGTGTATGCTCACCGAGATTGTAGACGTTGGCCCCCTTGCCGCAGGATTCCCGCACCTCCCGGTTGTCCCAGCCGATGGGGTACATCACCAGGCCGCCGCAGATCATCGTCGCTGTGAACAAGAAGCAGAGCGGATCGATTGATTAGGACTTGTCGCCGAGGCCGCGACTCCCACCCCCGACAATGCCAGTTATTTCTGCTTTGCTGGCCCCTCTGCCCGGAGGAGACCGAATTGCCGGGCTGGCGCCGAGGAAAGGGTGCGCTCGCGGGGAATTCGCTTTGCGGCATGTGGATGGAATTTATGAGGTGTAAATGTTATGCATTGCTTTTCGCCAGCGATCATTAAATGTCGATGGTCGATGCTCTTAAAACAATCGTGTTTTTGTAAAGCAGTTGAAACAATTTAATTTTTTCGCCTATTTAATGCTGAAGAAACCTATAAAAGTTTATAAGTTTCAGATTTACAAATAAATCTTCTGGTATGCTGCATTCGTAGTAGCTGTTGTACGATTCAAGAAAGCTTCACGTCTGGACTTGATATAAAAGTTTTTCAACGTATATCGTGAATCGACGATTTTATTCAAGATACTCGATATAAAAAAAATACTGACGAATAAGCAGAAATCTCGGATATTTCCAAAATATCGGATTAATATACGAGAAATCTCGTAAATGTTGGGAATCTTTACCGAAACCGAGTTTCGATTTTTACGAGGCTACTCGAAAAAAGCAAGAAGCTTGCATCTTTTTTTCTCTCATCTTTTCTTTTCAATCGTATCAAAATCTTTCGAGACAAATTTCGGTTCAGTTTCCTGCAAACTTAAGTAGATAGTTAGGTCTGACTAAATCCTGACTTTTCTACTTAAAAAGAAAATACTATTTGTACAACTGTATTTTATTCTGCCTCCGTGATCCAATTTTTTATAGTTTGCAAAATTATTTATTTATTTTTTATTACAAAAAGACAATACAAAAAAATTACCGTCCTGAAAATGTGAATAGTGAAAGTTGCCCTCATGTAATGAATAAGTGAATGACTTTTCACGTAGAACAGAAATAATTTCACAATCCTTCATATTAACAGATTAAATTCTTTAAACGATGCTGCCGAAAATTCAAATAAACAAATTGTGAAAAATTAGAGAAAAGAGGAACTTAATCATCGGCGTGAAAAGCTGGGAAAAATAATCAACGCGAGCTTGGCTCGGAGCGCCTGGCTGTTGAACCAGCGAGCCGGGTGGTACGGGTAGGACTACATCCGCCGAAGTTAATTATCGAAAATCGGGCGAGCGCTCGAGCCGGCGCTGCGCATAAAACAAGGCGCAAAACAGGCGACGGCGCGCTGCGCAATACGCCTGCGCGCCCCATTCGGCCTGATTGCTGCCATCAAGGCGGACAGATTGTTTAAGTGCGACGCCCCGCGGTCAAATGCGCCGCGCGCGCGCGCCCATTCAAAACGCCATTGGAAAGCCCGCGGTCGGAGCTTTTTGCCCCGGGGCTTGCGGATCCCGATTCTGAATGGGCGACCGGAATTTTACGTGGAATCAGACTTTTGTCCCTCGGCCCAAAATTATTCAGCCGGGTTTAGAAATTCACTGCCGCGGCAGTATCCGGTGTGCTTGGTGAATCACGTTGAGCCGGTTTTTTTTTTCGATCGCTGTGTATACGTTTGGCGTGGTGTACGTGACATTGTTCGAAATGCGCGGCGGAAAAATAGAAATGTCTCGAAATAATAATAATGCGCGCGCAATATTTTACCGGTTCCGCTTTGATCGGTTTATTTTCGTACAAAAAACTCTATTTCTATTTAAATTTCACGAACGGTATACTTGCAAGTGAAATCTTTATTATTTGATCGATTTTTGAATGAATATAAAGCAGCGAAAGAATGTGCCTTCTAGAGCACCTCTACTTTTTCTGTGTTTATAAAAAAATCTATACGTGAAAATAATGCAAAATTCAACCAGTGAGTAAAGCCATAGATTATTCCCAAGGGTGAGTTTACTCTTGAGGTTTATCCGAGGAAATAATCGACTTTCTTCTCCCGTTATGCATAGAACTATATTCCCGACTCAACTGTGCCACTTTATTCACTTGGAATAGTGGGACTTACGGAAAGAAGGGCTGACACCCCTTGTTGACTTTTACATAGCTTACGACTGCCTCTTTTCAAAATACATAGCTTTCTTTAATAAAAAGCAAAAAGAAAAAATTAAATTCTTTTGAAAATAAAAGTTTTGTTTTAAATAACAAAACGTTAGTAAAAAGTTAAATGTGGGACTTACATGGAGTTGAATAAAACAAAGAAAATTCACAGAAGTTGCAATTTCGCAAAAAGCGGGAATAGCGTGAATTTGAATAAATGAAGTAAAGAAAGAAGCGTACATTACGGTTGACTCGAGAATAAAATAAATACATATTTTTGAAAAAGTAGCATAAAGTATTACCTAAATTCAGCCGATATTTCCTCGGAAAAATTTCATCCATTTATCTTCTTACCCGAAGTTTAAGGGGAATGGCCGCCGTTTAAAAAATACACTTGCCTTCGACAAATACAGCGTTGCTCTTTTTCCCTGTCGCTCCCCGCCGCTCCGCCGACCCTTAAAAACAATTTCACCGTCGCGCCTCACAAAGACCGGCTCGTGGCAGGCGATTTGCATTCGAATGAGAAACGGTCGCGCGCAAAAAAAGGTATTGCACCACTCCGCCCCCTCCCGGAGCAAAGAAAAGCAAACTTAGTCGCAAACAGAAACACAGCGCGGAATAAGAAGGGCAGGGACGCGTCCGCCGTCAAAGGTGAAAGGGAGCAAAAGGACGTCAATAAAAAATATAAAAGGAGGAACGAGCGCGCGCGCGCCGGAGAAAAAGAGCCTCGCAGTCCGAATCCCCCGACTAGGGGGTGGGGCGCAAAGAAGAGGAGCAAAGTCGGAGAGAGAAGAGGGATTCGCTATCGAATTTTCCGATGCACTCGTTTCCTTTTTTTTTTATTTCTCCGACTGGCGCTCTATTTCTCTCCCTCCGCCGGTGCGCGTCCACTTCCAGTCTCGCGGTCAATGGAGCCGCGAGAAGCTTTCTCATCCTTTTTCGTGTTTTCCTCGTCGGCGCGGGGCATCGCCGCGCGGTCCTTTAAATCACGTCGCGCGAGCTCAGTGTCGCGAATTTTGGAATTTACCGAGGCCCCGGTAACGCGTGCGCGCTTTAGCCCGGGATTGTCGGAGCGGTATCGAAATTCAATGGGGCATTGCTATTCGATGGCTCCAGCGCAATATGTAAACTGCTTTTGCATTGATTATGATTAAAATGTGCGAATTGCCAGCGACCGCAGCGTTTCGGTTAGCGCGTTAAATTTTCCAACGATACGATTTCAATCCGGGTTACAGTGTAGAATTAGTTTTCAAGATTATAAGCATTATAATTCGAAGGCATAAATTTTACGTCCGACGAGTCGGTACTCGTTAATTATTTAGGCGTATAATTTTAACTAAAGTCTACCTTTTCAATGTAAAACTTATAGTTATTTTCATTTTGTTACGCAGTACAGGACGTAATAAAAAACTAGCAATTGTATTTTTTTTTTACTTGTACAAGACATGTTATTTACTATTAACTTTAGTGGTATTAGTGAGTTACAAAAACAAAGACTATCGCAGATATTTTTCTTTCGAAAAATTTTTACACCGAAATATTTAAACGGGGATTAAGCAATCCGATTAATTTCAGAAACATCATATAAAAGTCATAAAGCTTTTAGTCTAGTGGATATGACAGTTATACCTTTACTATTTTTATTCTTTTTTGAGAATCGTTAAAAGTTTGTTACTATTTCATTATCCTAAAATTACTAAAACAAAATATAAGTAATAACTTATTAACGGATTCAGTAGTTAAAAATCTTTTGAAACCAAAATATTCAATCGAGCCAATTGTAGATTAATTTTCTGTTTAAATTATCAAAAAATATTTTATTAGCACACAAATGAAATAATAATTCGCTAATTAGATAAGCTACGAAGAAGCAATGCAACAGTAACACCTCCAAACTCGGGCAAAAGCAATTATCGCTCCGACGGATCTCGCATGCAACAAGACCACCCTATCGATTCGCCGCCAGTGAAAAAGGTTCACTCGAAGGAGTCGTCTTGGTACGTCGCTGAGCTCAAAAAAAGTAACAAAAAAAAAAGAAAAAAAGGCGCTCAAAGAACCGAGCAGACGAAAGAGAGTAAAAGAGAAAATGGACTCACCGGCGAGGAGCTGCATAGAGCCGAGGAGCCTCGTGTGCTTGGGCGTCTTGAGCACGTGAGGCAAGAAGGAGGAGGCGGCGGCGAGGATGGTGAGTGCCCCAATCACGGCGATGGCCAGGCCGAAGCTGATAGTCACCGTGCTCGCCTGCCACCAGGGGCTCGGTATGTCCCAGAAGCTGCAATTCCGATTGTCGTCGTTTCACATACGCTACGGCTTCGGGCGCGCGCTCACACAGGGCGCCTCTACGATTTCTCTCCTTCCGATCCCACGGTCCGCTCTCTTATCCCGACTTTTGCCGAGCGCGGAGAATCGAGGCCACATGCTTGGACGTGGCCGCGCGAGGATGCTGATATCCCCGACGTCTGACAAAAGCGACGGTACCACGAGCCGATTCCAATTACTTTGAGTGCCGACGGGAAGGAGAATGTGCACGAATGCTCGAATCGACGAGAAATTCGAGATTCCAGGATTTTATGGCCATTCGATTGCTTGTTTCTATTTTCCTTTTTTTTATCCCTGTTTTTTTTTTTATTTTAGTACTTTGGACTATAATTACGTAGCTTTTTACTTGACTACTTACGCTGGGGGATTCATTCGATTTTGAAGATTGAAATGTTTATAATTAAATAAAGAAATAGACGTAACTTTTTATAAATGTAAAAGTACATAAATTACTACATAAATTCTTAAGAATCTTAAAAGTATAAGCGGAAAATTTAAAATTGTTTAACTTCGAAGAAAACTTTTACGTTTTTATTTATTCTATTTTTCAATTTATAATGTCACAACAATTACAACAACTTTACTTTTTTTTACATCAAATGCAACAGAAAAATATATTATTCAATCAATCTCTGCAACCAGTAAAAAAAATACCTGTCCATTTCACCCTTTAAAAAACTTTAGAAACCACGATAAAACAAAAGAAAGAAGATCCCCGGACAAAGACGAAGGCACAAAGAACACCCAGCAAAAAGTGGCGATAGACTAGTGTCCAAAATTGCACGTAGCCGCGTACCTCCCCTCGTACCGCGCGTCCATCATGCAGCGGGTTTTCGTGTTTTTCGATCGTGCGTCCGCCTGCTGCAGTGTGCGACGCAAGGTGCGCCTTTTTTTGTGCGCGCACTGTTCATCCGCGGCATTTTTATCCTCGCAAACAATTTTTGCAGCGCGAGGGCGTAAAAATTTTTTTTCCCATCCGCGCGCACACGAGCGGAATTCGTTCGATCCGACCAGCTCTAATTGGCGCGTAGGATTTCAAAAGCCGATGGCGCGGCACTCGGCGCCGTGGCAAATGCGCCCATCTCTAGTTTAGTCGGAATTGAAAAAAAAGGTAATATACTGAAAAGCTTTTTCGTTAGCGCTCGTTGAGCACCGGATACTTTTCATCGCCTCAGGCTTTTCCCCGCTGAATGATCCCGCGCACAAGTGTCCGTTAATTGTCCAAAATAAAATTTTGATTGTAAAAAGTCGATACGTCGGCGGATTGCTCGAATAATAATGTCATTATTTTTTTGTGCATACGCAATCACGAGTGCACTTAATTGTGCAAAAGTTGAGACGTTTTATGATTTGTAAAAAATGTATCGCGTGGTAGTTATGGAGTGCCGGGGGCTAACAGAAACTAGAGAAGAGCTTTCGAATAGATAGCAGGATGCACGGTTAATTGGATTACTTGATCCGTTTAAATTCTGGAAACATCGTATAAAAGTCATGACGCTTTTAGTCTAGTGGAAACGACAGTGGCACTTTTAGAATTTTTTGCCTTTTTTAAAGTCGCCAAAAGTTTGTTAGCTATTTGACTATCCTAATTCCTAATATTCTAGTACGTAGGTGAAAGAGTAAATCGACTTAGCGATTGAAGCTTCGTTATTCAATAAAAATAATATTTGCGTTTACGTTTAATTTAGAGCGAAGCCTAAATTACGTTCATTATTCAGTTTACATCATGAATTAATATAAATCTACTTCATTCTTTTAACAGAAAATGTCTTGGCACAATCTTCAGTTAAAAAAGTTATTAATGGCACTTTTATAGAGACGAGAGGAGAGCTCCATTGAAGAGCCCTTTTATCAAATTCTTATACGTTATTGAAATCATGATCAGCTGCCAATCTTATTAAAAGGTATTGGGTACATTTTATTTCGTTAAAAAATGGTATACAACAATTCGCGGATATATTGCATTCGTTAATATTAAAACTAATCTTAATTTTGATACATTTTACTGGAATAAAACTTTTATAGTTTAATTATCTATTTTAAAAACTGCCACATATAGAAATTATCGTATCTACCTTTTATTTGCAGTAGTATGATATTTATCATACTGATCATAAATACGAAATACAGATAATTAAGGAAATATATAAATCAAATAATCTTTCGTTTCGTTGCACTTATAGGTATAGATTACAAAGACCGTAATTAAAAATAATTTGATTTCATGATACTGAATACTGTAATATACCAAAGTTTGATGAAATGAACAATTTCGGGAATTTATATGAGTTTGAAATAAATCAAATTTACAGCCTGTAAAGTGTAATTAATAAGAATTTCCCATTAATTGTTGCAATTCAACTGCAAATGTAATAACGATGGCAACTGCCCAACTGCTCAACCTACCATTTAATTTGAAAATATTATTGGAAATCGTTCAACTTATTTAATTTATTTCCCAAATTTTGACGTAACTATAAAATGTACCAAGCATATATATTAACGATTGCACCACAAAAAAAGCTAAAGGAAGCCCGTTTAAATTTTTATCCCGTCGTTACTCACCGAACCGTGAAATATCCGCTAAGTGTAAATAAACAAAGATCACTCGGCGAGCAGTCGTAAAAAAACAATCGCGGCTGATATAAATTTCTGCGAGCGGCTTTGTTTGATAACGGGCCGGCGCGGATTTGTCAGCGGCCACGGTTTTTCGGGCAAGCGGCCGGCGCGCGGCGTCGATCTTCGCCCGGCCGCTCATCGGCCGATCCGTCGGGTTTTATGTTTGTCCGGGGCGGCGGGCCGACGCTCGTCATTCATCCGCCCGGCCTAGGAAGTCCATCAGAGGCATCGATTGCGCTACCTCAATTCGCCGAGCGAACGCGAGCGATGAACAGAGCCGAACGATTCGAAAGTATACAGCCGGGGGTATAGGCAGTCGTGTGCCGCGCGCGCGAGCGGGGAAGAGATTTCATCGCGTTTTGCGCTGCGGTGGCGCACGTTAAAAAAGAATTTGCGGTTTATCAAAAAGTTCATACGGCCATCGCGACTCTTCGATCTCCGGGTAATTATTTTCCGTATGGAGTTTCTGTGGTTTTATCGATGCCTGCGGAACTGCGGCCGCGCGGATGATCAAAGCGCTGTGCTTAAACTAGAGCAGCCCATTTGCTCGCTAATAAACAGCGAAATAACAAAGCGATTGGGGGAATGCGTTTTACGGGTAGAGCGGAATTGAGTTATTCGTAAAAAATTACTGCCTTTGCAGGTGTTTCGAATAATTCCGTGCAAGTTGTGGTAAACTATTAATTGTCGAGGGATTATATTCATCCCTCTTTCGTTAATATAAAGTTAATTTACATTCTATTAATCAATAATAAACAGATCTAATCCCGAAAAATTAATAACTTAATATGATTCTTTTTGTCATTTTATGAACATTCAAGTATCTCACTCAGTGTGAACTCATTTAATTAAATGAAAACGTGTTCAAGCCTTGATACAGCGAGTAATCTTAGTTAGTACATTTGCTGTCAGATATATGGACCCTGAGTCTGACATATTTATAAATTTCATTAGAAAGTTACGAGTGGACCAACATCTAAATAATTATAACTGATTACAAAAAAATCACGTAATCATTGAAATAATGGACAATTGATCAAACCTAAGTAGATAGTTAGGTATTAGTCTGACCAAATCCTGACTTTTCTACTTAAAACAAAAATGAAAATACTATTTATACAGCTGTATTTTATTCTGCCTTCGTGATCCAATTTTTTATAGTTTGCAAACTATAAAAAATTGACTTCTTGGAATCATTATAATCAAATGTCAGTAAAATTAAGTGAAAAATTCCACGTTGATGAAAGATGATGGATGGATAGATTCACTTCAACTGTATAGGGATGCAGATGATTTGAATTCCATAAAAGGTGTAAACTTGGATTATTTCTAATTTGTAGCCTCTCTTGTGAATATTAAAAATAAAGAAGATATTTCAAGAAGCTAAAAATTTCGTAAGGAAAATGAATGGATGCAAACACAAAATCCTGCGGAGATAAATAATGACATTCTTTCAATTTTCGTTATGCATAATATTCAAAGAATTTGTGCTTTTCATACCCTACTATTCAAAATAGAGAGTACACGGAGAGGGGAAAAAAAGAAAAGGGAGAGAGAATAATAGCAGCGCGGTAGAGGACAGCGATAAACGATTTATAGGTGGAGAATCTTGACTGGAATGCGCGACGATGGAAAAATGAGCGACTAGATTTATAGCGGGAAAATTCTTCGGACCAGATGCAGGCTCGCGCTCGGCGCGCGTAATTGAATGTCCTCATTTTCCGCGCCGTGACAGTCGTCGTCGACGGCATTTTTGCGCCGACCGAGAAATCATTGGTTTATCTTTTCTCGATCAAATGAGCGAATGAATCAAACGCGCCCACGAAGATTCGTTCTTTTGTAGAGTTAACTCTTTTACGGTGCTATGAATTTATCCAGCCGTAAATTCTGCCGATGCTTTAGGGAGTTTTCCGGGCATTTTTTTTTATTTTTGCTATCGCTGATTAGTATTAACGAGTTCGGGTAGTTCGCGTCCGTGGATTTTAAAAATGAAATTTTATGTACAGCTGTGACTTGCGGCACCCGCTGAGCTTGGATACTCCGAAAAGCCTTTTTGTGACATATTTTATTTCACACTTCGCACTTTCACGCATTAAGTTTTAAATATTCTAGCGCTTGCTAAATAATAAACTGATAAAATTATGAATGCTTCAAAGTAATCTTTTCAGATATGCACACAACGCATTAAGCTGGGTTAAATCTGGAGGATTTATTTCAGTGGTAAAAATAATAAAAGTAAAATAAATAAACTATGTGGAGCACATTTTATATATTGCGTGAATTTTTAGAAAAATCCAAAGTCAATAACCTACTATTATTTTTAAAATGAGAAAAAATTCCTATAAACATAAGTAAATATTGTAATTTTTAGACAAAGTTGTTGGATTAACCGCATCAGGATGGTTAATGCTTAACGAGACTAATGCATTTAAGTTTATTTGTTTAAAAGCAATCTCAATTTTATGCGGTAATTGAACATGACCTCCTTCCCCTCGACAACTCGGTGCACCGCGTAATCCCCCGGAATATTTTCATTAGCGCGGCGAAATCTCATTTTTTGATTGCCCGACGTCACTCGAATGAGAAGGAGAGAAAACGCGCGAGAGAGAGAGAAAAAAAAGAAAATATTGTCCAAGAAAATGGAACTTACCTCGAGTACCTGGCGCACTCGTAGACTATCTCGGGGGCGGTATGCGGCGCCCGCATTCTCGGATAATTGCAGCGACGAAAGGAACTGAAGTAAGCATCCGCTTTGCCTAGGAGCTTTCCCTGCAACCAAGAAAGGAACGGGAATTCACGCAATCTGTTATATTTCTATATATAGGCTCGCTGCACGCAAATGAGCTTAAGGGAGGAAACGCGGTTGGGAGGGGGGGCGACTCGAGGTAGCGCGAATTATAATGCGATTACGGTTACACGCCGAGCAGCCAGGGATTCGATTCAAACTTTCAGCGAATCCGCGAAAATGGCGAGCCTCACTTACGGCCCACCTTTTTCACTGGCGAAATGTAATGCACGTAAAAGCTGCGTATGAAAGGGATTCTGCGAGTATGGATGCACTCGAAAAAGTGTATTAAGACGTTATTTTACTCGCGCTTCGGATTGGAAAATATTTTACGAAAAATTCGCAAATACGGAAAAATTTTAATCAAACTTTTAATTTAAACAGTGCAGTAATCTGCTATTCATTATAGACACTGTTGTAATAACGGATTTAAAGAAAGATTGTGGATTATTTTAGTACCTTGCGTAGTTTTTAATTTAAAAAACACACCAAAAATTTTTTCAGTAGAGAAAAATATAAAGCTTTACCGCAATTTTCTGGATAAAATAATATGATAATTGTAAAATTTTATTTTGTTGCTCAGTAAATAAGACGTAAGCATTAAAAATAAGTCTTGATAAATCAATTCTCGATACTGAACAATTGTTAATATTTTATCCTTTTCAGGCTTTAATTAACGTAATAATTCAATCAACACTTTTTTTACCACTCCTGCCTTTTTTTCGTATTATTTTTCATCATTTCCATTTCCCCATTTAACTGATAGTGAGTAGCTTTTATGTAGGGTGGCGATTGTCGCACACGGCGCGAACAAAAATCAAAAGAAGAGAGGAAAGAAAAAGCTGTTGCAAAAAAAAAGAAGACGGAGTCTTCTTTACGGTGTATATGAAAACCGCTCATCTCTAGGGCCGGGCTGTTTGTTATAAATTGGCTCGTTTTACTCCCGTTAATACCGCCGACGATTGTGCGGCCGCGCATACATCACAGCGCCAGTAGAAGGAGGGTTTTTGTTGCAGCGCACCGATGCAGACTCGGACGAATGTAAATTTCACGCTTATGCATTTATTCATTCTCGTTTGCCCGGCGAGGAGAAAAGCGCCCCGGCGCCCGAGTGTTTTTAAATACACGCCTCTCCTCCCCCCCGCGCCCCCTCACCGCACGTTTTCTTTGCCGCGATTCTTGCGAGGGACCCGCCGAGGATGCGGCGCCTCCGAGTGAACTTGCGGGCAGACTCTGTTTTTCGAGGGATAATTTTCTCCTTTTTTCCTCCGAGATAACTTCTCCTCTCCTTTTCGCTTTCTCAAGTTCCCGGAGAATCTGAGAGGACCTTTGCAAATATTTTACTTTGGGCGTGATATTTTAACTGCTTTGTTTTAAAAATTAACAATGGAAAATTGAATGAAAAGTAAATTTGACCAGCCGCGTGCACTGGCAACTATTATTATTATTATTATTTTTTAATGTAATTGTAAGTATAATAATTCTCTGTTTCAGTACGCACCTATTCTTTTTAAAACAAAAAAATCTAGTCCTAATTATTTGTGTAAACACGAAATCCAAAGTTTGTTTACTAATTACATCTCGTTAGTCGAAATATTGATTGCATCAATAATGCAATATTTAGTGGCTGCTATATGTAACATGTTTAACAGTAAATTCAATTACTGCTAGGTACCCAGCCGTAATGTAATTTGCAATCTCAGTTATGCAAGTAAATGTATTTTGTTGGATTAAGTAACCAGCCATCATACATTATAAATCCGTTTTGGAAAATTTAACCGTGTACCAGGCGCGCGCGCGATCTTAATATGTATACATTTACGTTGGTTAATGCAACGTATAAGCATGGAGTTTGCGCGCAGCCTGACATTATCATTCATTATGCACTTAGTCACTGTCGCAAATCGAATTATTCAATATGATTCATGGGTTATTCATTGAGGTGGCGAGCGGCGGCGAAAAGCCGACCTTATCTTCGGAAATGATTCCTGAAAGCGTGACGCGCGGCCGCCGCCGGGGGCCGTACGTTGATTTCGCGCTTTTGTGCGGCGCGGCCGCGGCCCGGGGCGGCACCGCGAGACGCAAAAGTTCGCGGACAATTCGCCTCGTCAATTCTAATTATCGGGTGAATTGTAGCCTTTGCCGGCGTTTTGAAATGCGCGCAACTAGGAAATAGTTGGGCCGCGCACACGCTCATGAATATCCAGATCACAGATGAATGGGCTTTGCATTCATTAATTATTGCATGCATTTTCAAGTTGACACTTCAAGTTTATTAAAAATAGGGATCAATCCTGATACCTGTATTCAAATATATTTACCTTATTTTTGTTTTCTCTGTTATATAAGTATATTAATTTATTGATAATTAAAGTAACAAAGTACTTTTCTTTGTATGAAATGTTCATCAACTTAATGAAAAATTTTTCATAGTCAAATGCAAAAGTTTTATAAATTTTCCACAAAATAAAATATTTTTGATTCAGACGAGTATGATTTTGCAGTAAATATCAGTTAACAAACGCAGCGTCTTTAATCGTAGTACCAACAACATGTATTATACATTTCCACAGCGGGACCTCCCTACGCAAGTACCAAGAAATGCCTTGGTGAATTGAATGGAGAGAACGTAAGGGGTGGAGCAGGGGGACGTGAACGCCACAGAGATTAGGCAAACAACGCGGTAATTGGGCCAATTATGAGGCTCGAGCTCAGGGGCGCGTCGCTATAACGCGCGATTGACAATCTGCGCCTTGAGAATTCGCTCCGGCATTGGAGTCTCTCTTTTGCCCAGACGAACGATGACTAGCAGCTCGTCCCTAACGTGCTTTCAGCTAAAAACTATGGTGTGCATAAATCGTTCCTTTTAAAGACAAAGACGCATTTCTCGGATTCTCCAGAAGAAAAGTATATATCGCGAGATTTCCGCGAAAAAAAAATATTTGAGGGATCCCTAAAAACGCTTTTTCGCGGGAAATTTACTATAAGTGCTTCTGCTACTAGAAAATCTCGTGAAAACTGATTTTCTTATAATGACAAATTTCAATTGTACTTTTCTTTGCAATAAATGAATAATATTCTCTTTCTTTTAGGGAAAATGAATATTTCATAATATTTAAGTTCAAGTTTTTGTATTTCTACAATAATGTTTCGACATGAAAATACACACTACTTCATCAAAATACAATCGAATGTAATTCACAATGGTTCGATGTACTGCTTATTTGTGAACATTTGTAATCAAATTTCTGCTTACCGAAATTTGAATGTTTACATTTCCTCGAGTTAAGAATGAGTTCATAAAATATTGCTGCCGCGCTAAAAAATCCATTAACCGTATTTATTGATTTTTCTATGAAATTCCGTCGATGCATAAAGTTAAAACAATTTTTTTCACTGGCTATAACTAGATTACTATTATCGGGCAATATTTTTATCGAAAACGACCGAACTGTGCGTTACGCAAGCGGCTTGATCGTTACGATAATTTGATTTGACTGGCAGATGTTGCTCCCTCCGGTTTCAGCAACGCGAGCTGCACATCGGCTAATACCTCGTCGGCTTTGCCGCATCTCCCGTAACCTCTGCAGCGGCGGTTGCCGCTTGTTAGCGGTGCCGGTGGCGGTTGTATCGTAGGTATAACAAATGCTTCGACGACTCTATGACGTTACCGGAACTTCGTTATTTCGAGATATTTTTTTTCACCTATCGCTGTCATATTTTTGACAGTAAAAATTCTATATTGTTTTTCAGCGAAGTAAGGGCTTCGTACAGATTGGGTATAGGATTTGTTTACCTTTTAAAATGGAAAACTGTCGAAGATGACGATTCGTATTGAATGTCTCCTATTTTTGTGAAAATCGTACAATACAATTTATATTTTATTTGCTTCTTTTTACGATTGCAATACAATCTTTTTTTAATGTAAATATTTCATGGAACTTAGTGCAATAGAAAACTTAACTAACCAGTTTAAATTTAGAATCCGACTAAAATCTTAAAAGTCTTCTCTACAATGGAACGAAAAGACCGGATGAATGTCGTATTTGGCACAACTCCAGTGTCCATAAAACCCCTGGAGATCTTCTTTAAATTTTTCGTTTAGACTTTTAACTAAAGTTTGCCTCCATTTTAATTTTTAAATAACTGCCCTTCGCTTAACAAAACATTAAACTCACACTGGTCTGTCGCTTTTAAAACAATATTAAAGTGTGCAGATAAGAATGAAAATAGTCGATCCACTCAGTCGCGGCTACGTCATTCGAAACCACCGTTACGAAAAGAATCCGCATTCCCCGAAAGAAATCCCATTCTGTCGACCTAATTATGAGCCGCCAAGTGGCCACTAGAATCACTTGTCGATAATTAAAACTCTCGGTGGCGCCCATCCCATTCCCGTGCCCTCCCCTCTCGTTCGCGATTATTCAAAAAGTTTCATCGACCCCTTCGCGACCTGCTCGAAGTTCACATTCGCCGCTGCCGACCCCCACCCCGACTAATGCAGTTGAAACAATCGGGGGAAAAATACAGGGGGCGCTTCTTGTCCGCGCGCGCGCTCGCGTAATAACCCCTGGAGGAGGACTCGGTAACGGTTATACCCTTCCTACCTCCCGGGAGAAGTCGTATTTACAACTAATTGCAAAACTCGGCGAAATGACTGCGCGAATCTCGAGTGCGCGCCGGAGCCGGGGACTCTTACGTCGTATTAAGGGCGACGCGCGGAGCGCATTCCCCCAGCCTTTGCGCCGTTCTTTCTCGACATTGTTCGAAGGCATTGTCCTGGCTTTCGCGCTCGTCTTACTCCTAAGACCTCTTCTTAACTCATCTTTGTCCCCCACCCGGCTTGCGTCTTCCACCGTCTATCCGGTGTCTCTTCTTGCGTCGCATTTACTTCTGCAGTTTTACTAGAATTTCATTTGTTTAACAAGTGTAGTCGTTAGTTTATTTTGCTTTTACATTCTGTACTGTGTATTGATTTACTTTTAAAAACTCTGCTGGCCCTAGGCGATATCTTATACTAGGTCACAGTGATTTCGCCTTTATTCGTTTTTTTTACTCGGTATCCTTCCTTCAAAATGTCATGTCGACTTCTTGTCAGCACAAAATTCATGGAACGATACTTAACTTTAGTTTTGAGGACAAAATCAATTTAAAAATTTATCCTGTCAGCATGAAATAGATTGGTTGATGCATTTTTGAAAGGAATTTCCAAAAATGTCTCCTTATTTTTAACAAGTCTTTTAACAAGTCATGACGTCATTTTTTCAGCACTAAATTTATTGATGGATAGAGTCGAGTGGGATTTCCAAAAATATCTCCTTTTAAAGTTTAGTTACAATACCATCAGATCAGCACTAAATTCATTGGTTTATAATTTTGAACGGGCTTTTGTAAAATAAGTGTTCACGAAACAAAATTATTTTGCGCGAAGCGTCATTTAGTTTACTAGTGATTTTAAATCTTATAACTGCCAGAGATTTATATAACATTACAATTAAGCGTAAAACCTTAATAGTCAATTAAGTAGCAATTGTTGTCGAGAAAGAAATAACTTAACAATTATGGCAAAGAATCTCGTCTCGAAGCCTCGAGATCGCAGCTCTAATATTAATTAAATCTGCAAAATTCCATTCTGCAGCCCTGCCGTCGTGCCGGCGTTCTTTTGTAGTCGGACGAAGCACCGGGGCGTCTTCCGGGCGTCTACCTCGCCGGCGCCATTGTCAAGTTTGATTCTCTCCCCATTCGATTTCTGCAATTACCAGGAATTTCTGGGAGGCCGCATTAGCCGAAGAGCGCTCGAGCGCGCGATGCGCGCGGAATGCCTTTGCCAATCGTTTTCGAATAATTACTTCAGTTGGCTTTCAACCGGCTGCCGGGGCATCGCCATGGCAGCCGGGAGAGCGTCTCTACGCGTCATGGCGCCCTTATCGTCCTGGGATCCTTCGGAGTCGGGACTCGCCGCGCTTATCTTGTCCCGGGGACCTTCCGCAGCGAAGCGCGCCCCGGCGCTCGCGCTTTTCTTATCGCAGATTGCGATTGCGAATTTCATTGCTTTTCGAAGAGAGGAAATTATAGTTACCGTCGATTGAGCTGTTTTCTGCTGATCGAATCGAGTTCAATTTTATTTTTCAGCCTTTAAAGCGACCGGGTTAAACGGTTATTTATCCTTTTTTTCACGCGCGCGCGCTACGTTTTATAAGTTCGGCTTTATGTTTCGAGCGCGGAAAAATGGAACCGCTGCTGCTTCAATCGCGATTTCAATTCCATCGCTAAATGAGAATTTCTTCTTTAATGAAGACTTCATTTAAGAATTTGAATTAAAACTTTCAATTTCAATACGAATTCTCAATTTGTAGATTAATTGCTTGATTGCTCGTTTCAAACAAACGGAGTTTAATTGAAATTCGCTGATAACAAATGAAGATTTTTTTATAAAAATAATGAAAATAATGGATTAAAAAATCACTCTTCTCAAATTAAACAATACCAATAAAAATTCCGAAAAAATCAGATATGATTTGTAAATTGTTACTGACTTTATTTCTAAAATAATATATATTTTTCGCTCTTGCAGTGGTTTTCAGTTTTGATGTGAAACCGTTATATAAAATATTTATCTTTAATTTTTAACATCGAAAAATCCTAATACAGCAAATGCGGTTCATAGTCGACTCACAAGATTTAAGTAAATTGGGAGTATAGCGGCTGAAACGATTCTCAAGAGTTTAACGTTTTTCCTTGTAGCCCTTAGATCCGAGACGAGCTTTATGTACGCCAACGGTCGGGCCTTTTTTTACAAGGGCCAACTTATTCCCGTTTTTTCTTCCGCAACGGTATTCGCGGCATCCGCCGGTGCACTCCTCCGGCTTGGCGCAACTTTCTTTTTCACAGTTTCTCGCGGATATCGTCAAGGATGTGCGCTTAGAGGAACTCTTGCATTTTTTATGCGGCGCCCGGGAGAAAAATTTCGTAGTTTCTTGAGAGTTAGCGGCATTTTCCGTCCTACTTGCGACAGGGCCAGAAGCAGGCTTATTTATTTTGGCCGTTTTCTCTTTTCGTTTGTTCAACGGGAAAACTTTTTTGCGCATCGTGCACATGCCGAGCACGAAAAAAATGAGTATACCACCGATATATAAGCAGTCTTTTATTAAAGTTTATGGATTTAATTAAATATGTTGCTTAGGTATTTCACTCCTCCAGATACTTATGCACTAAGAGAAATTTTTCGTAAAAATTTACGGTAAAGTTTGCCGTTAAACTGTCGCGAAAAAGGTGATCGTGGGACAGTAGTTTTTGTCTGAATCTTGGTCATAGTGGAAATTCGTATATGAAAAGATCTTTAAAAATTACGAAGATTTTTCGGTGTAAAAATTAGGAAGCTTTTTCTGTAAAAATAACGGAGCTTTTCATGTAAAATGTTCAACTATGGCCAACTGTTTAATATTTAGATAAACATTATTCTGATTTTCCGACAAAAATTTCAAAATGTAAATCGCCTTACCATTAAGGTTTCCATATAATTTTTTCAGTAAGCTTCACTGTATTTTTACGAGAAATGTTTCTCAGTATACGTGTAATATTTTAAAAGCTTTTGCAATATTAAATATTTATTCATTTTTGCCCATTTTACACTTATTACATAAAGTATACAAACTAATTAAAGATAATTAAATATTGATTATTAGTATATGAATTAAGAGCAATCTGGCGGATAATTCTCTTATAACATTACATAATTTATTTAATTCGAGCTAATTAAATTCTCATATGAATATTTTAAATTAAATAATTAAAGTGGTAAGAAGTTATTTACATCATTTTATTTATACCATGCAGTAAAATTGTGTAGAGCATGATATCCACTTATCATTACTTACCACTGAAATTTAAGTGCATTCAAAAATTTATACTGAAAAAAATCTTTGGAAGAAGAATAGGTAATCACTACCTTGCAATTAAACTGTTATTTTTCTGTCCTCTTTTTAGTTTTTGATCTTTTATAATGAGATATCATTTTGTTAAAATCAAAGCAATAATTAAACTCGGAAAAGATGAAATCAAACGAAATAAACACTCGAGAGCACTTAGTTAATGCTCTTAAACGTTCCGAGAGGTGCGCTTTGAGAGGTACTTTATTTACAACGGAGCAATCTCGATGCCGGCGAGTAGCAACTAATTAGCCCCGATGTAAGACTGCCAAAGGTTGTTTCGACAATACGGCATATCGCCGGTGCCAAGAAGGCGCCACCCCGGCAATTCACGAGCTCTCGCCTTTCTCCATCTGTTATCCTTATATTCGTCGCGGCGACGGCAGCTGCGCGGCACTTGAGCCGCAAATTCGGTGCTTGCGCGCGTGAACTCGGATTAAGCCCGAGGCCTCGGAACGTATTAATTACGAGTGATGTCGCGGGCTTTGCCGTAACAGCCTCCCGAAAATTTGCATAACGTCGAGTGAGGGGCTTACACTCGCACCCCCTCCCTCCCCCCGTAGCCGCTCGTTTGTGTCTGCGCGCCGCGGCTAATAACCGTTTATTCGCGGTGCTGAATTTCGGACCGGAGGGGAGGGGCCGCGTGGCGGTTCGATAGCGCCTCGCACGGTGCACCCACGGGCGAGTGCGTCGCGTCGCCGAAAAGTTGGCGGGAAAATTTGAATTTCCACGGAGTTTCGGGAGCGCGCGATTTCGAGCCTCTAAGTCGGGGCGTTGGATTATATTTCTACGCGGGGGCTTTGGCGCGATGAAAAGTTGAGCCGGATATAGCGAGTTGCTCGTGATGAAACTTTTTATGCTGAATTTCCATACTTTATCGGGATAATGATCATTTGCTTTCATTTAAAAGATTGATAAAACAAGAACTTTTTTAATTTTTTTTTACTTGATCTTATAGTTGGATAATGTCAGGAACTTAGGAAATTAAATGAATAATAAATATAACCCAGTATGAAAGCTGGTGCTAACGACGGTTATTAAATGTACGTAAGACAAACTCGGAAGTTATCTGCTTGCAGCGACATTTTTTTTAAACCTGCTAGGTGCAGGCGCCAGGGCACGTCCTTATTGCGGAGACATTAATAAAGTACGGTTAATTTAAAATAATGTAATCTTCTGGATTAAACTTCGGTATTATTATAAATTATTTTGCCATTTACAACAATATTTTTCAATGTCGTAAAAATATTGTATGAATAAACCTTTTTTAGTACTCTGTGTTTTGAGAAAAATAGAGTTTTAATTATTCTTTTATAGAAATTGAATATTATATAACCAAGCTTTAATTAAATTTCAATTTGTTTATGAGATATAAACTTTATTTATCATTTATGTTTTCCTAGAATAACCATTTTGACCTTGGTTATAGGGTTTTCGGTTGAGCTGTGAATCAGTTTTACGAGGTAATTAAAAAGCATCCTTTTTCCTTCTCTCCATGGTCGCACTAAAGTTCGCTCATGAATTTCGACCTAACGATTTATTTTCAAATTTAATTTAATTTTCAAACAATTAACTCAGCGTCATATTTAATCGACAAAAATTAATGAACTCCGATGGCAGCAAAGCGTTATTGATTTCCCAACGGGAGATTTTTAGTCGTGCATTGCCAACTTATTAGGAAAATATGTCGTTTATTGGGCTTGCGAGCCCAGCCCTCGCTGCACACGGAGACTTCAAAAAGAGATAATTAAAATATTATTTGAACGATACAAAGGGTTTCAAAGTTAACGCTCGAGCTGGGCTTTCAAATGCCACCGAGCGATCCGCCGACGATGAGAGAACGGAGGGGGTAACTAATGATCCCATTAATTCGCACTTATCGCTTCGTATGACGTCGCTTGAGATTAACTGCTCAAAGCAGATCTAAAGTTCGGTCAAGTCCAATTAATTATGGCGCTCGCAATTTATCCACTGCATCCGCGAGCGGCTCAAATCACTGTTCGAACTGTGTTCGATTGATTCTTCGTTCGGCTCATTAAACGCCCTACGAACAAAGGCACGTAGCGCTACGGTCGCAATTTCATCTAGCAATTTGCAGCATTTTCAACTACATGGAGCGGAGCGTAGTTAGCAAATGTTCGAAAATATGTGGAGTCAAAATTATTACAATTATTTTGAATTGATGAATAACAGATGTTACATCAGCATCTCGTTATTCAATTTCAATTTAATCAGGTATAATTATTTTCCAAAATTCATGAATATTACTAATATTACTAATATATGTGAGGAATTTTAAGAGAGCTTGTTTTAGTTTTATTTACTAATTTTCTTTTCTAAAAAATTCAAATTAATAACACAGTCCCTTCATCCCTGAATGACATAAAATAACAATAATTTAAAACCAATTCCATTGAAATCTATTAAGTTCCTGGACTTGCAGGTTGAGGCAATGCCAAATTTTAGAAAAGCTCATATCTTTGAATACAGTAGATTTAGAATCTTTTAGAGGGGGATAGAGGGGTGCATTTATCATAAATTTGATCACATTAATAATTTACTGATTTTACATTAATTGCAAAATTTCTCAATGACCTTTTACTGATATTTGATCAATTCAAATTCAACCAAATTCAAATTGCACATACAATGTTTTACGTAAAAACTATTCAAACGTAATCGCGATATTTTTAACAGTCGCCACATTGTCTTTCAAGCGCAATGGGTACGCGGACTAATTGGCCGCATTTG
Source organism: Eurytoma adleriae (assembly GCA_900480045.1). Classification (NCBI taxonomy): domain Eukaryota; kingdom Metazoa; phylum Arthropoda; class Insecta; order Hymenoptera; family Eurytomidae; genus Eurytoma; species Eurytoma adleriae. Next base: position 226,633 of record UXGC01000058.1, on the reverse strand, counting down.
CCGCGCGCAAGATGCGCCAGCGCTTTTGTCGTCGCGCCGCCTTTTTTTGCGCATGCGAACGCGACCGACGTGACTGAAATTCTCAACCCCTCGGGGAACTTCGCGACCGCTCGCTCGCGGGGAGCGTGCGTGCAAACTTTTACGCTATTCGCTGGCAACTTTTGATGGATCTGACTTTTTTATGCGCCTGTGAATGCTGATTTTCAAGATTGAGCCATTTTGACGTCGCTCTATTTCCCTGAGGATTAGATTAGGCAAAATGCGCAGTGTCATTTGTCCGTTCGACTGAAAGAGAAATAAAATGTTTGTCGCCTTTCTTTTCAGAATCGTTTAACTGTAGTTTCATTGTACTGCGGTAAAATTTTATGGCAGTACGGTAGAACAAGCAGACATGAAGTAATAATAAGACTTATTATTTTTATGTGTATTCTTTATTGTTTGAGCTTGCGTAACGATAACGGGAGTTGGGTCGCATTGATCTAGTAAAAGAGAGAGTTCCTCCTGAAAATGTCCAGAGGGTGCGGCTCGTGGTAAAATAAAACGTTGGCTGTAGTGCCGGGGGGTCATCGAAAAAAAAGCTCTCGACGAGATCCGGGAAGCAAACAGAGCTGCATCCGGCGTGAACGGCCATTGCAGCTTTAATAATTTAAGAAACAAGTTTTGTAGTGGGTGAGCAAGAATGGACAAATTAATGGAAAGGAATAATGTAATAAAACTCCAGGAAGTTTTTCCTTTTTTCTCAAAACTTTTTCGCTGCGGATTTTTCAAATTTATGAATAATTTTTATTACAGATAGAAAGATAATACGAATTGTTGCGTCACAACTTTTTTAAGTAATATAAAATTTTTGTTAAATTTAACAAAATTTAAGTTTAGTTTTTTTCGCTATTTAAATAATGGCACACTTTTGTCACTTTTTAAAATGCGGAAAACACCAAAGATGTACATTAATTCCGTTTTTAATATATTACTATGTGAACTTTAATAGAATATTTTTAACTTTACCGAAGTATAAGAGGATCAAATTTTTTGTTTGGTTGAATAACTTTTCTAGGCCAATATGCTGCAGGCTTTTTTGACAAAAAATAAAAAAAAATGGAATTTAGAACTCACATATCACTTTTTAAAAATATGAATAAATTCTAGACTTATTTACTATTGGTATTATAAACTTGTTTTATAGATTGTTTATATTCCAACATCTATTAACTAAATTTCTTAACTGAAAATAACTAGTTTGCATGTAGATTTCAATACAGTTAATACAGCTTATTTAGTAATGTTTGAAAATAAATTCATAACTGAAACCCGTTAAATTAGTTACTAATATGTAGTCCCCAAGAACATGGATATTAATGTTCCGTTAAGATTTACGCCCGTGCACTAAAATAGTGTTTCAATTTAATTTAAAATAAATAATTATAAGGTTTAAAATACAAAACTTTTTATATAATTACCATATAAAAGTGCAAAATAATTCGTAAAAAATGTCTTTCCTTTCATTAAACAGCGATCATCGAATATTGAAACTAGTAAATGCGCTAAAGTACGACCCAAATTTGTTGATTAAATTAGATTAGAGTCACTAGGCAGGTCCCCTTTTTCTGATGGTATAGTTACTTGAGAGCAAAGAAGGCTTATACAAATGCGTGAAATTTTAATTGGTTCTCACCTGAATCCAGTAAGGCAGATAAAAACCGGTGCAGGCAAGTATCGAGGCCAGTGTGGACAGGATCACCCAGAAGATGCAGAGACCTGTCATTTCATCGGCCGTGTCCGGGCACTTTTTCCTCGCACTTGTTCTCTCCCTTTGTGCTCGCGTTTTTAAGCCTCGCTGGTGCGCCTCTACAGAAAGTCACTATCGTCGCTCAATCGGCGACGTGCCGGTCGTCGTCTTCCTCGCCCAGTGGCGTCTCATTTTTTTCCCACGGCTCCTTCTCTTCTGCCTCCTCGCTCGAGACGCTGTACAGGGGCACTTGAGAGAGACGAATGATTTGCTATTCAATGCTTGCTCAATGCATGAGAAAAAAACGCGGCGATCGATGGATTTTCTCTGATTGATGCTAATGGCTCGGAAGAAATTGCGAGAGAAGCAAGCGAACTTGTAATGGTGGAGACAAATTGATGCTCACCGAACTTTTGCGATATTGTTAATATTCTCAGAAGATTGAACAATTAAATGTTGTAATACCGTGAAAGTTCGCAATTAGCTATTCTGTATTCAAGTTCAAAGTTCAAAGAACTAAGTTGAAGTCTTTTGTGTGCTTTCCGAATTAAAAGTTTTCCAAATTAATCATAAAAAAAGTCTTTTTTGTCCGCAGCTTAAACGCAGCAAACTTTTAAAGAAAGCAGAATTATTAAATGCAAAATTACGTTTACGAATTAAAGCTCGCAAATTAAACGAAGAAAGCATCTTACTTCTTAAAACGTTCCAATTGGCAACAATCTGGAGTAAAGTCCGCCGAACGCGCAGCGAAAAACTTCCGCACTTACGTCTCGTGCTGCCGAGGAGCAGGCGTCGGGCTGAGCGAGGTCGAAAAAAAGGGGGGAAAAAAGGAGCGCGCAAATCCTTCCTCGCTGTCGCCGCGAGCGTATCGCGCCGTTGCCTCGGCCGAGAGAACTGCGTCCGGCCCGAGAGGAGGGAACGACTCCCGCGCCGCGCTGCACTATACGCGTCCAGCCCAAAATAGCCTCGGCGCGGTACGAAAATACCGCGCGCGTGGCTGCGGCGAGGCGCGCCTCGCGCGTTCGCTCAGGCTGTCCCCCGGCCCCTCCGAACAGCGACTCCCCGTTGGAAATATTAACGCGCACTTCGCCGTGACCGTCGGCCCACTCATCCCATGGCGCGGGGTCAGCACTGGCCGTCCGTCACTCGCTGGCGGCTCGGAGATCGGCCGGTTAACGGGTGGCGATCACTCGCGATCGCGCGGTTCCATGTCGCAAGCGCACCGTGTGCACTCGATCGAGCGGCGGGGGCGTCGATTCGGCGCCGCGGCGGAACAGCGACTGAGCGCGCAGCGGCCCGCCGGAACACTGGCGGTCCAGAGCCGGCGAAGCGCCGGCTCTCACATCTGGCGAACACATGCGCGCGCGCCACCGCGAGGCTGCGCTCCCGACCCCACTCCCCTCCGGCGGACCGAGCCGCTCCGGATCTTCGCAGGCTGCGTTTGACCCACTATCTGTCGCCGGCTCCACTTCTCCGCGAGTGCTCGCTGCTATGCAAACACTAATATTCGTAATTTTCAGTTCATTAGAGGATGTTTGCTCTCGAAAATTTATTTATTGCTTTCGTTGATAAGCAAGAGCATTTTAGAAAACTAGAAATTAAGTGAGACCGCAATCATTTAATCTTTATAATTTACATTTAGTATTAAATAAAATTTGTTCTGAAGATTAGCAACTAGTTTTATATCCTAGATTATACGAGGGGTCCAAAAAGTTTCGGAGCAGCAAATAACTCTGAAAATATGGGACCAAGAAAACATTTTCAAAACCTTGTTTCAGGACTCTTTTCTATCTGATGGTGACCTTAAGAATGTCCTTTAATGTTATTTGAATGTCAACTTTGACATGAAAACCTCCATCTTTTAATTTAAACTTTACGTTCAAATTTGAAATTGATTTCAAAATCACTATTTTAGATAGCGTAGGAGCCTATGCTTTTAACGTACTAATTGTTTGGCAGCGGTCATCATGAAGGTCAAGTCCGAGACCAACCTTTAGGTAGAGAAGAATCCTAAAGATTCCTTCTGAACATATTTTTGATTAATCTTGAATTTTCAAAGTTATATACTGTTTTAATACTTGTTAAACGCCCTGTCTATAAAAATAATTTTTTACTTAAATAAAAGCACTATTGTTAATGTGATTTTCATAATAAATAGTACGGTGTCAAGGGTATAAACTAGACGCGTCTGTTTGCATCTCGACAGAAGAAAAGCAGAATGAGAATGCGATGCTATTTTCTGTTTCTCATTTGCTGCATGCATTCAGTCACGAAAGGGAAGCTCTTGACTATAGTACACTTGTCACTTCTCACATTGAACGCTCAAGACATTGAACAAAATGACAAGTCGACGACCTACCTCGTACATCTCTTGACCTTGCGTTATATTTGTAACTGGGGTGCTACGAACTCAATATTAAAGGAGATCGCCTAAAAATAAATGTTGCATTTAGGAGAAAATATTAATTGTCCGTGGATTATTATTTTCTCACATTCGATGCTTTGTGATTATTTAAATTCGTGACAGCTCAATGAGATGTAGGTAATTATCTTCTGAAACAGAGAAATCAAGCAGCTTTGCAACTTAGGAGTAACTTATAAGAGTACGCCCCTTTGATGTGTCTGTACTTTAGACAACTAAACCACGCTTTGCCGCGAGGTTCTTTCGAGTTTACTAACAAGACAACCACCATCTAATTTGGTATTTGAACACCTTTTTTTCATAAAATTTCTAAAAGTTGGTTTAATTGGGCTACTAAAAGATTGGTTTAGTCTTTTTTAAATTGTAACAATAAACCTACTATTATAGATACAATTTAATTTTGTAAAAATTGAAATAATAAATTAAAAAAAAAATAGTAAAAACTTTTAACTCAGAAATGATACAGTTGAAAATAGTAAAAACTTTTAACTCAGAAATGATACAGTTGTAAATTATGGTGATGCTTGAGAAAAGAGCATTTATGAACCGTGAGTACTTCGTGCTGCAGTCAGAAATAGATTACATGATAAAATGAACAAGTGTAAGAGGAGCGGAGTGAAGAGGCGGCTCTGTTAAATGGAAGCATCGAATAGATGAAGGCTAATGTCGAAGACAAAGAGAAAATAGAGGAAATAGAGCAAATGCAAATGAGTCGAGAAAAGAAGAACAAAAAGTATATAGCAAGTGTCTCGCGTAATAGTGCTGTGTGCATTTTATCGATTATTGGGTGACGAATGTTAAAAGTAATTACAGTATAAAGTATTTCAGAGACAAAGATAGGGGATAAAGAAAAAGGAAATTTCTGGATTTGAGAGTACCGACAATTACCCTACTGGCCGAAAATAGAATTGGCACGGCGTGTGTTGTCACTGAAAGTGTGAAGTATACTTACGCTTTTAATGGAAAAGTTGAACAATCGGATTCACTAGCTAACACTTGCGCCATTTAACGTGTAATTAAGAAAAAGCACGTGAAAGTGTAAGCCGATTACTGCTATCTAGCAATTTCTCTTGAGTAGGTAATATTCTATTTTTCTGTAAATTCACTTAAGCTGGTAAATCTATTTAACGAAAGAGTAAAAATCTTCAACATTTTTTCTTGAATTTCACGTTCTACGAAATACTATATGTTTTTTCGAATATATATATTTCTACTTGCTTGACGAGCTTATGTAACCAGATATAAACGTGAAAGAAGTACTTGCGCATTTCGAGTAAGGAGATTTACAGCAAAATAGCAGTGGAGGATTCCTGGAGCATCGCGTTTTAGGATTGTGGCTTTGGTGCAGAAAGTATTGCAATTTTCTTTTTACTGGAAGTTGGTGAGCTGCAAGAACTAAACTTTTTTCAAATTTTAAAAAATTGGTCTTTTCTTCATATTACTTTAATTTATACTTTCTTTCAATATGTCTGGCGCCTAATCTAACAAAGTAAATTCTTCTCGTTTTTCTGTTTTACTGTAATTCTCATCAATTTTAAAATACCTTATTATCCACCTTTTGAAAATTAAAATTGTCTGAGCATTCTACGAAATTGGAGATTATAAGGGAATATTTATTACCATTTGCAAAGTTCAAGATTTGTTATCAATAGTATTCTTATTAATAGTATTATTTTAAATCATAATCACAAAAAGTTACTTTTGCCAAATCAAAGTTATTTCCGATTTATAGTGTGCAAAATTGTGATAAAGTCCTAATTTCATAATCATTGAAAAAAGTTACCTTTGCCAAAACAAAGTTATTTCCGATGGTTACTTCAAGGACAGACGTGAATAAATAAGATATAAATTATTTTAGCGAAAAGCGGCCCTTGAGATTCGCGGGAATAGCCTCGCGTAATTCGAGTCTGCAGAGAGACCGGACCACGCGAATGAGACGAACCGTGTGGCATAGGGTGTTTAGGTACTTCTGGGATTGAGGTGGACCTCGAGGGGGTCCGGAACTTGAACGACGCGAGGGAAAGTACGTGTATCAGTAAGGGACTTGAAGTTTACCTGGGGAAAGCCATTGATTACGTTATGAAACGCTTGGATCAAGTGAGCTTTTGAATCGACAAAGTAATTGGACGAGGGAACACGTGTATGAACAGAATTTATTGATCGCTAATGACTCTATAATTTAAAATTAATGATAGTAGACTGGTATAAAACTTAAAAAATAATTTCTTAAAGATTTATCCAACTTTCTTCTTTACTACTCTGTATAAGCAATGCTGTGCTTTTTAAAGTCTTTTAAAATTTTAGTTTTACACGTGAATTTTACAAATGAATCGTAACTTTTTTAGTAAATTCTAAGAACTAAGATAGCACTGTACTAATCACAAATCTTATTCAATTATGCTGTATTATCTTGGCATAATAGGCTTTGATAAGACAATAAAAGTGAGAAGCAGACCCTCAACGCACAGCGCAATTACGAGTGCGCGAGCTTATGTTGCTAGGGAATTCTTTTACCGCTTACACATGGGAGCTTCGCTCCCTTTGGCAATTTTGTAACCAATCCTCGTTATTAATAGCCATTCCTTTCCTTCTCTATTTGTTCGAAACGCGCAATAGTTCATAAAAATCACAAATTGCTAGTGTTTTAGGAGACTATAACAAAAACAGTATGCTGTACAGAGTACTAAGTGAATAAAGATGGTTGGTTAGTATTAATCTAACTACTCATTTTGCTGCACAATACATTGAATCAAATTTTTATACCTTCGATTAGTATTAACTATTAAATCTTTTATTAAAATTTATCAGTATAGTTAACAAGTATTAAAGGAAGTTAAATGAATTAAATTGGTCATCGATCGATAGTTTATCACGAGCTGAAATTGGGAATTACTCGTAAAACCAATTGTTTACAGGAAAATCGACAGAGAAATACGCGCAGTAGTAATTAATCACAGCAGTTACGAGCAACACCGTCGCAGATGGCAAAACGCTAAACGATCGCAGTGCGCGAGAGTCGGGGCGCGCGTTCTGATCTGCGAAAACAGCCGCGTGGCATCCGATCAGCGCGTTTGGCCGTTGGCCCCGGTGGAAGATCAAGAGAGCCGGAGGATACACGCGGGAGGGAGGGGGGGGGGCGAAGCCGGGGGAGCCCGAGAGGTTATCGGAGGAGTTATCACGGGCCGATTGGGCCGGCCCCAACTGAAACCCTGCGGCCTCGCGCCCAGCGAGGACACGGAAATGAAATTTGAAGCCGCAGTTCGCCGAGCCATTAACGAGGCTATTCGACGCGCGAGCCGGCCGATGTAGCCGCTCCGCCAGTACAGTGGCCCCGATAGTGAGCGCAGATATGCACCCGCCTCGGCATCGTATACACGCCGGCTTATGTGCACGCCGCGATGCCCCCCGGCTCAAGTGCAGTTACCAAGTATCGAGTCGTTTGTACGGACGAATCACCTTGATAAATTTATATTATTCCCAAGGGATGAGCTGTTATTCGATCGGGCGCTGCAAAGAGATTTAAGATTTCGTTGATTGTCACGTTAATTAGATAGCAACTACTCTTAGCTAATTAAATTTATAATTAAACCCATTAACGAAGTGCGTTACTGTTAGAATTAAAAATTGTAGGAACACTCTACAGTCTAAAGCGGAATTAACAAAAAAAAATAAGTCTTCTGTTTTCTATCACATTTTTTAAAAGTAGTAGAGTAATAAACTACTGATAAACTAGTGATAAACTACTAATGAACTTATACTTAATTACAATCGTAAATTGCAACTATAGTAACACTTCCTTGTAAACTACTTAGGAACACTTCCAACATAGTCAATAATGATCATTTATTACTTGTTAGACAATCTAATATTGGAGTCATCACTACTTTTTAGTAATTTACAGTAGCTTTTTTAATACTTTCTTTTATGGTATACCGTGAAAGAGATACACATCATCCCTTACTAAATAAAAAAAGATCACGATTGAAATCGATTAAACTATTGAAATTTTACTAAATGAACGACACCAGACTCGACTTAATCAGATTTAAAAGTTTTATCTTTTAAAGTAGGAGTCAGCAATTGATCCTCGAATCGCGCAAAATCGAGCCTCAAAGACGCTATTTTCCAAGCGCAGCAAAAACGCCTAAAAATCCGAATGGAAAAATGCAGCCCGGGTGTGCGTGCAGCACCTACGGGCATACCGCGCGCATGCGTGAAATATATACGCTTTCGTGCACTACTCGTATACGCAGCGCCGGAGGGTATGGTCGCACAATGCGCGCGTGTACACGTATACACACACGCGGGCCTTTCGGCCTGTGCACAATGGCCCGATAAAACTGAGGCTGCAACCTGTTTTTGCAGGCACTGCGTATACATTCTATTATCGCGCGGGCGAAATAACAAGAAGAACAAGCAAATAATGCAAACGCAAAGCGGGGGAGGAGCGGAGGCGAACGGAAAAGCTCGATTTGATTTATTCAAATTTGTCCGGGGAATACCGCGGGTACACGAGTGCAGGAGCATTAATATCGCGGGCACGGGAGGGTTTTGGCGTAATGACGTGATCCGTGTAATTGATGGAAAGCTCTAGAGTAAGTACAAATAAGTTATTGTTGAGCGAAGCTTATGCTCTCAGAACGGTCGTCGTGGATTCAATTAATGATAGTTACCATTAGTCTGGGATCTTGTTCTATGTGCACTTTTAATAATTCAAACATTCCAAATTCATTTTTTCATTTTAATCTATTGATTATTTTGTTGTGTTTCTTGAAATTAAACTTTAAAATGAATTAATTATGCAAAGCTGTGAAGCTTTTTTTTTACCCCCCTTTCTTATCAGGCGATTATGCTTATTCAATCAATTCAGTAATTTTTGCACACAATACATTAAGTTTCAAAGCGAATATTTATTTATAAAATGTGTTATGACTAATTTGAATGAGTTAAATTTAAAATCTATTTAATATGTAAAGATCTTGCTGTAATGTAATTCGCAAGTACAGTTATCTGCTGCACTTTTGCTCCCTTTTCCGCTACTTTACCTTTTTCTTCGAAATTTAGTTAAGTCCGACATTAAAACCTGTCTTGTCTCAAAAGGCTTGGACCTGCTATACCTTAGAACGGAAAACACCGCGGAATTACGACGCTCTCTTTTGGCAAAGAAGAATGAAACTTCGTCCATTTCTGCATCGCTCTCAGCGACCTTCATTTATATGCGCTTGAATAAGAAAGGTAGTTGCCTAAGTAGTGAGATTGCATTTTGAAGAAGGGTCGGCTTCCTCTAATTTTTCGTTGTTCAAAGCCTTTTATAAAGGCATTTTATTTAAATAAATTATAGTTAGTTCATTATTTACTAAAAATATTTCATAATATCGAAATTGACTAAAAGTATTGCAATAGATCTTGCAAATTCACATGCCATTATCAATGTGTGAAAAGTAAGCAAATAACGTGTCGATGAAAGGAAGGAATGAAACGAAGGAATAGTTGCAAACAAAGAAAGCAAAAAAGAGAAGCAAAAAAGAGGGTGAGTCTAGAGAGATGGAGAAATCCAGGAGTGGTTGCTGCTGAATTTCGTTTCAAAGCCTTTGGGTTATCACAAATGGAAAGAAACAGTCCAGAAAATACGAAAGAGCAAGAGGGTATGAAAGAAAAAACGTTAAAAAATATAATGGCATTCTAAAAAATGCAAATGAATGTAAAGTGTGGTAGTTGTCATTTAAGTCGTATAAATAGCTTCAATTATACTGTTTTTTTTAAGTTGCAAGATTCTTGATCGCGCGCGTCCCTGTATAGCTTTAACATTATCACGAAGAAACATTAGGATTAAAAACATTTAAAGAGATCGTTGTATTTTATACATTTTCGAAAATTATACATTTAAAAGAACTCAGTAGAAGCAGTAACGACAGACGTCGAAAAAGATATACAGAACATTGCTACCTATCTACAAATTTCCGAATGTGTCTTCGTTCAATCTACCTACCTGCTAGTCTACCTTTGTCTTTTTTTTCTGTCTCGATACCCCATTCTCCATACTGTCGAGCGTTTTTCTCCTTCGGACTTTTCTCTGTTCAGTCTCCCAAATGCTGGTTCACCTTTGTCCTTCCGTTGTCACGAGGAGACATTTTTTCCCTTCATTTTGTCCTTTGACCTTTATTTTTATGCCGCTTTGGCATCCTATTCATTTCTTTTTCAACATTTTTTTTCGTTGAACAATGGCCTGAACTGACGGTTCCACTTAAAACAATTCATTCTCCAGAGTATTTAATTTCCTCTTCTTAATTACACTTTATTGATAAACTTTTATAACTCTAATAATTACAGATATCAAATGGATAAAAATAGTTAGATTTTCATTTGTTATTGACGTATGTATTATTGATAATGATGTAATATAATCTTGTTCTCAATTTTCAGTTTCTCTTTCTTCTTGAGTACTGTCTATTCGTTTCACTTTCTTTTCCTAATTCAGTGCACTCTACAACTAGTGCCAAAGTCGACTGTCAAACGACCAAAGAAACCTCTGATGAGGACGAATAAGTCGAGAAGTCGATAAAGGGAGAAGTTGCCATTTCTACAATGTGCAGAATTAATTCTAATCCGGACACGCGGCGTGGTAGATTATGCTAAAGCAACTCGCGGGAGCTCACGCTGTGAGCGTCTTGCATAATTCAAGCCGGTGGGTAGGCGCGGAGACGAGGGAACGTCGAAATTTTCTCTGAGTTCATACGGTGGTCGTTTGAGTGTTTGCGAGCAAATTAACAGGTTTGCATGGAAAGCTGCTTTTCGACTGATATTGTTTAAGATTTTAATTGAAACTTCGCAGGAGAAATTAAATGGCTTTTTCTTATTGAAGTAATTGATGAATTGCAGCTGATATCGGATTTGTTTTGAAAAATTATAAACTGCAATAAATTAAACAATTTTTACATCTACTTCTTTACTATATTATAGTCGACCTAGTTGTATCGACTTATTTTTGTATGCTTGTAAAAATTGTTTAGATTTTTTGAAATTTCGAGAAAAAAAGCTGTGACTAGCTTTACAAGATCTCCTTCGCCGCTAGTAAAGGAAAATAGTGGATTATCTTCAAGCAAGTTTGAAGGCCGGAATTTCAAAATAACACGATACTTTAGCTACCCAGTAAAATCCAACCCCAACAAGCTGAAAAGATTTTCGCGAGCTTACGTCTGGCATATTCTTTTTGCATAAACTGAAGCCGTTAGTTTCCAACAAGATTATCGCATTACAAGATGGTCATTTTTTTATAATTCCACCAACAACAATAACTAACTCACCACGACTCTGTACAAAATTCTAATTATTCATAACAATTTCGTAATAGTTACACGTAACATCTCCTAAAGTGGATACAGCAAGTTCGAAAGAGCAATTTACTGTTTGATGGAAATATTTAGTTGCCGACGAGCCCTGGCGGGAGTGGCTCCATCTATACCTCGAGCCACTGTCATTGCCAAGTGACACATTCTCGCGAGAAAGACGATATCTCACGTCGAGGCGTAACTTGAAAACACCGAACCCATGAATGCTTAATACCCGCGCGGATGTGTATCGTCCCCCGTCTATAGGTCTATATCGCTGCGAGCAAGACCGAAAGGCAAAGTGCCGACACAGCGCGCGTTGTATATTTACCGAGTAACACGGCGCAAGTTTGCCGTTGTCGCGCGCATCATCTCTGTCCCCTGGAATATTAATCCCAAACACGAGGATGTGTCAGGCATCCTTCGCCTCTGCACTCGGCCCTCGCCCGCGCCTGTAATGTCACTGCGGGTTTAGTGCTGTTAAGTGTCGCGCGGATGTCACCCGCGGCCTCTCAAAAAATCGCGTGACCGAGTGTGCAGTCCTCGTTACTGTATAAATTATTTTCACACGAGGACTAACGGGATTCGCGATACGCGGTTCAATGAAACGTAGTTCACCAGACGTCAAATTTATTTTATTTCAATATAACGTTTCTTTACTTTCGGTGTACATCGGAAGTAGTAAAGACTCAAACGGCGTGTAAAATTAATTTTCTACGTGGAAGATCTTCCTGAAAGATTTCTTACTTGCAAACTTCGATAAAATATTCAGCAGCCGCCGCAGGAAGATGAGCCCTTCGAAAGTATTTACTCCTTAAGACTGACTTTCCGATTTTCTCTCGTTCCATCTCTCTCTTCCCTCTCATTTGATTCTATCAATTTCCACCTGACCTATCCCTCGGCTAAATAAGATAGAAATTCCGTCAGACCTCGCGCCGCGATTATTCGCTCGGAGATTACGGGATCGTTTGCTCGGAAACTTCGGCAGTTATCGGCCGTGGGTTGGGGTCAGTCCATGATGAAAGAAGAGAAGAAGAAGAAGGACGAGGAGGATTTGAACTTGGTGTACCATTTTCTACGCTGGCTTTGCCGACAAGAGAAACGAGCCGGCAAGTCCGATGGAGCGGAGATTTTGTCGTGCGTCTGTGTGCACGGCGGGGTACCCTGTATTCGGATGGGAATTTGAAGAAAGAAGGATAGGACCGCGTTGCTACTCCCTAATTATGAGAATAAATCGAGTCGTCAACCGAGCGTAAAATTATCCGGTCGCTCACGAAATGCAAGAAAGTCCGCACCCAACGGAATCCTTCGACCAGAATCGAGACATGCTCGAAATTACTTCAATTACAAAATCTTTTTACTTCTGATTGAAAACCTGGATTTCTTCAAATTAAAAAGAAAGACTAGATCAAAAATCGCGTGCGGAAAAGGGTATAGATTTTTTTAAAATTATTATGATAACATATTGTAATAAGAAAAAACAAATGTCGCGTAGATTTGTTTATAAGTTTTTAGGGTAAATTTTTAACATTATTTTACGTCGATAAAAAGTCAATGAATACTGAAAATAAAAGGAGTATAAAAAAGTACTAAAAGCCTCAGTAAACTGAAACGTAATATCTGTGTAATACAGACTCTATCTATATCTGTGTAATACAGCCATAAAACGTGTTGTATTTGAACCTCATAGTTTTATGGCAAAACTATATCATACAAAATTTTAGCATGAATAAAATATAATAAGCATTATTTTACTAGCTGTTTGTAAACTCTAACTTATTTAGTTGTATTGAAAAAAATAATATTATATTATTTAAACAATAATAGTGTATATAGTATACATAATTATAGTATATATTATAAATATAACTACGTTTTATTTTCTTTATTATATATTTTTACCTCATGCGGCCAATATATAAAAATTTAACGATCCATTTCCCTTGTCTCATCAGCATAACTGCATTTTAAGTCAATCTTACGGTAGAAAATCTTGGGGGTAGTGTAAGAATCGGCGTTTCGCACTGCGACAACATTGAATCTTTCATAGCTGGTCGAGATTCCCCATTGGCATTGCCAAACGAATACATCGACGGAGTAAGAAGTCAAAGTTCCCAAGTCGCCTTTTCGTTTTCTCGACACGTTTCGATCTTCGTCGTCTTTTTAAACTTTTTATTTATTAAGTTATTTTTATTTTTTATTATTAAGATTACTTCCTTTTAAACGAAGCTACAAATCAAGATAAAAGATTCTTAGAAATTAAGAATTCTTTTATTCACCGACCGATTTAAGAAACTTTATGAACAACTTCAAATACTTTTAATTTTTACTGGAATTTATTTAATCGACTAGCTTCTTAGTTAATGTCTGGCTAGTGTTGCAGCTTACACGGCACTTGAGTTTGAATTTTGAATGGAAAGCTCTGTAATTGTAGTGTGGCGCAGTATCCAAAGACTAACTGACTACATTAAACAACTATAATAGTTACATGAAGTTAACTTTAGAAAAATTTAAATACAAATAGAGTTTTAATATTAGGGACAAAAGGGAAAAATAATTTTCCTCATGCCTGTAATATTAAAACTCTGAAAATGTAAATCAAATTAATCTTTGCAAGAATTATAAAGTTCTTTAAAAGAAGGAAGGCGCTTTAAGATATTCTTTTTTTTTTAAGAGAAAACGTATTGGGCAAAGGATATAAAAAAGTCCGTGAGCCATAAAAAGAGACATTACATGTATAAAAGATTTATGCCCGCACACATGCTAAGATCGTAACACTCCAACGTGTTGGACTTAATTTATTCAACGCATTATTGCTTGAATTTGTAAGCACTAGTTGAGTAAAAGTTAAAAATTTCAATTTAGAAAAAAAAAATTAACATGGATCAATCCATATTAAATACTATAGTTTTCTTTTGCATATTCTTTTACACAATATTATCTTTTTCTAACAACATATAAGACTAAAAGTATAACTGTTTCTTTTGAGATTTTAAAGTGCCTTCAACGATCACGTGTAGAAGCAGAGGAAGTGAAGTGCAATGCAGGTGTCTCGTATAAAGATTTTATAGGGAGCCAGGTGGGCTCGACAACGGCGCGGTACGAAGGCAAGAGTATTTTGAACTTAGTTAAAAAGACTAAGTAATACTTTTTGTGTCATTTTTGCTTTAAAGTTTGAATGAAGTTGTTGCTAACTTATGCTAGTTAGCATAAATTTATTTTAATTTTTTTATTTTAGTTTAATCAAATCTTGCGACAGGTGACTGAAATCCTAAGCTAAGCTTTGTGATTTGGGAGTAGACATGTTCCTTAACATTTTCCCAATTTGGTCACCAGGTGGACTCTGGAAAATCTTACTCGCAGGTCAGCTGCCTCAGTACCGAAAGATTTCGTTTGCAGGGGTCTGATTACTCATTGTCAGCTTATTGCTAAAAATTGTAATTCTTCACACACACACACACACACACACACACACACACATGATGATTCAAAACAAACTTTTCTGGTGTTATCCTAAAATTTTTATAATCACTATTGCAAAACTTCCTCTTAGAGCAAGCGATGGAATTATGAAAGTATACTTTGGAATGGAATATAAATTTTCTATTTTAGATTTTTGTTCTAAATTTTAATGAATTTTTCATTTCAACCATTAGCAAATACGTGTGATTTCAAACTTAATAACTATAGAACTACACTGTACGATTAACAAATGCAGAAGTCCTCCGACGAACAGTAGAGATCGAAAGAGAAAATGGAAAGACAAGCCGGCGGTCAAACGAAGAGAACTGCCGTCCATGATTTGTAGCATAGGTAAAGGGAAAGAGCGAGAAGGGGCGAGAAAGAGAAAGAAAAATCGGTGTTACGGTGTCTCGTCGGCTGATGGATGGCCCGTGCGCGCGAAGCCTTCTTTTCGAGCGAAGCGGATGCCTGGCAAACTTTTTTCTCTCTTTACGCTATAGTAGAAATCGCGACGCGAGCATAGATGATTTCTATAAGATTTATCTTCATATTTTTATTGTCAGTATAAAGCTTTAGAGGAGATGTGTCTACACCTGCATCGCCACAGTTTATTTTTTCGCTTTACTCTTTTGGAAAATGCCATTTTTAGGATGATTTAACCCCTCACAAGGGATGAGCCATAAGTATACTGTAGCATAAATCACAAGAAGAAATAAACTTAAAAAAAGGATTGATCTTACACAAGAGTAAAAAAACTTTAAAACAATCTGCACCAAGAATTTTAAATCTTGAATAGGGTAGAAAAGTTTTAACGAACTTGATATAATTTCTTTAAAAGTGGTCAATCAAAAACTTATTCAACTAGAATATCATGACTTCCAGATATCATTGATTTTTCAATCTGGAATAATAATTTCTATTGAATTTCCAAAATCCTGGATTCATATTTGCAATATTACAAGTACTAACTTAAGCTGTCGCATGCATTTTAAATGATTGTAAATAATCACAAATATTTAATTGCAAGTCTTAAATATAGCGGGTAAATTATTTGCATAATCCAATTAGATTGGATCAATATTAGTGGTTAAATCAATCTTATTATTAGTGATCATATGTTGCTGGTGTGTTATGGAAAGCTAAATCCAGAAACGGCTACACCTAAGGATAAGCGATCGTTGCTATTGGGAAACTCACGAGCTAGTCGAGAGCTGGGACGAACTTTGCCTGATGCTGCTGCCATATCGCGCTCGCGAGCTTGAATAATATCGATTGCACACACAGCTTAGACATGCCGTAGCTGAAACTTTCTTTTGCTTTCTCTCTCTCTCTCTCTTTCGCTTCTTCTCTTTTTTTCTGGAGCCAGAGGAAGAGTAGAATGGACTTTTTGCTCCCCTTTTAGCATCTTTGTCCATGACGTTTTGGAAGATTGATGCTGGCTTTTACACTTTTTAGTTTTACTGGAGTTTGTTATTTTTTTTATTGCTCTTTGGATTGTGAAGAAGATTTATATGAGGCGTGTAATAGAACGTGTTGCGAGATTTTGTTATGATTTGAATATACCAAGTAGAAGCTTTTTTTTATTTTATTGGAATGTCAATAAAAAGGTGATCGATCAAAATATATTAAGGTACTCTAAAAGGATATTCCTATTACTTATCAATCATGCAGCTGTTATAATCATATATTTGTACTTGTTTTTTAAAAGCAATTCCGATTGTAGAATGTCAATAAATTAATTTATTTTTTAAATAATGTGGCATAAATTATTATAGATCGCATCCCACGGATAATTACGGTCGTTGAATAGTTTCTCAAAACAAAGTTTGTTAACGGTAAGCTCCTGAAGCAACAACTTTGAAGTTCCTATTACTACCGTAACCACTATCAATCCCAAATGGACCATCGATTTCCAAATCTACTTTTTGGGTTAATAACAATTGCTGTTGAAAAAGGGATGTTTAGAAAACGAGCTCAAGAGATGCTAAAGATAAACAAGATGAATAGAAGACTATCGTACTTTCGGAAATTACCTATAAATAACGAAAGCAAAAAGTTAATTCGAAACGCGTATAACGTACCGTGAACAGTTTTAGCTATAGCAGAAATTTTACCTTTCACTGTGTACCAATATTTCCAAAAAAACTTTACACGTTCTGTATATTGATAGAGATATATTTCAAAAAAATGTGGATACTCGATTTCCACTTACAATAGGCCTTGACGCGAAGTGCAAGTGGAGAAAGGACGTAAGGAATCGACACGCTCTTAAACTTGGTGAATCCTCGCAATAATTCGAAACACGAAATCGATAGCCCAGTCAGCGAAGCCATCGATAAAAATAGTCTCCATCCAATCGGCGTGGCTGAGAGTTCTTCAATCCTACTTTCTGCGCGCCGACGCTAAATCAATCGCATCTTATCCGCGTGGATTTTACGGTAGCCGCTCCGCAATCGTCCGTGTCGTCTTTTCCTCTCCACTAAAACGCCCCGCTATCCTACCAATAAAATTGTTTAGAGATCGCTTCTCTTTCACAAAGTCCAAGTAAAGCAGAAACAGAAGACAATGGCTTGGGAGGAAGTAAATCGGAGGAAAAAACCGGGCCCTCAGCAGTCAGTCGTATAGAAATCGACTTCCATCCTCCCCCGCACATTGTTTCCCCTGAATGAGCGAGTGAATCTATAGGAAGTAGTAAATAACTAGATTATTTATTTTACTTTTTTTTTATTGTTATTGTGACTCGATTGTGAAATGGGAATGCAATAATTCTATTTATTTTCTTGCACCAAAACTTTAAGTATGTGTCAAGTAAATAAAGAAGGTAGAATAATCATAGCCATGTAGACATTAGCAAAAAAAAGTCAGATTATCATATAACATTCGAAATACGAGGAAGGGATCAAATAATGCTTTATTATTCCGAATTTCACTGTTATTATTGAAAGTATATATTTTATTTGGAATATACGAATATCGCAGTAAAGTGCCAATACTTTAATTTATCGCCTTTTTGACACAAAGTGAGATTATTTCGCGTAAACCGTTTGGATCATCTTTCATTTTTGTTCCTTTCCCTCTTGGCTCGTGCGTATCCTTCTCACGAGCGCTGCTATCTCCTCGCCAAGGTAAGACGAATGCTGGCAGTCGACGCGAGCTTGCCGTTAGCTCGATAAGCCCTTGAGATGCACATTCGCTCTTGTTTATGATTTATCGTCAACGACACTAAGCGAAGAGACGGTGGCGCGCGAGTCTGAGAAGTATGAGGTAATCGCGGTGACTTCGCCGGGGGTATAATAAAGAAGGCGGTAGCGTGTTGAGCTCGAACTCACCTACGGTTACACTGGAAGGCGGCTATGGGAGTACACGGCACTGTATCATCGAGAGTAAAAAGTTAATCTTGTATGTGTGAAGAATAAGATCACTTGACTGTTACAAAGGTCATCCTGATTTTTATCAAAGAATAATTGGTAATATAATGAAGAAGTTTCAGAAAATCAGAAGGAATTATTCAAGTCAATAGATTCCGAATAAATAATCTTGTGTACAGGGTGTTTTAAGAGTCTGTCGAGTAGCTTTCTTTGTTATAAACAAACTATACAGATTTGGATAGGAAGTTGCACAGTTTTCTTTGTAAGAGAAGTATCTCATCAGCAAAAATAATCAGACTTCAACATTTTTCTGCAGAATGTCCCAAATATGTTGGGGTCGAGATTAAGGAAAAACTTTAAAGGATATATATGACCTTATTAATCGGCTAGAACATTAAGAACATTTCCTGGAGTTCTTATTTCAAAAAATAAAGTTGACATGCCCTTTAGGATCGTGGTCAAAACCAGGACCCCATTGGATAACTGAAGAAAAATCATACACTATGTTAAAACTGTTTTCTGAACCAATGTTTTCTTCCATTTCGTATCAGAAGCTATCTATTGTTTATTCATGATAAAGAAAGCTATAATAGTTGCATGCATAATTGCAGGCATTGTCTGAGCTAGGGAGGACCGAGAAAACCAATGAAATGTAAATGCGAGAAGGCGCTTTCCTTTTTTGGCCCCGGGAGCTCATTTCCAATCTCATCGGCCGAAAAGCGCGAGCCGCAGTGGTACGGATAAATACGTAGGCGCACTTGCACAAATATAAACAGCAGCGCACCAGCATCATACGCTTTCACGATCCTTAGTACGTCACCGCTGATAACGAAGCCATAGCCGGGCGTTCCACATAGATACGCGCGGCCGAATTACATCGGGGGCCCTAAGACACGCAAACAGCCAGGGCCGAGCGTGTATACTCACACCCTACGAAATTCGTGCACGGGTGCGTTGTGCACGAGTGTTTGCGCGCGCGTTCACTTTCACGCACCGCGCACGCGCATAAACACACGCACCGCTGATTCTCGGTGTAACTTCGCATCTCCTATCTGCCGCTTGTATCTACAAGCGACGGGGAATCGAATCACGAGTAATCTCCAGCAGAAGGAGTGGTGGGGAGCGGGATAGAGAAGGAGATTACCAGGACTCTCGCTCTGTCCCTCTCTTGCTCTCTCTCGTTAACGGCGATTCAGGATATTATTGCTCTCGTGCGGCGTTCCAACAAACGGCTGCTGATGCCCGCGGAAAATTTCCTCCGATTGCCCCGCGGCTACTCATTAATTGAATTCATACATTTCTTTCATTTCTTACTTCAACATCCGCAAATGAAATTTTCCTTTCCCTAGCAAATATTTTCATTGGCGGATCAGCCTGGAATGATAGATTTCATCCTTGTGGACGTTAATTATTTTGCACTAGTTGAGTCTTTGGTCGTCGTTAACGTTAAATAAAGAATTGTCTGGTATGCGTAAAAAATTTAAAGAATTTCGAAATGAATTCCGAATTCGGTGAAGAAAATGAGATGGGAAATTTCGGGCACGACAGGACCTAATTTTAGTTAATTTAATCGTCGAGGTGAGGTTTGATATAATGCTTCTCTAATGGGACATTCATACCACAATTGACCGTTATTCATTAACCGCGTGTGGACAAGCAGCACTCAATTAATATAACCAGCTCTCTATACAGATATTCTACTACTACATCACAGCGTTCCGTGTAAAGTGCAGAATTACATATTTGTCTGCAAAACATTTATAAAACGATGTCAAGTACAGTCTTCGAATTGAATGTGTACTTAACAAATAATAATATACGCGTTCTATCGGAAATATGCTTACCTTGCTTATTTATGACTACAATTTTTTTAATGGTAAGTAAACAAGTTGTCCCTAGATAGCGCTTACTATCAATAAATATTTCCAATATAACGCAAAGCTTATACATTATTTTTAAAAAATTACGTGTACTTTAGGTGTACTTTACCATCTTATTATTTAATTATCCGAACGGTATTGGTATAGTATAATAATTCTTTTTAATTTGATAATTATTGAATTATACCAATTAATACACCAAGTTTTAAGATATGAATTTATCCAAAATCAATATTAATACAGCATAGTACTTGAAGTATTAAAGCTTCTCACTCTGTGGTCCTTTACTCGAATTTCTCTTTTATCGTTCAAACTACCCTGAGCGAAGGTATTTTACCCCCAACCCCCTACTTACACATGTAATCCGCCCCCGCTCCCCCCTAGAAGCGCGACTATCAACACCTGTAATCGCCTCCCCTTTATACTGATATTCTCGGGTAGAACGAGACACCGAGGTTCCGTCTGATATCAAATTCGCGAGAGTCAGTTGCGCGTGTATGTGCGAAAGCGAGAAACGTCACCGCTGCAGGACCTCGTTGGTGCACTTGTCAACGACGAAGAAGGACTATGGGCAAGTCTGCGTGCGCACCTGCGTGTGCGTATGTGCGTGTGTGCTCGTCCTGGAGAGGGAGGTAGCTCAGTGCAACTGCATATACAGGGTGACGGAAATGTGTTTACCCTCGACGTGCAGGTACACGTATCAGATAGGGACGTCAGCGAACTTGACGAGCCTGCGGCCAGATGGATGCTCGCTGAATAAAGCCCCAAAGTTAAAGGCTACTACCAACAGAGAGGTTGCCCGCGTGTGTGGATTTGTATTTTTACGTGAGTTAAAACGTGACATTGTTTACTTTGCTTAAGAGGATGAGATCGAGGATAGTTGCGTACAGGGGTTAGCGCGAGTTACTTCAATGGACGATAAGACGTGCAATTATATTTAAACGAAACGTTTTTAACTGATATGGCTTGCCTTTTTTAAAAAACAATTTTGCAATTATATTTCTATGATAAATCAACCCTTTTTCTATACCCAACTAATTCGATTATTAGCCAAATAATTTAATGAATAAAATAATTTATTTGTTACGGCTGTGATCATTTTAAAGAGGTAGATTATTATGATTATTTTGAAACATCGTTTTTATGTGGAATCGCAGGTGGGCGTGAGTTTTCGGACATTGATGAATGGCCACGTATTTTTGGTAGTCCGACTGTTGGGTTGCCGAAACGAAACGAACGAATTTATCGGAAACTCGTATTATCCAGCTAATTATCAATTAAATAGCAGAGGTGAAAATACAGGGAAATGTATTTTAATTAAAATTCATTTTTGCGAAGTAGAAAATAATTAAGCTGTTTGTACGTTTTAAAAGTAAATTATTAAATTTCACATTAATGTTTTCATAAAATATTTTTCGAGTGTCGCCAGAAATTGCAACGTGATATTTATTGCTACATTGTTGCATCTGTAATATACACATTATTTTTTGTTATAAGCATTTCTACGAACACGAGCTCTCCACCACACTGAGACCGCAAAAGCGTAAAGCCTCGAGGTAGGGCAACCCTCTATACTCGGATGTCTGATCTAAGGAATACTCACGCGTCTAACAATTTTTTCAACCGCTAACCAATTGGTCTTTAAACAAATAGCCTTCTAAACTGAAATTTTCAACCAGCAAGTTGCACTCACAATATTACGTTACTTTGTAAAATAATTATTTATCGCATTTTTTATTGGTGAGAAACAAATTTTAGTTTAAATAATCAAATCATCGTTTTATAGGAAAACACCAAACTCCAAATCCACGCGTTTCTAATCGAAGCAGACCCGAGTTTGTCTCTGCTCGGTGAACTGCGTACGCCGAGCGTGTACGCAAGGAGCCTTTTCGCTTTCGCTCGCCTCGCATGTCGGAGAGCCGGTTGCTGGCGTACGCGCAGGCCGTGCGGTGCAAGCTCACACGTGCAATGCACGCGCGAGTCTACGACTTTGTCGACAATGGGTTCTTCAGCCTCCGTAAAGGGTCGTCCTATGCTGATCGTACAGGTACACGCTCGAGAGTCCAGACTATAGTTTGTTTGGCGTCCGAGGCGGACTACCGACTGATCCCGGCGCCACCCATGGGCTACATTGCGGCTTTTGTGCTCATTTAAATTAACTTGTCTAAGTTTACTTTTAAAACAAGTTTAAAGCTTAGCCGTTAGTTTTATTAATGACGGCTTTATTATTGATATTTTAGAATTAAAGTAATGATTTGGCTAAAATAATTTAGGTAAAGTTTATTTCAGCGTCGTTAGAAATGGTTGATATTATAGTTAATAACAATTTTCTTTTTTCCAAGTTCAATTTTCATTTGCTATCTACTGAGGTGTGCATGATCGTGTATAATTGCACAATTCGTGTGTTTGTCTAAAACAGATTCTCTTAATTATTAATACATCATTATTACATTAAATACTATTCCAGATTCTAAACAGACTTTAAAGTATTGTTGTTGTTTTAAATAATTAATAACTTTCGTTAAAATATCTTAAGTATTTTTATGAATAAACTAATGAGTTAACAAGCTTTCATAAGCTTTGAATTTTAACTCTTCTGCAGTAACGCTTTAAACTTTATTTTCTTATTTAACGAAGTTAAAACTTACTTAAACATCATTACCTCTTCACTTCCTTTAAGAAGAATTTTTTTACGATAAAAAACCTAACATAATTTTTTAATGCCTCCACTTAATTTAAAAGACGTCAATTAGCGTACAAATTCCATATTTTATAAATGAAATCAAAATCTCGGATAGAACTCGATAAAGGATTTTTCAAAGGGCTCTTAATAAAGCTCCCGGGAGAACAAAAATTTAATCCGAAATTCCGAAGATTCGCGGAAAGTTGCCCCCACGGAGGCTCGGGGGGTGGCTAATATTGCGTGGCAGTCGGCGTAAGTATTAGCTTAACCGGCGAGTTATACACGGCGTGTTCCCGCGCGCGGCTAAAGCACCCAGCTACTCGGCTCCGGAGGAGTTAAGGGTTAATGCAAAGGGAAGACGAGGAGAATCTTAATCTCGTTGCGCGCCGCCTCGCAGATTTTCCACCTGGCACTTCCTGCCCAGGGGTGTAATTTCAGTAATTTAATTCGCCGGTTTAATGGAGGAGGAGCTGCGAGAGCCGCGGGAAGGAGGAGAAAACCCGCAGGCCTTGCCGTGGCCCCCACGAAGTCCGCGAAGAGCAATGAAGATTGGCCCAAGGGTGTGGAGGGAAATTGAACTCGTGGACAACGGCGCGCCGCCGGCCTCGATCGCGAGAATTTATCGCTTTTATTTCACTTTTTCCCCTCGTAACTTTTAACCCTTTAATACACTTGGTAAATATTAGTTTCTTCTAGATAAATAAAGACCTAAATTAAATTTTTTAAATAATTTTGAACTGCTGCTTTGTTCATAATAATACACCAATGTAAAGCGATTTTCCAAATTTATTTTCAATTTCACACGAATACATAGAATCACAAATATAATATCGATCTTATAACAAATTTAATTAATCTGGCTATTAATGAATGCACTGTAAATAATTAATAAACATTATAATTCTACCCCATTCATTAAAATCAGTATTATTTTGGTTAAAATTATTCATTTCGAAATATGCAATTTAAAAGAGATAAAATTAAACTGCAATTCAAAAAAACATTTAATCTATCATCGCTCATTTTACCTTACTCCACTTAAATCCATTGGATCATTCTTTTCTCCTCCCAAACTCGTGTCCTCGATTCTACGTGCCTTTCCCCTGGCTCATCCTTCTTCTTCTGCCTCATTCGTTCCATCGACTACATTGTCGTCGTCGGAAAGAGGAAGACTAGCCGAGGGAAGGGTGTTAGCGGCTTTTTATCGGGGTGACACTCGTGGATTTTCCAGGCTGCCGGCGTTTTGATAACGAAGCGCTAGTCTACTGCGGTTCTATTTTATGAAATTGAATGTGGTAGTGACAGAAGAATCGAATCTGTAGCTGTACTACATTGGTGATCATTAAATTTTGTGTTTAATTCCGAATTCAATTAATGCAACTTTCTTCAAATTGGTTCACGTGCAGAAATATAATCATAAAATCCTAAACATCGTTAATTTAAAATTTAAATGTAGTTCGAAAAATTTCATTTTTTTTCAAATTATTTCAAATAATTTGTTTTCTCTTTTTGAAGTGCCATTATGATTTATCAAAAATATTCTACATTGTTAAATTACAAATGACCTTCAATGATTGAAATTAAAGCAGAAAGTTTTAGAGCTCAGGGGAAACAACAAAGAGTATTTATCGTAAAGTACAAAACTATTCATAAATTTCAGCGCGCTCTATTATACTTTCTCTTGGCCATTATTTTCCATTAGGATCGGCGCGCAAAATTTTCAAAGTAATATCCTGGCGATATTCATTTTTCCTCCACCTCCTCACTTTTCAAGTATGTAATACTTGCAAAAGTTATTTCATCATCTGGCATTAATAACGCTAAAGCCTTAAAGTCAAGCGTACCTCCTCTTCCTCACTCTTTCGGAGTATCCGTACTCCCATCTTTAAATTTGTGGAAATTCAGAATGCGGAAAGTAATTCGCGTGCCTTGCCAAAACGAATCTTCCGAACTTTTCGTGTGTACACATTCGTGAAAAATAGATACAATAGAAACGCGTTATAGGAGTAGTTCGGGGTTTCTAATGGATCTTTTGCCGAAGAAGCAATAATTAATAATATTTTTTGGAATATTTCCAATACTATTGATCTTTAACAGTATTATTTAAAACATAAAAATTGCACTATTTTAACAGCTTTAAAATAAATAACGATAGCATCTGAATTTATGTAAATTGGCAGGTCTGTTATAAGGCGATTTTAGTGGCTCTTTCTTTTTACTTCGTGATTTTTTTGTGTAGATGCAAAGAGCAGCATTTTAAAAGTATAATAGAATCCATATAGAAAGTGGATATATCGATCGTAGCAATCTAATAATCGCATGCGTGCGTGTACAGGTGAACAAAAAAATGAAATAGTAGCAAATTGAAGGAACTTCTACATGAAACGCGAAAAGAATTTTTAGCTTATTTAGAAACGTTAACAAAATATAGCTTTGTTATAATTAAAATGTAGTTTCAATATTTATTTTATACAGATAATTTTCTCTGTCATGTTTCTAATTTTTTTTTTAATTTTGCTCTTTATGTTTAAAAGAAAAGGAATATTTCCACTAAACGCATTTTAAAAACGACCATTCCGCGATTCTCTTGAGAGTCCTTTTTGACAAGCACTTGACTCGTCGAGCATTTACTTTAAAGTCAAGTAGAGGAGCTAGGGGGGTTCGGGCGCAGTAGAACGAGTGTATGTATGGTCAGCCAAAGGGCTAGGGGGATTCGGGCGCAGTAGTATAGGTCCCTATTTAGTCAGACAGGGGTGGGGGTAGGCCGGTTCGGACGCAGTAGTATAGGCCCTATTTAGTCGGCCAGGGATATCGCCCTTTTTCATACTAAAGGTCGATACCCCTGGCCGACTAAATAGGGCCTATACTACTGCGCCCGAACCGGCCTACCCCCACCCCTGTCTGACTAAATAGGGACCTATACTACTGCGCCCGAACCCTCTAGCCCTTTGGCTGACCACACATGCACTCGTTCTACTGCGCCCGAACCCCCCTAGCTCCTCTACTAAGTCAATAACCTACCACTTTGCAAGGAAGTGATGTCGAACAAACGAATAACAAACAAAGCGCACTCTGCTGAAACACATGTTATCTCGAACTTTTTTTGAGTATTCAACAAGCATTGAGTAGATAGTTTTTTATAACTACCTTGCATATGCATCAACACTTGTTTACAAGTTTCCATTGATTTTTGTTTACTTTGAACTTCCAAAAAATTTGACTTTTGCGTTCGGTACAATGTACCTTCCATTATTTCGAATTTGAAAATTTTGCGGACAATGTAGCTGGAAAGTAATTCGAAAATATCTTCTACCTCTCGCTTTATGTAAACCAATGTAAAGTTTACAGTTCACCAAACCGCGCAGCTTCCTGAGATACGCTGCCTCGTCGCCGTATACTTGCACAACGGTTCACGCTCGATCTCGATTCGCCCCGTCGCCCAACGTTTACCGAAACTACAACTCTTGCAAGTTTTAAAATTCGAATCTTCGGAATGCGCAAATTTTTGGCTCTCCCGCTTAACTTGGCCTTTTTCGTAACTTCGTTATCGTCGAACTTCAAAAAGTTAATCCCGCCTGGCTCAGCATAAAAGTGAAGCTCAACCCGGCGATCGATAAAGTTCGACGACGTCAAAGAGGAACAAATTAAACGAACGGTTAACTTATTCCCTCGAAACCGGTTAATTCCACCATTCGGCGAAGCGAAAATGTTTGCAATCTGCGCATTCTGTTGTCGGAGATCAAACGCGCGTGTCCTTAATTGAATGAGGTTACGGTATAGAGATAGTTTGGGAGTTGGGCTTACAAAGGTCGCAGGAAATTACGAGGGAGCGCATCGTCTGTCTCTGCCTCTCTCTCTCAGGACCCCGTGTCATCCGTTTGATTTGCCGCGATTTGAGCTAGCCGTTCGATCATTTCAAAGCGCTGAATGCCCCGACTCTTTTCGCCCGTGTCTTACTATATGCGCTCGCATATTAAATGTTCACATTGCCCGGAGCTTTAATGTGCCGATGCGCACGCGTCGCATCTCTCCCGGGCGGGCTTCATCAGAGCGATATGAGCTTTTGCAATATCCACCGCTTATCTGCGTTACAGTTTTGGCATTATTGCGCGCACATACATACACGCATTAAGTAAACAAAACCGAGCTGCCATGAAAGCGAACGAAACTCGATCCATAGGACTGATGCGAAGCTGCGCGCATCCAATGCGACTGCAGCTTGGAAAGTGTCATACCGTTTTTGTCTAAAATGTTGACGTGTTCGTGTGTAGGGAGGCGGGGTGGGGGTATTGTTACGAATAGCGAGTAATTTGGAGCATCGTTTTACTTTGTAGTATTAAATGGTGGAACACAGGCCATTGGAATTTGTAGCCGAGTGTACGCGGAAATTGTGCAAGTCATTCGAACGAAATCTTTTAAATTTGTTAACAATTTATTTTACCAACGAAAGGCATAAAAAAGTACGCATCTAGGTAATTGTATTAAAACGGGTGTGGTGTAATTGTATATCGTATTGTTTCTCCAATGATTTGCAATGATGTATTTGTAACAGCTTTTAGACCATACGCTCGGATCAAAGCAAATATTTTATTACAAAATAAATTATTATTGAATGTACATTCCTGTTCATGTTCACTGTAAATGATATTCATGCTTCGGCATTAATTTCCACCGCAAACTAAAATACCGTAACATTCCATTAATTAAAAATGAAAAAAACAATTTTAATTTAATCTTTTTCAATAAAATTTTCAATTAAAAAGATAAACGTTAAGATAGTTTAAACGTTTATTCCAAATTAATTTTGAATAAAATCATGCGCGCATCATCTTTTATTTGCTCTCGTTGTTAATAAGTGATAATTTATGGGATCTTAAAGTGCAGAGTCATAATTTCGACTTAGAAAAATTTACGTCCGCGCCAAAAAAAAAGTCAATAAAAATTGACGGGGCAATTTCGCCCACCGTAGAGAGATAAAATAAACACTAATAAAATAAATCACGAAGCGAGGAGCGCGCGCGGGCGCGGCCGCGTCGTCGGCATAAAAAGAGGAACATCCTCGTCATGGCGCGCGCAATTTCTCATCGGAAAAATACACTCGTAATTTCCGCGCGACTTGGCCGGGCGCGCCGACAAAAGGCCAAATCGACTCGCAAGCGCTTAGAAAAAGCCGCGGAAGCAACTTCCCCGGACCGCGTGCGCGCGCGCGCACCACCACCGCCGGGCAAAAAGCCGCTTTCGTAAACGCCCGAGTGGGCTTGGCCAAGTCATCGCTCAAGTGTAACCGTGTGCTGATAAAGAAGTATCGGAGGGGCCGAGCGGCCAGCACGCTCACCCCATAAATACATTAGGGCCGCTCGTAAAATCATGACTGAAAAGTATTTCGATTTATGTCGCGGGGGAGTCAACGACCCTCATAATTAATAATTTCAAGTGCTCGCTTTTGACGTTGAGTTAAGTTGCTTTTTTTGAGTCTTAAAAAAATTTAATTTTATTAATTATTATTTTATTGAAAAAAGTTTTATTTGAGAATGATAAATAATTATGTTTTACTTGTAAATTTGTTTTTGAAATTAGTGATAATTTGATTGTCTTTTTATCTATAATGGTTAAAAAATAATTTGTTCATCAATTAATTTTGTTCCTCTAGAGAATTCGATTGCTATTTTGCCCATGATTACGAGTAAACAGTTCATTTTGAAGTCTATATCAATGTTGGCTAATTTCGTACAAAGCTCAATTTCCGTAGAAAGTTTGTTTTTCCTCGCGACTGGTTCAATTAAACAGTTACATCTACCGACTATCAACTGAAGAAAGAAAAATTCGAGTAATATAAGCAGTGGAAAAACAATGCGTCGAAAATCGAAGATTTATTATAAATTCTTTAAATTAAGATCGATTTTAGTAACAAATAGTAATAGTTTTTCTTAAATCGTAGTTATAACTCTGTACTTTAACTTTATTAAAAGGAATTTAAAACACTTAAAAATACTTGCCATTTATTGAGCTTTTTTTCTTAACTTAGGTTTACTTAGGATTAGCATATTTTTAAACAATCATTTTATTAATGAGTTAAATCTTTAATTTTTTAGAGTAATTAATAAAGTTACATTTAAAAAATGATTAACCCGTTTGACATTGAACGTAAATTGCATTAAAAATCTTCGCGTGCGCTCATCCTCAAAAGTGGAAACTCGGTCGAGCGGGTATTCCGCGCTAGCGCGTAAACCATGGCCAGATTTAGGCCAGGGGCCGCGAAAATACCGCGGAACTTCCGCACAGCGGAGAAAGGCGCTATGACTCGCGGCTCGCAGTATCCCTACCCCCGGTCTTCCCACCGGCCGCGCGCAGCCGAACTCCCTTCACGCACAATTGCACCGGGTTCGCAAACACAGGCTAATTCGGTATGGGTTTGTGGTCGGCGGCCACATGCCGTGGCAAATGACGGCTGCCGCTCGCGAGAGAGAGATAGAGAGAGAGCGAGAAAGAGAGACCGAGAGAGAGAGAGAAAGGGGAGGGAATCGAACCGCGATGCGACGGCGAAATCGGCCCCCGCGGCCCCTGTGTATATATTTCAGCGGATATTTCGGTAGGCCGGCGCCGCGGTGGGGAGACTTGCACTCCACGTCGGCCCGGTCCCTCGTTCATCTTGCAACGTCGAGCCGTCGGAAGCGAGCTCGTTACTATAAAAAAGTTGATATTGATTAACGTTTTGGAATTCGCCTACTGCGGTCTTAACTATTCTTTTTCATCAATATCATTTTATTGAATATCGAGGAGTAAAAATGCTACTACTCTTGTATTAGTGGTGACACATTCTATACGTCGTCGGAAATCGTAGTACGTGAAACAACGGTATTAGGATAATCGATGTGTGTTTGTTCTAACAATAGATTTGCGTTATGAAATTAGGCTGACCCGCGTATATAGTATCAAAACAGCGAGAGGGAGAGAGGAAATCAAAGTATTACAAGTTTAGGCAAACAAGAAGATTCTATGTATCAACAAACATGTGAAAGTTATACTAAAGATTATTATTAACTACATCATAGCAGATTAACTAGATAATTAGTCTAATAAAAACAATATAAATTATCCAAATTTTTATTTTTTATTAAAATAAATATTAGTTTCAACTACTAACTTTTTTAGTACAACTGCAATTTATTAATAACAGATTTCGCTAAAACTTTATTAAAGTAATCTTTTTATCCATAAATATTCTAAAAGTAATAAAACACATCAATTAGCAGTATTCTTAGTCTAACGCGAGTTAAATTTTCTTCTTGATACCCCCTTTAAGATGAAAATGAAAGAAAGGAAAGACAAACTGCGGACGAAGGAGGAGAGGAGAGAAGGCCCGCGCTCGTGGGTGGGAGAATTTGCCTGCCGAAGAGTGTACGGACGGCTTAGGAGATCGGTCTGGTTTTTCGGTGCCAGAAGCGCCGGGCAGCTAAATTGGATCAGCCAGCCGGATGTTCCGTCCGATAGTGCGAAGTTTTAAGTTAAGGCATTCCTCCACGACGGCGACGACGTCGGGGAAAAAGTTGAAATCCTTTCGCGATTTTTCACGGCACGCTAATTGAGCAGTTCGGGAAGTTGTTAGTATAATCAAGCGAAGAAAAAGTTCGGGCAACTGTTTTTTTCGGCTGTGCTTGCGGTAAGCAAAAAAGTTCCCGAAGATTCTCCTTTTTTTTTTGTCCAAGTAGTTGAATTTTGCCTTCCCGTCGTCGCTTCTCGATTCTAGTTCACCTTTAACAATCGGGAGCGAAGAAGTTGGTATTCATTTTAACGAATCGACAGTGAAATTTGAAGAGTCCTATTACAAGAAATGAAAGTAGGTAAGTTCGTGATGAACGTAATGTTTTTTAACTTTTTGGTTGAAATTTTTTATATATAATAATTTTTTATAATCATATCCAAAACATAACCAGCGGAAAAAATTTTATTAAAAGACTTAATGATAATACATTTACATTATTATTAATTCGGTTTTATTTTTGTTGAATGATAATATATTGTACATTTATTCAATCCCAGTATAAAATTATTTCAACCTTTATTTCATTAAATCAATATATGTACCTTTAAATTTGGAAAAATAAGTTTTCCACGAATTCATTAATTCATTGAATTATTCTTGGAAATACATTATTTGTCATTTCGCTTTTGCCGAAAGAGTAATTATTTTATTAATTTATACCGATTTATTCATCGATATTACGTCATGAAATATTTATAAGAATAACTTGTGTATTAACGAAATGATTTTCACACAAATAGACGAATTACCCGAGATTGATGAATACCCGATTGTTACATCGAAACAGTCGGCTCGCGTTACAGGCCATTAATCAGCTTGCGCATATATCTTTCAGCCAATCGGAGGAGTCAATCTCATTAGATTTTTAACGCCGGCGCCGTAACCGGCGGCTTAGGCAAATACACCGAAACCATCGCCGACGGCTAGCTGTCTGTCTTGCGTATTACCGGCACACGGGCCATACGCCATTCGCACCGGGGTGAATTTCATGATGAAGCCGATACAGGCCGACACCGCCGCCGCCGCACAGGAGACACGGAATGGTCCAATGGGATAATAACCGTGACCCCCACGGGACGATTCAGCGCGTCCTTTGTTCCTCTCTCCGCTCCTATCTCACTTCTCTCTCTCGCCTCTCCGCGCGCCTGTGCTAATATAGAATATACGCGCGTGCGTGTATATTCGTACGGCTGCGGGATAGAGCGGGAGGTGCGGGAGGATACCGGGGGTATGGTAAACTACGGGTGTGCGAAAACGGACAGCGGCGGAATTGAATGCTTCGTTGAGTTCAGTGAGACTTCTTCCATAAATGTTATTTCAAGGTCGGGATGTTAATCGGGCGCCGAGGGTACTGGCCGAATTTCGCGCGGGTCGGGTTGGGTGTATTCTGGGTTAGTGGTGTTTTCAATTTTTGCGTAGATTGATGACTTCCTTGGTTCAATTCTTTTTTCTTTTATCCAGAACATGTAATTTGCGTCAAATATTCTTTTTTTATTTCGGGGGAATTAAGCTTTTAATGGCAGTAGTTGTTTTTACATCCAAAAATTCTACCGTATTGAAAAGAAGTACATCATTTTGATATACGTAACAAAAATTTGTAATCAAAGCATGCAACATAGAATAAGAAAACTTTTGAATTAGTACGGTATTTTTTGGTACATACCTCTTTTTGATAGGGTGCAATAAAACTTATGTGCTTTAGTATATTTGTTCTTTTTTTTTGTTAATGCCTCAAATAGAAACCTCAGAGGAGTCACATTCCGAAGGTATGGGAATAATGACAAGATTTATTGAAATATTGGCTGTGCTTGGGTCGTTTCTTCTCATTATTGTAACCCTGCCATTTTCCCTATTCGTTATATTCAAAGTGGTCCAAGAGTATGAAAGGGCTGTGGTGTTCCGCATGGGGAGACTAAAGGGAGGACCGCAAGGACCTGGTAATTACATAAACTATAATATTTTCGAGAAATTTTCTCAAATATGTAACTGACTGTAAATAGTTAATTTGCTGTACGAATCGATTCGCAAGTGCATGTAGATACAAAATTAGTTTATCATTAGTATTTAGTATAAACCAGTTCAAAAAATGCAAAATTCACAAGTTTAAAAATTAGTAAAATAGAAAAATAATACCGTATTCTTCCTAAAATAAAAAAAAATACGAGAGAAAATCTTTTACTTCTTTACAATCGACATTTCTCGAAAAGAAAATCGTAAATTTGCCGCCGGTCCTACATCACGCTTATTCCGGCGAGACACGTAGACGCAGGTAGAATAAAAAAAAAATGAAATTGCACGTTCGATTTGCAGGAACGTTCTTCGTGATACCCTGCATCGACAATTGCGTGCGCGTTGATTTACGGACGGTCTCGTTCGACGTGCCGCCGCAGGAGGTCCTCACCAAGGATTCCGTGACTGTCAGCGTAGATGCCGTCGTCTATTACCGCATTAAGGAGCCTCTCAATGCCGTCGTTAAGATAGCAAATTACAGGTACAGTAAGACAATCCAATTTCATTCGCCACGCACTAATCCTGCGCTTGCTGCCTCGTTAATTGTGATTTTAGGTGTTAGTATACGAAAAGTCATTTTAATGTAAAATCAAATATTGTAGATAAGTTTTTTTGTGCTGATGATGATTGAATTAAACAAATATATTTCAAATGTAAAAAATAAATGTTACACGGTACTGTTGTTAAATTTTCTCTGCATTTTTCCTTTTACGAAAATTGTTCGCTTTTTTCACGCTCCGTGCTCGTGCGTCTAGTCATTCTACTCGTTTACTGGCGGCCAGCACACTCCGTACAGTCCTTGGAACTAGAAGCCTCGCCGAGATTCTCGCCGAGCGCGAGACCATATCCCATACCATGCAGACCTCGCTAGACG
Source organism: Eurytoma adleriae (assembly GCA_900480045.1). Taxonomy (NCBI): domain Eukaryota; kingdom Metazoa; phylum Arthropoda; class Insecta; order Hymenoptera; family Eurytomidae; genus Eurytoma; species Eurytoma adleriae. Next base: position 193,337 of record UXGC01000058.1, on the reverse strand, counting down.
AGGCGACGGATCCTTGGGGCGTTAAGGTGGAACGAGTTGAAATGTAAATATATATACAACTTGATGTACGTCGTGATCTTCTATTATCTAAACTAAAAGTTTAATATTGTCCAAAATATGAATAATTTAATAGTTTTTTTATGTTAATTGCAGTTTATATTGAAGTCTATTATAGTAGACGAAATTAGATAGTTTTGTGTGAATTTTCTACCGTGGTATTTCATTGCCTTTGTGATAAAGGTACATTCAAAATTTGCACGTGTACCAAATATCAGTTTATACTCATACTTCATTTCGATTTAGCTTCTCCAATAGTTAAATTAAAATTCCACGTCACGGCTTCACCTGTCCAATAAACTCACTGGCTCAACATCTTTTAAATACACAAATAATTTATTCCTAATAACGCGAATCATTTTGCGAGATTAATGTTTAATTTCAACAAAGCAACGCACCAAAAAAGTGTCAAACATATCCGCGAGCTTAACTCCGTGACGTACCACAGAAACGAATCGATTCCAATTAGCGAGCCGTGGCCCCGAGCGGGTACGCGCTCGGCAGGCATAAAGGGATGATTAATGAGGTATTAACAAATTCTGTTTGGTCGGTGTTCAGAAAAGACGTGCGTCTACCGGTGCAGCTGCAGCGAGCCATGGCGGCCGAGGCGGAAGCCGCGCGCGAAGCTCGGGCCAAAGTGATCGCGGCCGAGGGGGAGATGCGAGCCTCCCGGGCACTGAAGGAAGCCAGCGACGTCATTTCCATGAGCCCGGCAGCCCTTCAGGTACTTAACGCGCCGCCGGGATTATTAACGTTAACGGACCCCGGAGAGGGAGGATGGCGCGGTTTTAAGAGTCGCGGAAGGCGACGAGTGCTCTCGCAGTACCGACGACTTGAGTGTGAACCTCCGCGGATGACGCGATAAACTTGTCTTTTACTTGGGGGCGCTGCGCGAGTAATGAAATGTTTAAGATTTTTTCCTTTTGCTTGGAATGGGGAGTATAAACCGTGCGATGCTTTTCTGTTTGCAGTTGAGGTATTTACAAACCCTGAATAACATATCGGCGGAGAAGAACTCGACGATCATTTTCCCGCTGCCGGTGGAAATGCTGTCGTCCTTTTGCACTCACCGAAGACCGCCGGCGGTATGCGAAGCGTCTACCAATGTACGGGCAAATAATAGAATGATTTAAATAAATATTTAAATTGGATACAAAACTTCGGTTATATTTTGTTATTGCGTAGGAAATATTGGATAGTGTAAATTTATTTATTTGATCTACTCTTTATTCAGTTTTATCAGTTCGTTTTTCATCTAAAAACATGTGTAAATCGAGTCTTTAAGAATTCCACTAATGAAACCTATAGGTATTTTTTGTAAAACTTTGTTTCATTACTAATTTTTGTACACTTTGTTTCTAATATCGACTAATAAATAACAACTTATCCCGTAAAAACTAATCGAGCAAAACGAAGATTGCCGTCCCTCTAAAATTTATATTAAACCTATCATTAAAATTCAAAAGAACGAACAAATTGAAAAGCACGAGTTTGGCTTAGAACTCGCGCGCTAGGAAAATCTTCGTTTTGCGCGCATTAAGCACCTGGGCAGACTCGCGCGCGGCAGGGGGGGAGCCTTGCACGCGCGCGACCGTCTCTCTGTGATTTCACCCCGGCGATGAGGTCGTGCGCGCGGGCTTTGCGCGTTGCATATTTACGCGTCGGATGTGCGCCGGGGTTAAATTGAAAGGAGTAGCTTTGGGCGTTGAGCGCCGGTAACGCGGCCAAATTGCCCGGATAAAAGCGACTGGGCACACGAAGTTGAGCGTGACGCGGGCGCGGCGCTTCATCAAGACCGCTTTTAGCCCCCTCTCCACTTATTTCATTTTATTCTTACCTAAGGCAGCCCCTTTGATAATCTGTTTACTGTCTCGACACTGACGTCGTTGTCTTTTATTCTGTTATAATTACTGCATTTCATTTTAAAGTCGATACGTAAAGTTTGTATATGAATGTAGCGTATTTTTTTTTAGAAATTCTTTTCCTCAGTCGTAAATATAATAAGCGAAATATGATGAAATATGCGAACCGAATATGCTGTTTGATGTTTTAATTTATATTGAGTTAGTTTTGAGGTTCATTTCATGATATGCTTTGGGCTATTGGCGTAATTTACATATTCATTTTATGCATACAAGCATACAAATAGGTCTAAGCACACTGGCCAGCCAGGATGTTTGTGCAAAGCATATTAATTAATAAGGTTCAATGTAACTTCAAGAAAGTAAATCTATAATACATATTGCGCAGTTATCCAAACGTAATTTCTAGTATCGTGCATTTATATTATTTGTAAGAAAATTTTTGACTGTAATAAATGCAATAAAGAAAATACATTTGTTGTAATAAGGTATAATTAAATGTTCCTTAATAATAACTATTTATTTTTGTCACTTTTCTGTATACCAAAAGTGTCTTTGCCACGATAAATTTCAATTTTTTCTTCTTAATTACGCGTTTATACGGTAAGAAGAATACAAGTCCATTTATTCACTTTTAATGGGTGCGATTAACGATGATTTTACCGCATTTTACTCGAGTCCGGACGTCATAATTCAAAGAAAAGGAGCTGGGCAAAAAGAAGCCCTCTTCTCGCATAATTTTCGAAGACTAATCCGTACGGTATTCTCGGCCGCCTCTCCGCTCCCTCTCTATAACGCGCCTCTCTTACGATGTTTTTAGCTGGTCGTGCGAGGCCATTATATCCGGATAACATTCCACCATTTTAACGAGCGCATTACGTCTCGTCCGAAAGAAAAGGCGTGTTATCGTATATTAAAGGACATTCCAGCGTTGACCCCTTCGCTCTCCTGCCTTTACGCGCAGTTGCCTTCTTTGTTACCGTCACCCATGAAAGCTTCCCGGAGTGGAGGAAAAAGCGCTTTGGCGAAATGTAACCCGCGTTTCAAATGATTTTAAACGTGGTTCCTTTTTCCTCCCCCACCCCCCGTCCTTCTTTCCGCTCCTTCCTTTATTTTTTCGCTTCCGGCTTTTCTTTTTTCATTCCCCACGCTGGCGCACTCAACGTCATTAAAATACCTGAGCTCCTTCCCGGGAAATACGAGGTTACATCAAAGGACGAGCTTAGTAATAAAAATCGTTTTTGTCATTGGTCCTTCATAAAGCAAATTTTTTTTCTCTTCACTAAAAACTTACTCTTTTCGCGCTAATATCATTGAAGATTTAAAGCCGTTCTCAGAAAAGAATTAATTATTTTAATTGGTTTGTTAACTTTAGAATAAAAACGTTAATTGTGATTACACGCGTGAAATTTGTTGCGTTACATTACAAAAAATTAGCAGCTTTCTCGCATACTTCGGTAAATACCAGTACTTTGTAAATGTAGGAATAAACGGTTCTGAATGCAAAAAAGCACAAACTACTTTACTTTAAAATTCCTTACAAATATTTTTAAAAAACTGTTATCAAAACGATTTCTCGTTTAGCTTACAAAAAAAAAACAAGAAGAAAGTCAATTATACCATAAATTCACGGTATACATCGTACAAGTCAAATGGCCCTCGCGATTTATGCAACGCCAATTAGCAACAACTAGCGGGGCCACGCTAGCGAAAGAAAGAAAAAAAAAGAGCCGGTGAAAATTAATAAACGTAGCTGGAACAATGGCGTACTTGCCTCGCTGCTCGTCTCGCTCCCGAACAAAGCAGCGACGCTTTCTATCCGCGAGTTAGAAAAGAAAGGGCAGGCGAATCGGCAAAATGCCATCCGCAACTCCCGGCGTTGCCCGGGACCTAAACGGGAGCGGCGCGCGATGCCCGAGATAAATAAGTCCGTCTGTTTATGAAAGAGAAAGAATTCCCGGCGTCAAGTAATTCATTTTCGGCGTCGCGGGAAAGGCGAGGGCGCCGGCGCGGCAAAAAGGATCCCGGCTCGCAAAAAAAATGAGCGGAGAAAGCCGCGGCGGCGAAAACAATGCGAGGGAAATCAAGGCGGCCTTCCATCCTCCTCATTGTTTCGAAACCGCGCATTGTCGAGGGAGGTGAGCGCGCGCGCGAACGGGGAAATTTCCCTTTGACCCTTTTTCAGTCGCGGGGGAGGAGCAGATGAGAGGCGCGCCGTAGAATGCATTGACGTGACCTTGCAGGATGTGCTCTAGCTGTTTATTGTCTCGTATTCCGAGATTGCAGATTTCTATTTGCATCTTGGTACGCTGAGAGATAAATTACTATACTGTATAGAAAAGTAGAAAAGTGGTCGCAGACTGACATTTTGACAGATTTGAAATTTTATTAGAAAATGTACTAATTTTTCTTCATAATGTCTATGGCCACGTTTATAGTATGGCTAAATTTAATTAATTAATTAATTAATTAAATTATCTAATTAGAATGCTTATGCTTTTTTTAAATAATGAGATTAAAAATAAAGCAAGATATTCTTGATTTGATCAGCTGATTCATATTCGATAATTCTAGTCTAATTTATGAATTATTTATTTGAAGGGACGCATTCATGATTTGTGGCACTATAATGTCGCTTTACATAGAGCATGTGATAAAAGAAATTAACGATTTATTTTTAAATGATCTTTTTATTTTTACGTAAGTAAAAAATTAAATTAATAATTGTTGTAAATATTATTGCTGCTTTTGTTATATTATTTGCATTCTTCGTGTTTATTAATAAAATATTTATTTCAATATGTATTATTGGAAATTTGTGAAACACATCCAATATAAATAAGCTTTTTATGCGCATACCGTTTGTGCATACCTACAGTATTATATTCTATTGTTTGCTTTAAGTAACTTGAGCTTTCACGTCGAACAATACGATTCATGTACTACATCAGAACCGCCCGCTTAAATAAATAAAAGGTTTTGTTTTAAAATTCATTTGCAAAATTCTCCGTTTCATTTTAAATAAACGAAATAATCATCAATTTTATTTTATTTCACGATAATAAAGAATCCCTTTAAATTGCAACGATTAATTTGATAAATTTTCGCACGAAAATAAAACGAAAGGTCTTCTTTGCGCCGGATAACATTCTTGAATTCTAAAAAGCGTAAAAAAAGGAGCAGAAATTAAATGCCGAAAGAGGAAGATAAAACGAGCGCGCAAAGATATCGGGCAAGCGTAGCGCTGAAAAACATCCATCGCAAGAAAGAGACGGACAGAATTCTCGGGGCGTCCCGCTCCTCCCCCGTCCGACCGCCGGCTTCCTTCTTGTTCCGCAAACGCGCAGTCTCGGAATGATTTCTCGAAGGGATAGCCCTGGGAAAATGGTTGAGTTATGTTGCCCGCGGAGTTGCTCGTGTTTCCCCTTTACCCCCTCGTGTACGCGCGGACCGATACAAGCGCGGGGGTGTGCGCGCACACGTACCCACACGCGTGCCCGGCGTCGCTCTTTTGTTCTAGCGCTGCTCGATTTCTGGCCGTAGCGCCGGGGAAGAAACGTGACCGCGAGATAACGTATAGCCCCCCGCGATCCCCCGAACGAGACCGTCTCGTTCGCGGCCCGTGCTCGCTCGCCCGGACGCATCTCCCGGCCAGAAGCAATAATATTTTATCGGGGCGTCGCTACCACGTAAATAGGGATTATTGAGTTTACGGCCGCGGCCGCTGGTCTTCGCCACCAGCTGATGGCGGCGGACTCGACTGCTCAGGTGCGCCGGTTGAAGTTCCTTCGGGCGCAGTCGCCAATGAAGCGTCGATTCCTAAGTGTTTTTTAGCGCATCCTTTTTTTACTTTCCTTTCGTGTAATGCATTTTGTAATTATTGGAAAAAATATATTTTTTTCTTTAAATGGTCGTGTACGCGAGGTCGTCTTCGTCTTTAAAATCCTGAAAAATACTCGTTCAAGAAGTAGGTTGAATGTTTTTAGACGAATAATTCTGATGAAAAAAATACACTTCGGATAATTAAAAATGTTTAAAATTGATTGAGAAGAATAAAAAATATGAGGCAAGAAAATTTTGGTTGCAGTTAAAACATAACTATATAAAAGAGTGTACAATTGGAATTATTTTATTTTTTTGTATTTTACAGCTTTTTATGTTGGCTTACTCTCAACGTTCGCTGTAACGAAATTGAAAAGGCTTTTATTCGCGGCGTACGTTATTCTTTCGAGTATTTTTTGTGTGCTTTCAGATTAAAAGTGTGTATTTGTGGAAAGAGCTATTTTAACGATGGTGCATTTCCGAGAAAAGCCCGTGATGATATTGAAAGTTTTCATTTTAACAATTCAATGTTTGCTTAATAGTATCATATTTTCCGGTTTCGAAAACAATATTGAAAAATAATATTACAAGTTAACAACATATCCACAGTAATGTCTAAGTAGTAGCAATTTTATTTAAAAGCCAATATGTCATACTATTAAAACACCAATAATCGCTGTGATGTCTTATTTACTTCACAAAAATCCTTAGATACTCTGATCGATCTTCCTACCTATTCTTTTTCTCTTTACCCTACGCACGCGTTGCATGCAAATATTCGAAATCCAGGCCATGAAATATCGACATCACGCGCATTCCCAGGAATAAAAAAAAACTGACAAGTAGCTAGTAAAGTAGATTCCGGTAAGAGCCGCAAGTGGTGTCCCTATCGGTATTTTATCTGCACTCTAGCGATGATGTTTTCCCGCAATGAAACTCATAAAAGCTCGAGAGAGAGAGCCAATCCCGAGGAACCTCGGCGCCCAGGGCGAGCCAATTCAATTGAATCGCTCGGCCCTGAAATCGAAAAAAAGCGGGAGGCAAGGAGAGCGCGGGAGAGAGAAAGAGAGACGTAGGTGGCAAGCGCACAGTTAGTCGGCCCCTTGAGGGCGTCAAAGATGAAGTGGGCCAGTGACGTGAGCTCGCGCTAAAGGGGCGGAAAAAGCGAGAGCGAGCCCTGCTGCCACCCGCTTTCATTATGCAGCCTCTTAAACTTGGCGTAACTCCCATCGGTCGTAAATATGAGTTACGACTGGCCGAAATAGCCTGGCGCTATATACCTCCGCCGACGCCTCACGCGCGTTCCGCTCATTCTTTTCTCTCCCAATTCGCCCCCTCGAGCCATCTCTCTCTCTCCCTCTCCCGCTCTCTTCTCTTTCGAGCCTAGCCATCTACATACACGGCCCGGCGCACCGCCTTCGCGCGCTCTTATAATTTATATTTTTCTTGGGGACTCTCCAATGAATGAAAATGGCCTCCTTCCTCTCGACTATCCTCTACGTTTTTTCTTCCTCCGCTTTCTCTTTAGCGCGCCTTCCATTGGGGCCCTTGGTTTGCGAGTCCGCTCACACCGCTGGAAAAAATTCCGGAAGCGACGTTGATTTTTCTTCCTGCGTTCTTTTTTGCTCCCTCCGCTTCCGTGAAATGGCCTTTTAATTGGACTGTCGACTCGACAAAGCGGTCGCTACTTAGCGAATAATTATTTATCCTGCCTTTATGAGGAATGAATTTTTTTCTGCGGTTCGTGTCTGCAATTTATATAATATAATCCGGGAGTGATACCAAGTCAACGTGAGAGTGCTATCCAATCAGCAGAATTATTCTTGAAGGACATACAGAAGCATAAACAAAACAAGTAGAATACAACGAATATAGTCAGACGTACTCTCGAGATTAGGACTCTCGCATACATACTGCCTCCCGTTTCATAACAAACTGTGCCGTCCGATAAGGAATACTTTCATGATCTTACTGCTTTATCGCGTACCCAATCAGTTTACATAAAAAAAACTATTTTACATTCCAATTACGTCGAATACCATAAATTTCATGGGCGCATTACGCAGGCATAGCCTAAACTTAATTCTGCCGCTTTCCCCTCATTCTTCGTTTCTCGCATTTTCCCATTCTCGAGGCTTTTTTATCATCTCCCGCGCGTTTAGCCGAAAAGAATGCACTTGGGCAATTTGCGCCCTATCCTACTCTCTCTCTCCCCTTTCCGTCCACTGTTTGATTCTCCCGCGCCTATATACATATACATACGTACGCTGGGTTAGCGTGTGAAATATAACGGCTCCCAGGGAGCATCGAGCATTATTATGCAAAATATGAAGCCCCGAGAATGAAATTGTTACCGTTTCCGCGGTAGGGAGGTGGCGCGGGGCGAATTGCGTTTAGGTCATGTGCGATAAAGGACAAATAACCCCCGAATTTATACTCCACCAGGCGAAAAGTAACCCCACGGCGATGTATGAATACGTTTAAGTGCGAGAAGCGAAGTTATAAGATGTTAACCAACCGGGCGCCTTGCTCGTAATAAAAACAGATACATTTTTTTTAAATTTAAGACGATGTGGCGCGATAAGGCTAGGTAATGTTTTTCTCTGATTTATCTTAGTGAATTTTATGGAAAATCAGGTTTCCCGAGGAAGATTCGAGTCGGATCTGCGATATTTATGAGATGGTAGAAGTAATAAACAAATGATTTATTCAAACATTTTTTATATTTTTATTTATTTAAAAAAAACTTTTTTTATCTATGTGTAATAATGATGAAATTTTAAATAAATAATAGTTATTTTCGAATTTCATTAAATTTCTTAATAGAAAATGAAATATTAAACTTAGATAACAAATAAAATAAAGTATTTGATTACGGATGCACTAAAATCACAAAATCGAGATAAGTATCTGCGTTAGAATGCGTAATAAGAACTGGTATACTAAAGTTTACCACGTTCTCTGAACTTAAACCAAACTTTATTTTAAACTTGATACTTTCAAATAATTAATTGTGTAACGATTTAATACCATCAAAAGTTATTTTAATCGTGTTTATTAAAACTTAAAATTGAAATTGTATTTACACGTATCTTCGTTTCTATCTATTCTTGCTAAATTCATTTTTTTCATAAAATTAGTCATCAAATGAAAATTTAATCAATAGCTATGTATCTTCACTTTTTATATATTTTTAAGCTTTGATAGTACAATACAGTTAAGAACTCGAGCAAAAAGGGAGTTGCGTTAAACTGCAGTTAGTGATGGTCAATTAAAAGCACGTCAAAGGGACCTGGCACATCGTTAAGCCGCTTTATGCAGTTCAACTCAATTCAACATGTATTTGCAGACTAAGATGATAAAGTATTCTGCTAATAACTAACAGCAATTTTAAAGGGCTTCCTCAAAGGTAGTATAAACAAGTCAACTTTTTAATTTTATTGCTTAACATTGTTTAAAAGCTTTTTTTTTAATTTTGAAAAGTTACAATCAACAACACAAATTCTAACGTTTAGAAGTAATTTATCTTTCAGAAAATTCGTAAAAATCATTAACACGTAAATTATATTAATGTTTTTATGAAATCAATTAAGAAATGTATACATAACGACCTCTATGAATAAATTCGCGAACATTTTGCAGTGCCTTAGTTTAAATAGGTGATAACAAAAATCAGGGTTTAATTGACAGTAGGTAATTACCTACTGTATTATATACTTCAAAATATTTCAAGCATTTGCATGTTTTATTGCGAATTTCTAAAAGAAGAAACGTAAAACACGTTTTCATTTAAATTTGTTCAAAATCTTTTGCAAATTTTAGTCTTTTATAGAAATGATGATAATGTTTTCTATGGGTCGTGATACAAAACATTATTCACCATACCTTGTGAGCTTTATACCTACAATAGGAAAGTCTGTACCTTATACTGGTACATCCCTCTCATTCTTCCTTATCGGTAAAGTAACTTTCAGCTCCCGCAACTCAGTAGATGGTGGATATTGCAGCGCACTCGACTCGCGCAATTCAGTAGACGGTTAAAACGAAAGCTTTATAAGATAAAGGAAGATTTTGATTTATACTTCTAATAAAAAAATAATAAAAATATGCATATCCGTAAGGTACATTTATTTGCACATTTTTATGAAAATGCAGAGCACTTTAATTGCATAAAATAAATTTCAAAATAGATTTCTTATAATGACTTATTTGAATTGAACAAAAAACAATACATATTTTCATTTTATATAAAAGCTACGTTTTAACAATATTATTCAACTTAGTGCAACTGAATCGAGAATATATTTTCCGGAAAACTCCATGGATATGTCTTCCTGTCATTTTGGTTTGTACAAATATCTGAAAATCAGTAAGAGGTACGCAAATACAAACAGGATTGGATAGAATCGAAGCACTACACGTGAAGTGTAGCGATATACTTGAAATTCTTCCCGTACCTTAAGCAAACTCTTTTTTCTCTTTTCCTGCCACAGTAGTGCTTGCGTTGTATTTTTAAAGAATTTTCAGAGTGCAGCCTTCGGGAAAATCGGATCACATTAATATAAAATTTTTACAGCAATTTCGTTAATTGTTAAATATTATTTTAAAAATTTTTTATATAAATTTTAGTTTGAATTTAAATTATTTTCAACGCTAATTGTTTCAATTTATGAATTTAATGTACTGGAACAAAATGAATTTCATTCAACTATTCACATTTAATTAATAATTTACTGTTAAATTGATAATTAAAATTTTTTAGAAATTTATTCAATTTGTTCATTATCTTCTTTTGACTGTGGAGTTTGAGTTTGCCCGCGTACAGTAATCATCAGCAAACACATTTTCCTCAGTGCACGAAGCAGACAAAAACGACGTGAGCAAGAGGTCGCGAATAATGAGAAGATAGAGAGATGGTGAATATTATGAGGTATAGAGTGTGCAAACTTTGTAACGAAATTTAACAAAAAATTCACTTTTAAATTCAAACAGTTAGAATTCTAAATGAAATTAAATTTTGGCGTTAATCTTAAACAAAGAGCAAATTTAAATAACGTAGTAAAAGATGTTTAAAATTAAAAATTCATCGTCACGATACTTCGACTCTCAGGAAACAAAAGATGTATTACACATTTTGAAATGTGAAAAATGGTACTGTATTCCTTATTATACAACTAAACATTAATAATTATTGATATTTAAATATTTATCAGAATTGCCAATCTGAATTTAAATTGTAAATAAAAATGTATTAAAATAATATTTTCATAATAATCAATGTATTCAACATTTTTATCTAAAACATTTTATTTGAAATATGCATGTTTAAAATGCATTCTACTTTCATCAAATTGCGACATCAAAGTACAGTTGAATGGAGAAATTCGATTGAATGAAGATGGTACGTACAATACTTTAGAAACCTTGACGATTTCGTTCGATGATGCACCTGCGCACTGAATCTCTGAATTGCCATGCATTTTGGAGCGTTCAAGCGTATGTACAGCGCATGCATGATTTTAAGCAATAGCACAATAGTTTAAAAGCATTTTATTCATTCATACTGGTATGTGTTTCAACATTGAAATAAAAAATATTGGAAAATTTCTTTGTACATTCTATTATAGCACTTAGGCAAAAGCTTCTAATTAGTCTAGTGTTCGCAAACTAATTGTTGGCTTAGTAGATCGATTTTGATAATCAACCAGCTTAAATTATTAAATTCGGAACCGCAGCTGTCTGCAATATTTGATGGAAAGATAATTTATTTACAAGACTTAAGTCTGACGAAAGATTGTTTATTAATAAGACTTGCATCTAAAGACCGATTGTTTATTTATAAGACTTGCGTCTTAAGAAAGATCTCTTATTTATATAAGACTTACTTCGTTGAAGTAACGTTTCTGCATATAAATACTTAAATTTTGTGTTCGTCACGAAACAAGTAATACACGGGCTGCTAAAATAAGTATACAGCAATTATTAAATTAATCAATTTGAACAATGCATTTTTTCGCAATTACATTGTTTCCATACGGCAATGTCGAATGATATATTTATTATAAGACAAATTTTTACAAAGCTTCATTTGTTGAACAAAATAAAATACGCCAAGTCGAAGTCGGTAATTCCCTTAAAGTACGCTAATTGAAGTAGGTCTCCAGTAGTTTTCAACTGCCGGGAGCTAATTGCATCCCACGGCGCGATAACCGTTGGATCTTGCGATTCACCTCGACGCACGGCATCGCCAGAAAAACGACGAGCCGGGAGCCAGAGAATGAGCCAGCCCGAATAATGCAAGGGACAGAGAGCAAGCAAAACCACGAGGGGCAAGAGAAAGAGAGGCAGGCCGACGTAGGGGCAAAATGGGAAGGGAGGGGGGTGGGGGTCGAGGGTAGAGAGACAGAGAAGCCCGGAGCGATGCAAAATCGCCTGCGGGAACGGTGTAGGGCTCGCATCCCGGCATAATCAATGGGCTCGCATAATAGTAATTACCTGACGCTTGCCAAACACTCGCGGCCCATAAATTCGCTAGCTGCAGATTGCAGCGGCTGCCTTAACAATGGCTCGGGCGTAAACAGCGGATTTATTAAATGGATTATTTGTTTGTCGTCATTAAAGCCGGGCGCACGCGGCCCGCCAAGGTATAACCCGCCCGCCACGGCCGCGATACTCTCTTAACGACAATTAGCATCGATCACCGGGGAAACTGTGATACCGCGGCGTTGCCGGACAGCGGACAAATTGGATCTTTGGACGAAACGGGGGCAGACGTGGTCGAAACCTTGAAATTCGTTTTAAGGAGTGCCACGCCGGCTGAACAATGGCTGCGGCGCGGGTCGCGCGCCGCGAAACGGCGGTTGTTTACAGTCGACCTCGATCGTTTCGTTATAATTTTTGCAATTATCACGGTGCCGCTGTTCGTTACACGTTTTTCGCTTGTCACTGCCTCGCGTCCGCTCTACGTTTTACGATTGTACATTTGCATCCAACCTCGTTCTCTACCTACACTGGAAAATGTGTTGCTGTTAACTGCCTTTATAATTTGTTGATATTACTGGGTAAAAATTGTAATTAAGTGTTGAAAATTCTATAATGATTGTACATTTAAATGCCTGCGGGAACATTTGACCTCGTTTACTTTAACATTTTGTTTACTAATTTCAATCATTGCAACTTTTGCAGTAATGCTAACATGCTCTCACGTGTGGTATTTAAAATATTTCCTTTCAAAAGTTGATTCATTTAATACTCTGCATAATGTGAGAAGCTCAAATAGAACACTTTTCTCTCTTTTACATTTTTTGAGAAAACAAAAGCTGTTCACAGGAAATTAGAAGTATTAATTTTCATTTTCATTCCCCATTTATTGCATGAAACTGATTTAAAAACGTTTCAAATGATCATTATTTAATATTCCCAATAAACTAAGCAGAAAAACTCCGGAAAATCCACGTGACAAAGTGACTACCTTTTAGTTCAGCGGCTGCACTTAAATGACACTTAGATGCACTTAGCCCTTAGGTGACCGCGAAGTGACGGAGTGCTTTAGTAGGGCTATTAACTTCGACTTTCTTGGAGAATTGTAAGGACATTGTAGGACACTGATCGTCACCTGCGCAGTCTTTGATGGTCTCTGTACGAAAATTGGCATGGTCGATCCCCTCAGTCCGCGCTCTAAGCATCTACCGAGGTGCTATTCAAATAAACATTTATACGTACATAATATATGAGGATCTAATCCGATTAGTTATTAATCGCCTTACAAGCGAGGATGTGTATCATTACTTGATTAGGACCACCAGGCACCGGCTGTTCAGTCTGGCGCGCTGTTGAGGCGCGCTCCAATAGCTAACCATCCAAATTGGCCACCGATGATCAATGAAAGAGAAAGGTGTTCAACCAACTTTTGGAAAAGTTTGGTTAATTTCGATAATCATCTTTCTGTCTGTTTTTTCCATTTTACTTTATTTTCGCAATTCCTGACAAGTCATTTATGGGGCACTCTGTTGCTACTTAATTAGAAAACTGATGTTATTTTCAATCGATAGCGGAATATTCGTGTTATTTCATAAACTTTGAATCTACAAAGATTTCTTGAAATTGAATAAAGGTATCTCTCTTTGCACAGATCTTTTAATTAAGGATTCAGAGTTTCCTACACTTATTCTCAAGTTAGAACAGGTTTCGGATAGAGGACCGAGCCAATATAAACTCGAAGAAAATTTTTTTCCAGCGTAAAAGCTTTAGATGCTATCATTTAATTGCAACTCAAACGATTATGCTACTTTTCTTTTTAATTCCATTGTCTCTCTCCTTAAACCGGCTAATTAATAGGATGGAGATTACATCGCAGAAATTAGCATTTTTCGAACATAAACGTAGCTCTGAAAATAAAAATCATTTAGGAAAAACAAGATGTATTATTAATACACACATACCAAAAGCAAATCGAAGTAAGAGGAAATTCTGAGACCTCGAGTGGATTTGGAGGCTGGTAAAAAAAACATACGACCTTTCTTATAGCTCACATAGTGGACAAAAAAAGGGTCGGGTTACTTTAAAGTCAAACAGATCCTGAGCTTAGTCTGCGACTTTCGTATGCTCTTTCGGGCAATAAACTCAGCACGACGTCCTTCCAAATTTATCATGGAAGGATTAACCAATTTGCAAGCTGTACTACGCAACGAAAACTCGTTGGGCTTAATACCATCGTGTTATGTTACGAAGAAATTTAATTTCATGGACTTATAGTTTTTCGTTTAATATAATAGCGGAGTATCGTTCGTTCTATATAAAAGTATATAATACATTTAATGCAATTTATCAAGAAATTGTCTATTCTTATACAATTGGGAAATTTCTATGTTTCATGATTTTGTTTTCGAATAATGATACAGCTCCAAAACTACGTGATATTTTTATAATGATAGTATTGTATATCACATTTTAAGATTTTTATATAGCTCGTTAAAAAATCTATTTTTTTAATTCGTTGATTATAAAAATTCGAGAAACGCAGCATTAATTGGTAGCAATTTGCGAATGCGATATACAGTGCATGCATCGTGATATAATCGAACCAAGAATATTCATCTTGCATTAATTTATCATAATCAATAACGTGTTCCAGATAGTAAATCAAGAATAAATGAAGATATGAGAGTAATGCTAGCCCATGCGTTCTGATGCAAGCCCTTGTAAATTCTTGTCATTTAATAAATGATTCCCAGATTTAGATGCATATCTGTAATATTGATTTATGGCATATGTATATATCGAACACACATTCCAACATCAGCCCAAAAATTGTTGTTCTTTTTCGAATTTCATTCTGAAATTTTCGAAATGACCTGCAAGTTTCTTTCAACGTCCCTGCATCATTTGCTATGTATAACGCGATGGAGTAATTTTTCTTAATAAGTGATCGTGTCTTTTGTACATTAGCGATATTCAAATTTAATTCTAAAGAGGTCACTCGATAACTTTGGTATCTTACGGTTTTAGAAAAGTGTGTAAATTTGAAGGCTTGAAGTATAATATCAGTTTCGCATTTTAAAGATCAAGATGAGAAAGTTAAAATGAAAAATTAACGTCGAGCATCGAACCTCCAAATTTTCATGCGATATTGTAATTTTTCAGAAACGTTCCATCTCAGAATCGCAAATAACCGAGATAATAGAACTGTGAAAGATAAAATGTATAATTCAACTCAGCGGTAATGCTAACATTAGCCACTCGCCGTAAAAATAAAAGAGCCCCGTTACAATTAATCGCGCGAGAATCGAAAAAACGTCAGGGAGTAAATCGAAGACGACACCCGCGGTCCGTAAGAAAAGTAAGTCCGCAGCAGGCCGGAAAGGACCTTCATAAAAGGCGGGCGCGTAAAACGTCGCCGCGTTCCGACGGGATGTGGCGATTGTTTGCTCTCGCGAGCCCGGCACGTGCGGGGAGTCGCGAGTAAAGCGCGCTTAAAATATATGAAGCATCGGCACACGCGCGCACACGGACGGGCGATCGCGCGAACGTAAGCTTCCCCCGACCCCCTCCGCCGCCGGCCCCGTAACTGTAACGGAATAAGGGAGAGCGGAGAAGGTTAGCCACTCGTTGCCACCGGAATATAAATTGTCCGAAGTGGGGGGTGGCGCTCGCGCGCGACAGTCACCAAGTTATTCCGGCCACGTATATCGGAAGGGGGAGGAGGGGGGGGAGGGCACTCCGGGGGCGGCAGGTGCACCTTGTCGAGTTTTTGACGTGTCTCTCTCGACGCGAGCGGGCGCGCGCGCACACATCCAGACAGTAGGCGTTCGACGGGGGATTTTTCAGAAACGTACGTCGGAGAGACCGCAGATGCTAAGCGCTCGCCAGCGGCCGAGTTGATTTTTCACTTTGGCTAAAAGCCCGCGCAGCTGGCCTTTCTTTCGCGCCCGGGCTGTATCGCGCACGCGCCGCTCCCCCTCCGCCGGAGGCGGGGGGCGGCGATCGGGGGTTTCGGCGTTCGTTTTGATTTTGAAGCCTCCGCTACTTGGGATTGGATTAAGCGCGCTCGCGTGACCGGCCGCGGGTTTCAATCGTACGCGGGAGACGAATCGATTTGTTTGCCGCCCTCCGAGGTTGGATCGCTGCCAGTAATTATCGATTTATTCGCCGGTGTGAGCAAAAATATTATCGGGAATTCGCCTTTCGGAGTAAGCTGTGACCAAGCATCAGGCGGCCACGGCTTATGGCTGTGGCTTTTTCAATGCAATTTTGAGATTAAAGCTCGGGAAAGGTCAAGGGAGGACGAAATCGAATGGAAAATTTAAATGGCTGCAAGGAAAAGTCTAGTAGTTTTTAATTATTCTGTAGGAGAAATAGTTAGGTTTAGAAACATTTACTTTAAGTTTCATGGATTAAAAATAGTACTACTATTTTGGGGTTGTTTGCAAATACTACTTATTTATGATGTTTACTTCAATAACATTGTTAAAAACAATTAGATTTTTTTTAATTTTGTTAGTGTTTCTTTTTTATTATTCTATTTTTTGAAATATTTTTTCAAATTTTATAAAATACGAACTCTGGTTGTTTATTTTCCAGCCCAATAATATAAACATACAGTAATTGCTTGTAGATTCTTTCTCCGTTGAACACCTTTTGTTTAGTAAATTTTACTCCTATTTCTCTTCTCTGTGACTTTCATTTCATTCGTAATATCTCGAATAGACAAAAAAACATTCTGTTAAAATTACATTCCGCATCCAACCTTATATTACAAAACTACTACTAAAACTTTGAAAAAGGAGCCTTCAATAAACTTTCAACGCTCTTTAAAACTATACCCAGGTAATTGAACCCTTTCGAACATCCTAAAGCATAAGAATTCGAACAGGTTAACTTGCCTCATAGAATGATTAATAGTTTCAGTAGAGGTACCTCGGTAAGGGGATTGAGTCAAACTTCAAGCATGCGCACAAGTTGAGGAGCGTCATACACGCTCGGTTACCTGCAAGGGTGACCACTGCAATTTCGTCCGATCGCTATAAGTGGTGTTTCGCACGCAACAAAGTAAGTGAGGAGCCCGGGGTCGATCGGTTTTGACGTTTAATTATACACAATGTGTTATTAACACCGAAATTGAATCTACCGCAGTCTTCCACTGGGACGTATTTTCTTAATTAGCATGTATCCGACATAACGTTTGCTCAAAGGTATCCTCCATCCCACGAGCAATATTCTGAGCAAACATCCGCGCGAGTAAAGTATGAATTGTGAATATTGGGAAGTGCCGCTAGAGAATAAGATTATGCGGTGGTATGTGCAGTTCAATTTTTGCTTATGTTTAATCACACTGCAGCAAATTATTTAAACTCATTAATAACGTACCAAAAAAATGAAGATTTTTCATAAATTGCGACATTGTATGTAAAGAAATGATTATAAATCACAAAACAGATCCCCAATAATAATGACTCGCTTAAAATTTAAATTTAGGGAGGAATATTTATTGATACACGCATAAAAGGCGTATCGCGGATGATGCGGCTTGAGCCCACATTAAATCGTGAAGTCCAAAAAGCCGATCGATAAAGTTTGGGTTGGTCAACGTCCGTTAGCTGGCTTATGAGGGACAGCGTTCCCGTTCGCTCCTTCGGCGCCGGCTCTTGATGACGATACACGGTCATCGTTTGGGGCGGTCGATCGTCAAAGCCCAACACGATTTGCGCCCCCCCAGCAAAGTCTCATCGATTACGCTGCTCGCGATGCCGAGGAGAGCGTCGGTAAATTCTCCTCCTCGCCAGTGCCCAAATAGTTATTCCATAACTTCTCGATAATTGAGTACCTTGCTTTTTTTTGTCTCTTTTTTGTCGATCTTAGCGCAGGGGTTAAATGCACTCTATCTGTAATCGCGTATTATCGTGAGTGTGTAAATCAATTCAGTGGATTAAAAGGGTTTTTAATTGGCTCTTCTGGTAGCAATTTTTACCTTGATGGACGCTTGCAGTTTTATAAGAGTCAGTGCTTTCACGCGAATTCCTTTTGGAAAAGCGGGGCTATGCAGTGGCATGTTTCATCTTTAACGCTGAGTTGCATGATACCTCGCCATTCATTTATCTTTCTTCTGTACTGACACGATTTTCTTTCTTTTGTTGCTTGAATTGGTTTCCCCCTTTATTCTCGGTTTCTGGCGGTTGTTGCGATTGCAGAAATTAAAAAAATGTTACTTCTGCAGTTTTCTATTTTCAATTTAAAACAAAAGATCACCTTCTTTTTATAATTTTTTTTAAAATAGATTTTTATTTTTTACCTAATTGTTTTTTTAGACAGGCTAGTGAGCCCTTTACAAATGTGCTATACCAATTGTAATATAAACATCAGATAACGGTCCTCGTAATACATTGTTAGAGAACACAGTAAATTTTTAAAAATATGATTTGAATAAATTTTAATTCGTAATCCTTTTTAAAAAAGAAACAATACATCTGCAACATGCAAATGAAACAGCACGTTCATTATTTTATCTCTTTTATTAAATGCAGCTCTCTTATTATTCACTTTACATCAAAACACGTTTAAGCATTAAAATGAACTAAATCTTTTTTAAATGAAATAATTAGTTCCTATGCTTTTGTACTGCATTCATATTTTAACTAAACCCCGTTGTTGTAATAAGTATAAAAGCGTGTTTATTATTTAATTCTTGAATGCAACTGAAGTACTGGTTTGTTAATTTTGAAATACATATAAACTATGATAATAAAACTAGCTTACGAAAAACAGATTTTTGCCTCGTCGCTGCAAAAAGCAGAAATTCGATGCGTAAACTCCTTTCGAAAATTCATGAATAATTGAAATGTAATGAATATTAAATCAAGTTCAGCGGATAATGTTGAAAAGTAAAAATGTAAAGCTGATAAAGATAAAGTACATGGCCCCCATGTTTTGTGCAGATTCGACCAACACGTAAAACCAACTAGTCGTGCAAATAAAATTTCCCTTAAACGTCTATTCTGTGTCTTATTACCCGTTTTTGCATAGAAAAATCGTAAATATTCGTAACGTCGCTTGTTCAAGCAAGCCAGAAAAATAAGTCTCAACAGAATTTCAGTAAGTAAATCACGTCTATTCTATGAATCAACAATTTACTTCTACAATTGGAACTGCAAGAATGTATCAGTTTGCAATAAAAGATGACGTACAATCGTTGAGTCAGCTAAAATCGAAAAATATATCGACTTCTGTGTCCAGTTTAAAAAAAAAATGAATTTGTTAAAAACTTGCAGCGTACAACTGCACGGTTTAGAAAAGCTCGTAAAAGCTTCGGCGGATAGGGGATTTCAGCACATTTAAGTTGGAAAAAAAGGCCAGCCTGCGCATCCTTTTAAGAGTTGTAAGAAATTAATAAAGCAATTTTTTATCGCGCAACCGCTCGTTCGTGCGCGAGCTTTGAATCGCTTCGCTCCGCGCGCTCCGGGGACACGCAGAAGTCAGCGTTGAAAATTTACGATTCACGCGGATAACTCGGTTGAAAGTGCAGCGTTCTAATTTTTTCCACTGGCGAGCTTCACCCTCTCTCTCTCTCTCTCTCTCTCTCTTCCCTCCTTTTCATTTGACATTTGTTTCGCGGGGAAGCGCGGCCGCTCGCATTAATTGCCACATCACGAGGCAAAAGCAGCAAGCCGAGAGCGTCCGAAAAATTTCGCTTTCGAGCGAGCATTTAACTCGACCCGACTCTCCCTTTTTTACGTCCCTCTTCGCGCGCGTTGTTTTCTCCCTCTCTCTCTCCTCCCTTTTTTTTACTACGTCATCCCCCCGCGAAACTCCGGCGTGCAGTCGCGTGCCAGCAGCAAAACACAAGTCGCGCGCTCTCGCTCTCTAGTTTTGCAATAAAACGTCAGAGCGGCGGATTACCAAAGTTCGGCGGGCAAAACAAAGGCCTAGAAACAGCCGGGGGGACAAAGAGAGCAAGCCGAGACCGAATACTACTCGGAAACTGGAGACACCGGGAAACGCCGGCTTGCGGAGTGTGGAGAGGGGCTGCAGAGAGGAAAGAAAAACTTGCACGTTTTGGATGCGCGCACGCTCTCGCACCTCTCCCCGCTTAGGCAGGGGAGGTTAAAATTTTTTAAATCGCACTGCACGCCCGATACTTTGAGAGGAAACTACCACTCGAAAGTATGAATGAAACGAGAGTGGCTGAGTGTACAAAAAAGTGTTTGATTTAAGTCTCAATTTTATTTCAGCGAGAGACGGTTGAAATTCAATCTTACTTCCCATCGTTTAAAATGCATGAGAGTAGAAATAGTCGATTTCAGAATGGTTTTCTTTTTATTTTAATAAGTTTTGATGCATTATTTTTCCAACGATACATCAATTTCAGAGTTGCATATGTACATACTTTTTGTAATAAATAAAAATATTAGTAACTGTTCGGTATTTTAATAAATCGCTGGTTTAAAAACGTTCAAAAGCCATACATTTTTTTCCAATTTTAACACATCAAAAGAAGATTATGGGTCAAGCACAGAATTAGAAACTTTTTTTTTTCGATAGACTGATAAAAAGAGTGGAGGAAGCTGATCGAGACGGAGGGGAAAATACTGCGGGATAAAACGAAGTCGTGAGAAGAGGGACAAAGAGGACGGGGAGAAGTTGAGCATTTGGGGGAGAAGTGGAGTTAAGCAAAGGCAGGATGGAAACAAAACACAAGGAGATAGAAAGTTTAAGGCGACTCGAGGCTTAGCGGGGGGGTTATTGGTATGTGGCTTAAGTGCATTAGCCCGCGTTCGTTTTGACTCGCTCGCGCATTTGAATACCCAATGCGTTTAGGTATTTTCGAGCTCATTAGCGCGGATGTCACGCCGATAATGGCCCCGTTTAATGGCTACGGGGGAGGACGGCGACCAGTGCCGTGGCTAACTTTTAAAAGCGACAGACTTTACGTGGTCGGCTTGCCAAAGACGCCTTTTTTCCTTGCCTTTTCTTCCCGGTTCCTCGTTTTTCCACTTGCTCATCCGCGCACTCTGCGCCCCCTGCCCCCCTGTAACAACGCCGGAAGCGAGCTCGAGTGGAAATTATTTATTAACGAGCGCAAATAGATTTATTGCGCTTTGAGAATGAAAGCGATCGGTTTAATATTTTTTTCGATAATGAAAGTGAAGCAGCACTCTCGATGAAAAGCGTCGCGTCAAAGGATTTTCCAAGGTAACGAACTTCATTATTTTTTAAATATCTTTTTTCGGGAATAAAAGTGATTGATTTCCTTGAAAAAAGTGTAAAACAAATGGAAAAAAAGTTCGCAAACGTATTTTATTCGCCATTACACTGAGGCTTGCAAAAGTATGCTTTTGAAGGGTAGCCGCTTTAAAATGGTTATTGGATACATTCAAATTCGGAAGCTCAAATGAAGACGAAAAACGCGGAGAGGGAAAATCCAGCGAGCGGGACTCGCCTCTTTCGTTTTCTCATCGTTTTGCCCCACAAATCAAAGTCAGATATATCCCTCATGAATGTACCTCTCTCTCCTCCCGCGCGCTCCCCGCGAATGCCGCGTAATGTATGTATATATAGATGTATATATGTGCTCGGGTGCAGCGTAAACTTCACTCCTATGACTTATTCATCGACAGACAGGCGGAACTGCTTTGGGTGCGCGAAGTCTCACGATTTTGAGCTGAATTCGGCTCACCTGATTACGACTTGTCATCGCTGGCGCACTACTTAGAGGCGCTCGCCGGCTCGCGGGTAACGCGACGCTGTCGGCTGAAAGACTACACCCTTGAGGATAATGTCACTGGGCTTGATTAGACGCTGATATTTAATACATATATAACACATTATTATACCACATACGATTACGAAACATAATAAAGTTGTATTTTTCTTGTCTAAATGGATATCATGTACATAAGAATTAATTGTTGTTGCGTTTAACAATCTGCGTATTTATTTATTATTCTGTAGTGAAATATTGAATATGTGCTTGTAATTTATAGAAAAAATTATCTATTTTATGTAAAGCAAGAAAAATCGGCTTTAACTACTTACTGCCGCATGAAATATTGATTTTTCTACTTATTTCCCCAAATGGTATCGAGTCAGTATCCTTATCTTTCATAATTTTCTCTTCGCCACCTTGGATTAATTTTTATTTAAATTACACTTTGGCAAGCTTATATTAACTCAACAATTTGTGTGTTTTTCTGGGATGACTTTACTTGTTCAGTATTCGTAGGCATCCTCTTTTTCAAAAATTCTCTTTAGTATTAGCAAGAGTGAAGAAACTTACTTTTGTTATTTTTTTATATCTTATAATAATATAAAATTTAAAATAATTATTTTAAGATAGTGAGAGGAATTTTGAAAATAATCAAATGATGTAACTTGCTAAAATAAGTAGAAACATCAAGATTTCATGCGACATTCAGTAGTAATAATTAAATTTGACCCATGAACATATTCTTTTCACGAGGATGTGATTCGATTTAATTAGACAAAATTTTTTTATCATTACATAAAAGAAATTAACCATTCAGTTAAATACGGTATTTACTGTCTGAATGTCAAATGTGCAACACACACAGGATCTTCTAAATGTTTATTTCACAAAAACAAGATTATGTATCATTTTTAAAATTGCAGATGATAGATGATAAAAAGTGATTAACTTTTCCCAAAATCCACGAGCAAACGCAGAATAAGTTCGGTGTAAACACAACACATTACTCTGCAATGCGTGAAATCGATTTAATCTGCATACAGGGCAAAAACATCTTTCTTCCGCGGGGAAAAGTTGCACGGGCGTAAAGTAATAATGGCCCCGTTGTTATTCGATTAAGAAAACTCTTGATGAAGAGAAATGAGAATTACCGGGCCGTTGTAATCCATTCAAGTTTTTATTAATATTTCTCGGGAATTCAATTTTCGCAATACTTCGGAAACACTTCGGACAAACTCATCGGTCTTTTCGCTGATTTGTTTTCCCGTCCGCGCGCCGGCGGTGCGCGCGCGCGACCGAGTACGGAGAGTTTCGGGCATATGAAAATGAGAAAAAGAGAACCCAGCTGAAAATACATTGTTGCGAGAAAAAAGTTCCCCGACGACAGAGTGATATTTTTTCGTATTCACTACGTGCATGCGGTAAACATCTTTCAAAACTTTCAACGAATCGCCAAGGAAAAGTTCCGCTAGGTATGCTTATGCGTTTACGCCACCTCAAACTCCTTCTTTCTCCCGCTATTCGCTCGTGCTCTTACTTACTTCGCAGTTTATTACGTTTGTTAGAAATCGATTCTAATTATTTTTACGTATTTATACGCCGCTTTTAAAATTACGTAACAGTAAATCTGAATTAGTGAAAGGAAGACTCTTGATAAACATAAATAAGAAATCTATAGTAGTAATAAAAGAATATAAATAATACTTGCAAAACAGAACATTTACGTACGTATTTATCTCCGTTCTAAAATGAAAATATTTAAAATGTTATGTTTTACAATTACTACTACTGAATGGCGCATGAAATCTCGATTTTTCTACTTATTTTAACAAATTGTATGCAAATTTTTCTCAATTTTGTACGAAGATAAAACAACGCGAATGGATGATTTTTTTTTATTCAAGTAAATGAAAAATTGATGAAAAACTTTATGCAAAAGTAGAATCACTAAACAATCAGTGCATTTTCCGCCGTCGTATCTCATTTGCGGGAAAAGCAATTCCCGCGTGCTCGGCAAAAATCCTTTCTGCCTGACCTAACGCTGCCTGGTATCACTTAGGGTGCGCATGCAAACGGCTGAAGTTGCGTTTCTCGCTTTACTACATTACGCAAAAAACTCGCCATGCGAAGAAGCGGCATCGTTATCGCGGTGCCTTTTATTTTTCGCCCTTTTCCTGCGTTTATTATATGCCGAAAAAATAAAGCTTATTTTTAACAAAATTAACGAAATTTGCATCGCTTTTGCTTATTTCATTTTCAAGTACTTTACAATTTTACTTTTTCTTTGCAATATACATTCAAGAAAAGGTAGCATTTAATAATGATGTACATTTTCTTTCTTTCATTTGTTTGCGCTTATGAAAGTGTGCCGTGTTCCATTGAAGTTGAATATGTCTGAAATGAAAATATTATTGTGATAAAAGCCTGTTAAATGATTGGTCGTTAAAATTTGAGTCTTTCTAGATATTTCCTTTAAAATGCATTTAAATTCTTCATCAATAAATCAACAAAGTTTACTGAGAAATAAAGTTTAGTAGAGACTGAAATTTAACGAGGACCTATATTTGAGTTTTGCAGGAAATCGATTTACTTTTGTCAAATGGTATACGAGTTTTACCATAAATTTAAAAAAAAAAGTACCTATTTTTAAACTCTATTAATAAGCGACTCATTACGAAGATAACAAGCGCTGATTTTATTACATTACAAATCATTGTATCTTTCCTATGGCAAACTTAATTTCACTTAATTATAGAGCGTAAACAACTTCCCCGGTGAAAACGCGATTTACTCCCATTTCAAATGAAATATGACCTACACCTTGATTACTGCACAAACGCTCCATCATAAACGTCTATCTACATTTTCTCCCGGCATTGTGTGCATTTGTCCTTTATTGTCAGCGAGTGATTGGTATGCATCACGCGCAAAGATAGCCCGCCTACTTTCGTATCTGTCTTTTCTTTTTTTCCCCCGGCTTTTTTCATCCATCCAGCCTGAAAAAAAAGAGAAGAGAAAGAAAATGTGGAAGGAGGCGGAGAGTGGCAGACAGAGAAGCATCGCGCTGAGATAGAGCATCAGCTACTTTATTTTGGCTTTCCGGAGCGCGCGGCCCCCTTATTCGCAAACGGAAGCCACTCACCGCAAGCTCCGGCGCTCGCGTTAATTAGCGAGCGTTTCGGTGCGACGGAGCGGGCGAAAGGCTCGCGCAACGCGTCATCTGATATTTTCTCCCGGACCGGGTGCGAACGGGGTGAGAGGGGGGACAGCTGCGCGCGAAAATTCCGCGAGGGATAAGTCGCGCCGAGGCCGTAAAACTCTTCTTTCTTCTTTTATCAGATGGAGCGAGATGCCGTTTTTTTACGGCCCTGCACTCGTACTGCGCCGACACCGCAGAATGGGACAAAAGTCATTTGAGGCGGATCGATGCCGAGGGAGATTCGATCGAATTTATTTTGAATGTCGATGGGTTGTTAAAAGAGAATATTTTAGCGGGGAAATATGACGCGAGCAGGGAGTTGTTAAATTTTACGAGACGGTATTGTCTGTAACGTACGTCTCGTGAGCCATACGTTTCTTTGATAAGCGAGAAGTGACAGGCTTCGAAGATACCTTTTTTTCGCTGGAATTGAAATAAACGTTGACTTTAGTTTTTGAAGCAAATCTTATCCACTCGAGGAGGATTCGAGTCTTCACGATGATTTGTACTATTCAATTTAAAGTTTTTCGTACTTCAGTCGTATGCAAGCTTTCTTTATGTAGACGTTTCGTGAACATTGCAGGCTTGAGTTTCAGATATTAGACTTAATAAAACAAATTTGGTTAAAAATAGCGGCACAAAGTCTAGCCAATAATCCCAGACTTTTGCTAGACATCTTCTCAAACTTTAATAGTCTTTTTCAAGATATGGCATAAAATATAAGATATTCCCGACAGGTAGGCTATTTCGAAAATTTTGTCAGACTACATTCTTCACACTTGTTGACTATCCGTATTTACGATTACAAATTGCGACTTTCATGAAAGACAATTTCAATAAATTTTATGCAAAATTTCTTAAATTAAATTTTTTACAATCCGGCACTTATACTTTGACAAATTAAAATTTTAATTAACTTACTTCATCCAACATCTTTTATCGCAAGTTTTTTCGCATTCAATAAAACTACATTCCAAGAAAGTCTTGAATAATGAGCCGTCCACTTAACAAACCATTAATTATCACCCCGAGTGAAATTCGAATGCAACCCTCGCAACTTTCTCACCCCTCTGTCTCCGGATATCCGCGTCTTCTTCCTCTAAACTCCAAGCCTTTTTTTCTCCCCCTTCACTCCGGCGTCGACGCACTTCAGCCCCGTGCCTCGTCTATCTATATCAGCGCGGTCCTTATCAGCCATGTCGCGAGATAATTATCTGGCAAGATCAAAGTCTCGTTCTCGCTTGGCCATTAACTCGCCTTCTTCCCTTTTCTCTCCGGGAGACTCCAGCCTCCCACCTCCCCCCGCTGACTTTTCTCGTCAGCGTTCGCGCGCCATTCGTTTCATTTCCTTTCGCCGGCGCTGCCGGGCCGTTTTCGTCGACAATTTATGTGACGGTGGAGCGAGCGGCTCGGCCGCTGGGGGGGAGGTACCGGGAGGCCAACGCCGCGTTGCCACTGCGAAACTTTTGCCATCAAAACCTTCACTTCTCGACCGTGTTTCTCGCGAGGCGCCTCCCACCCCCTCCGCCGATGTATAGATATAGCCCCCTGCAGCCCCCTGCAGCGTGTGTGTTAGTTCCGCTAGTTTCCCCGCCCCCAGCTTCCTTCTTCTTCGCGCGCCTAACTCCTTTACCTGCGGCTCCTTCTCGCGCCCGGTTTTGGCCTTAGTACGTTTCTTTCCTCGATGATGTCATTTTCTCCGCTCCGGCGCTCGCTTCCATCCCCCTCCTTCCATTTTCTTTCCTCGCGGCCCGCTAACTTCTTGAAAAGGAGAACGACACACCTATCCGGGTGCCCGACGCCAAGTCGAAAGACATAACGCGAAATGAGAGATGAAGATTATCGAGCGCTCCCCGGGCGAGTCGGAGAGAAGGAGAAGGAGAAACAACTTGTCCGCCGGTACGGTCGCATCTGCGTACACCCCCGGCGTGATTTTCCCGCTTTACACCCTCCAGGATTGTCCCGCGCTTCTTTCGCCCCCCTTCCATTTCTTCTTTTCACTGAAGTCGTGAAATATGGATGGGAATATCGAATACCTCCGCCGGCGTAAAAGTGAAATAGCGCGCGCGAATGCGTCGGGATTCGAGGGCTACTGGTTGAAAAAGAAAAGTTGAATGCGGATAATTAGGGATTTGAGCGAATTAAACCGTGAAGGCTCAACTTCGTAAATTGGCAATCTGCGCTCCAGCAACTTTGACGGACGCTTGGCTCTTGTCGTATACAATTCGTGAATGCTCATGCAATTTATGATGGCTATTTAATTAGCTTAGACCACATCGCGTGGCAGCTCCTTTAATTGTTTCGTCAGTGTTGTTATAGAATTATTTATATTTACAGAAACTGCGTTTGTCGTCAGAAAATTTCGAGAAATGCAGTTACTATTAAAATAAGAAAATAATTTGTATTACGTAAATTTTAATCATTTGTTTTCCTTTGTACTCAGAGAAATTGATAGAAACTTTGTGAAATTAATTGTGCAATAATAGAAACCTATAGAAGGAATGCCAAATTTCTATAACAAAGCATTATTCTATTTGAAATTTAATTGAAACTCTATACAACATTCTAAACATTCTGCATTATTATAACTAGTAAATTGTTAAGATTTGTGTACAATAGTACCAAATCAAATATAATAAGTTCGTACTGCACATTCACGATTCAAAATACCTTATCATGCTCAGTATTTACAAACAAGTGTTTTATAACAAACGAAAATGATAATACAATACACATAATAGCGGTAAATTTCACTTATCGCACCTTCTAATTTCAGACAGGTAAAAAGCGAGCAGCCTTTCATAATCGCCCGGCAAAACCGTGAATTCCCAGAGGTCGGTTATTAGTGGGACAAACCGATCCTGGGAACTCGACCGGCAAAAAGCGGCGCGGCATTCAGCGTGACAATGGCAGAATGAACCCGAGCCCGGGCCGCTTGCCTGCCGTCAAATTTTTTTTTCCGCCGAGCGCGGGCGAACCCGCCGTGGGCGCCGGCAAAACACGGCCGCGGCGATGCACCTCATCGGACCGTCGACCGATGAACTCCCCGCCCATAAATTCCGGCAGCGCCGACGAGCTAATCTTGCGGCTGCGCGCGTAGGCAGGCAAAAGCGAGTCGCGCGAAAAACGAGCGAAACGGCCGCAGCCTCGACCTTCTCCGCCGGCGCTAATTGGTGCTCCCGCGACTTTTGCGCTGCTGCTTGCGGGAATTTACGCGAAATATTCGGGGGGCATGTATTTCATGCCGATATTTCCGGTATTTTTGCAATAATTGCTTTTTTAAATGAAGATACAATTTTAAAAAATATTTAAAACGAATGTTCGAAGAGTAAAAAGTGTTTAGAGATGAAAAATAACATCCTAAGTATTATTATTTTGACGTATTTTACTTGAATTTTTTTACTACATAAAAATATCTACAAAAAATCAACTATATTTAATCCAGATCGTACAGTGTACAAAAAGAAGTGACACAGAAAAGATTCAACATCACGTTAAGTTTCAATGTGAACCTCGTGAAGTTCTAAGTATGAAATTGAAAAACTTGCAAAAATATTAAAAAAAAAGCTTCCTCCTGGAATTGAAGTGATGCATTTTTCAACGACTTTCTAGGAATAAAATTTGTCTTGTATACAAAATATACGAATGAAAAGTTTAATTAACAAATAATAAAAGTACATTTATATAATCATTAATTACATTAGTACATAACTACTGTGAAATAATTTCAATAGAGTTGCCTGACTAATGCGGGATATATACTACTGACCGCTTCACTTTTAGACTCGTGTAAAAGACCGTAAAAAAGCATCTGCGCATGGCGTATACAAATTGTCAACGATATCGCTGACATTATTCTCCGACCTTGTTTCTCCTAAAACTACTGGGAAGATAGATTGCACCTTAAAAACTTTTCACAATCCCACCACTTATCGCTACGCTAATAGTTCCCGCAGTCCCCTTCATCCGCGCGCATTACCGAAAAATTATCCGCAACAACTCCCCCGCCAGGTCGTCGATTAATTTCCACGAAACAAAACAACGGCAAACACAATTCAGCCAACGCCGACGGCGAAAAGTCCCGATCGCTCATTTTTCACCGCACTGTGTACACACACGCGCGAAGCGAGCGCGCGCAAGGCAAATCCGCGCGCCCGTTCCGATTTGACATCGGGCGCAGGGCCGCCCGTTTCGATTGATTTCTTTCATCCGTCAGCATCGATCATAGTCCCGCGCCGCGGCGGGGAAAGGCCGAGGCGGCACTTGCCGCCGGGGCAGATCGACGGAGGGCGCGGCCCTAATTATTCGCGCGCGCGCGCGTTCAATTAGCCCGGAAACGCGGCGCCGCGCATTATGCTCCTTCCGCGCCTCGTATCCTGGGGAGACGAGGCGCCCGCGCGCTCCCCGCGAATCTGCCAAATTAACCGCAGCCCCGGTGATATCGCACGAGGCGCCCCTCTCTCAACCCGCGCAACCAATTACTTGCGATATTGATTATATTAGCGGTTGAATCGGTCTTGTTAGCGGCGCCGAGCCTGTGTGCAAGCGCGTACGTGTAAGCCCCATTTGGCCGTCCCCTTAGCGCCCTTATGTCTATCCTGGATACCGCGGAAAGGGTTATTTCCCGGTAATGGACTGTGCTTCCTTTTTCTGCGGGTTGCGGTGACTTTTTGTGCGCGCGTGTGTTTTATCGGGAATTAAGGTGCGAGTTGGTGATTAATTACAGTAATCCGCGGAGGGAAATTTCGTTTGTAGCCTACGAAATGCATTAGCAGTTGCGAATTTTACCAGGGGGTGTTTACGTTATCGAGTGGATTTGACTTATTCAACGTTCGGGAGTTTGTTAAATATTGGTGATATGTTAATCGAGCGTTGCTGGTTCGTGTTCATAAAATTTATTCGGTCATAATGTGGGTGTGTACTTTTGCTACTGATGCCCACGCGTACTCATTTACTTACAAATGCAGTACATTAAGATTTGTTGAAAATTATTAATAGCGTAAAATTATATTAGCGTGTACATAATTCTCGACTAATTGAATTTGCTCATTTTAATTTAATGTAAATAGATCTGCAAGTTTAATTACAATTTTGCGAACTAATACCTTCTAGTTTTGAAAACAAATTAATATTTAAAAGCCTTCTTTAGACAGGTATTTCTTGATTTATTATTTTTTAATCTTTTTTCATAAAATTACACTATAAATTATTAATTATAAATATATTCCTAGCGAAATAATTTCATCTCGAAAAAGAACAATTATGTGTCTGACTAATTCGGGACTTTAACTACTGGTCACTTCACGTTAACTTTAGTAGATCAGATTAATCACTAATAATATATTGTACGGTAAATTCGACTTACTCATCTTTTTTCGATAGAAAAGCTTCTATAAATTTTGAAAAAAATCAATAAATAAATTATTTATTAAACCGCAATATCGCAACCAAAATTAGTTTCAAAATAAATGGAATGCACATTTGACGTTAAGCAAATTAATTATCAACTACGGGCAGCCTCAGCATACGAACTCAATGATACTGCTTTATCAAGCCACGAATATTTGATCCCGCAACCCAATCTCGCGTACGCAGCATCCATCTATTTGTCAGTATCAAAGCACAGCGTTAAAAATTATACGAAAAGGTAACGAACAGTTAGAGATTCAAATGCCCGCCGGGCCGCGGCTGAATAAGAAAGCATCAATCCAGAGGAAGCTCGAGCGACGCTCGATTTTTCACTCTGCTCCCCCCCTCCGCAAAGCCCCCCGGCTCTTATCGTGTCCGTCACGTCGGCGCGCGCCCGCGTCGCCCGGATTTTCATTCACTCCGCCGCGAATTCGACTCGAAATCCTTATCCGTCGCCGGCGCTCGACTTCGCTATCAAAACAAGTCGGCCGCAGGGGGGTGGAGGTTCCGAGGGGGGCGGGTACGCCTCGCGTCAGCGGCCGTGATTAATTATAAAGCAAGTACACGCGCCCGGGGAGCCGGTTACACAGGTTGCTCGCGACATGCGGCATATCGCCGCGGCGAGTGGCTGGGCGCACAAAGGCTACGGGCGGGACGAGAGACACTGGTTAATACGAGCCGGGGGCCACGACAACGGCAACACGCGCTGCCCAGAAATCCATTCGGCTGCTCTGGCGACGATTGCAACACGGCCCCCCTCTCCCCCCCTCCCCCTTGCGTATACGAGCGCGCGACGAAGTCGAGTCGGCGGCAGGCTTTGTTCCCCGAGGCGCAGCTCCTCGGTTGGATCGCGGTTTTTACGAGGCTCGGCTGCGGTGCTTAAAATTTCAGGCTATTGAGCCTGCTTCAAAGGACGCGGTATCGTCTTCTGCAAGTAATACGGTAACCTTTATGGGATTTGGCTGCCGATTACTGATAAGGAGATTAATGGGGATGTGGGTTCTGAATTTTGTTCGAACTGGGAATAGTGGTTACTTTATTCGAAATAATAAACGCTGGCAGAATTTCTATATAAGTTTTGGTCTCTTAATAAATACATAAAGTTGACCCTAAAATATATATTTTGTGTTTAATTATTCACTTAATTGTATACAAAATTTATATAAACATTTTTGTGGGTATATTTGCATTGTAAATGAACACATCTCTGTTAATTGACTCGAAACTATATTAACTAATTTCAACGGCACAAAATTAGTTAAACTGTCTATTTTATGAAATAGTTACACTTACCATGATTTATAAGAGGATTACAGAAGTATATTGTTAACTAAGATTTGACGGAAATATGTTGCGAGTTTCTGAAATCCCTTTGGTAAGAAGTGGGAATATAAAATTAGCCGGCACGCACGAACAAGGGGGTAAGTAAAAAGGGGCGAAAATTTAGCAAGGGAATAAAGGGAAGAGATAGAGTAAGTTGGCTGCGCAGCCGAGAGGACGAAAAGAAGCCTGCCTCCTGGCTCGTAAACTCTTTATGCGTTTGAACAGCTTTTGTGCCGCGACCGAGTCGGCGACGTTTTACAGCGGTACGCGGAATATCGCGCTCGCCTTTTCTTCGCCCCGAGGAAGATGATTACGCCGCGCGCGGGACGGGGAAAATTTTATTCATCATCAGCGTTTGAGGTTTCTTGTTTAAAGTAATGAAAAGATAATTGTGTAATTCCGAACAGACCCGGACGCCGTCGCCGCCGCGCTAAGCCCGATTTTGCGCATAACTTTTGTGAATTACTTAGACGAGACTGATGAAAGGATAGCCGGAAAGTCGGGCGGGAGAAAGAAACGAAAACGCAAAAGGGGAGCGAGGAGCGGAGGGTAATCCCTTTTGCAAGAAGAGCAAAAATTTGCTATTGAATTACGTTGAGGTGATTTGTCCGCCGCTGCAAAATTGGTCAAAGAGACTTAATTAACAGTCTGGTAAGGTAATTCGTCATTTTATCAAAATGATTCTATTATTTAAGAAGGAAATTTCATCAAAGGAAAACCATAAATTTCGAATTATTAGATCACAGCAGTGTTAGAGTTTAACAGTCAATTGAAATTATCAAATATCTTTAATCTTAGGAAAGGATTTTTAGATTAAAAATTATTAATTTCAGAAGCTACTGTAAAAAATACCATTGTTAAAAAATATGCAGAAGCAGCTTCTCTTGTTCTTCTTATGTATCATAATTAAATTTTTTTTACGAACACCTGAATAATTCCCCTTTTTTATTATTTTCGTTTGAAGTAAATTAAATATTTTACAGTGCTCGTTTATTTTTAATTATTGAGATGCAAATTTTAATTAAATTTTAAAATATACCTCGAATGGTTATTATTTATGAAAAATTGAATAAAATTTAATGCATGCATCCTCTTTCAGTACACCTATGTTCTCAGCGAATCAAAGGATAAAATGTGTAAGTCCCCAGCGCGCGATTTTTTAAGAGAGCGTGCAAAAGATCCATAAATATTTAAAAATATTTTCCAGTTGGTTTCACACCCTCCATTATTCACGCTCCGCTCTATATCGCGCTGGGGAAATGCATTATCCGCGGCGTAGCGAGGAAAAAAAATGTTGAACGACCTCTCGACATTGGATACGGCGAATGATTCGTCGGGCGATTTTTCAACAAGTCGCATTTCCCAGCATTAATTAACCGTCCGGCAAAAGCGACGAATTCCCGTCCACTTTAACCCCGTGACGACGCACTCGACAATGGCGGAAATGAAGCGCGTGAACGACGCCCCCGGGGGTGAAAAACAAAAAAAAAAAAATCACACAATGAAAAATTACGTCGCGCGCGCGGTTCATTCAATTATTTTTTCATACCCCCACGCGCGGGGGTTATTTAAAAATTGAAAAGAAAGTTTCAACAGGTAGCGCGCGCGCTCGCCAATTGAAGGCGCGCGCGCGAGAGAGAGAGAGGCGTCGAGGCATTGAACGAGCGGCGGGTGGTGAAAAAAAAACGCGAAGGAGGAAGGCGCGGGCCGGGGCAAAAAGCGACGTGAAAAGGGGAACAATTCCATATTCCGAGTGTGCCCGGCGACGCCGCTGGAAAATTCAAGCGCGCCGGCCTTATTTCATAGAAAAATATACGCTCGCGGCGGGGATTTTTCATCGGGAGGAGGGGCGCGCGCCGGGGTATCGACGCGGCGGATGAAAAATCCGCGGCCGAGCCGCGCATTCGGAATCGCGCGCGGCGGGGGCCACTCAATGCGCGCCCTCTTTAAGGCGGCCGCGTTTCGCGACGCGCCGCGGGACACGAAATTCCATGCATACGTCATTCCGCGGCCATCGCGTTTTAGGCGGGGAATCGCTCGGGAATGCCCGTCGCCTCGGGCGCTGCGCGCGATGAAAAAAAAAGAGCCCGGTTTCTTTCCGGGCGCGCGGTATTTCCCTTATTAATTCCGGGAGTTTGCTCAACGCGCTGAATTTTTTACGCGGCGCGCGCGGCTGAGCCTGTGCGTTAAAGGATTATGAAGCGAGCCGAGCTTGCGAGGATGATCCAGGATAGTTGTAGATTATATATTTATGGGTTCGGGTATGCATGCGAGCGTGAAATTCACATTTTTTTGTTGTAGGTAGCCGCGCGTGAGTCGGTTTCGCTTTGGTGGGAGTAGTTCTTAATTTACGCGGGAGATTGATTTTTTAAAGCATTGGAGGAGAGCGGAGGTGAAGTAGTATTTAAAGTTTAGAGGTGAATAAGCTCGGAGGTGAGGCAGGAACGAGGGTGAGCGAGAGAGAAGTATGCGGAAATTGAAAATTCTTGCGTCAGAGGCAATAAAAACGTAAAGATGTGATATTTTCCATTTTATTACGGCAGACATTGATGGCCCTCCGGTACTGCTGCTGCCGCCGCTGTTCCGCCGACGAGCTCTTGATATTTAAATTATAACAAAAGATTTTCAAATGCTGCGAGCGCCCGTTCGCGTATATAAAATTTCAATATAATGCAATTGTGTGTTATCAATATCAATCTTTGAATTTATTGCACGGATCTACAATTCATTATTATTCGAGAGGAGAGCAATTGCTTTCATTTGATTTGAAAGAAAACAAAGCAATTTCGATTTACCTCTTCCTACAATGTTTTTCACAAAATAACTGTTTTTCAAATCAACTTTTTCGTGTACTAGTATTTTTTTTATTTCAAAAGCGAGTACAGAAGTGCGGAAGTGTTAATCAACGTAATTATGATGGATTTACATCACCACCTACGCGATAAAAAAAAAACAACAACAAAAAAGTTTCTCACACTCGGAACAAATTCCTTCCTCAAAAGACAATGAAAGCAGCAAGTCTCGCTGTTATTCCGAAAGTGAAAATTCCCAGGGCGAAATCTATCTTAATTAATCAATACCCTAACTGAGAAAGGACACGGGCAGTAATATAGCCCTCACAATCTGTCTTTAAAAGAAATCTCACAGCGAGACATCCGAATCACGTTGTGCCCTTTCTTTCACCTCTTCCTATGTTAGCTCGCTCGCGCGCACCGACCTCCCCACATTTACACGGCTAAGAGCAAACACCCACTTTTACACTTAGTCCCTTTATACACAAAAGTACACTTACACGGCGGAAGGTTCTTTATCGCTTTAATTAAAATTGAAACGACGTCGGGATAGCGGCGAAAAATCACGGCCCGGGGATTTTACAAGTTCGACGTTTTTTGCGCGCGAGGGGCGCGTTTTAAACGGCGGGGGCGAGGGGAGGGAAAAACAAACGGCGCGAGGAGGAGCGCCGCAGCGTCCGGCGCGTAATTCGCAATCAGCCGACGCTGATCTATCGGCGCTTTAAAACTTCGCATTGAATTCTCGGAGGCCACGAGGAGACGCCGCCCATTTATCTTTATTTCGCCTCCCCCGCGCCAAGACTTCTGGCGCGTCCCGAGACCCTGTTTCTCGCGCTTCGGCTTCCTTTTTTCACTTCGTCTAACCTTTTAACCGAGGTGTCGCGACGCTTTTTTCGCTCCGCGCATTTGCGGAGAGCCGCTTCTCCCCTTTATTTTTTACCGCCTTTGACCGAAGCCGGGTCGAACATTTTTGCGAGGAGACCGACGGTTTTGAAATTCTGAGGGCTACGGGAGCATGTGCGCACTTCTTTTAGCCGAGGTGAAATTTTTACATGAATTTCATGAATTTTCTGGAGGCTTCAATGGCCTTTTAGTGGAAGAATTTTGGAGGTAAATGTTTGTCTGTGGATTAATGTAGAATATACGGAGAGTTCTTTCTGCCCTTATTTCACGGTGTTGCTCAATTTTCCTCGAGTTTTTTTTCGATCTAAAAAGAAGCTTTCTTACTTGCGACAATTATTCTTTTTATTAGTATTATCCGGAAAATACATCTAAATTTTCTTCTCAAATTTACCTAAAGAAGAAAGATTACTTTCTCCGAAGTTTCTAACAATAAGTTTCAAACGATAAAATGAAAGGAAATGTACGTTTCCTTTAAAAAAAATAAAACGAAGTAGGTAGCTTTAATGCTGTACAAAAAAAAGCAATCGAGTAAAAGGTACGTTACTAGCCAATGAAATCTTGTCGGAAACATAGAGTACCAAAGTGGGCATTCACAAAAACAGGAGTATCAAAAGAAATCTTTTCCCTCCTCTCTCCCTCCCTGTGTACCACTCGCGCGCTCACCTTCCCTCGATTCCATCCTTTTTCCCTCGCTTGCCTCCTCTCAATTTCATCGTTATCAGCGTGTAGTCAGCCGGGAATCTCCGACCTCCCTCGCGCCTGTCATTTCATCTCTCCATTCTTCGTCTTCTCTTACCTTCGTTCGAACGACTCCGTGAGTCCCTCCCGCCGACTTTCCTCTTCCTTTTTGTTCTGTCTTTTTCTCCTTTTTTTTTAACGAAATTTCCGCAGGCCGTCGGCGAGGGTATAAATCTTTTACCGACCTTAAGCCAACGGTTTCCCGCGCGCTCGCCGCCTTCATTTTACTTCGCAGGAGATCAGCGTCAGATTGTCTCGCGCCCGGTGAAAGGCACGCGAAAAAAAAATTCCTTATTCTTGTGTCCCACCTTATTCGTTTCATTTCGGTTTTTAGGTGTACTTTTTATTTACAGCTGAATTGATTTATTGGTTGGCGTGATCCTCTTTTCCTCTTTCTTTTTGTTTTTCTTAATTTTTTTTTTCATTTATTTATTTATTTTTTCATTTGCCTTAAGTAAAAAAGAAAATTGTAAAAATACAATACAAGAAATAAACTAATTCTAAAACTAATAGTATATTTTTTAAAAAGAATATACTAAATTAAACATTATTTTTTTCACATTTCGAAACTTTATTTTTAAGAAAAAAATGACGAAGGGGCCAGAAATCTCAATAATACATAACTTTCTTTAAAACAAAGTAGACTAATAAATCAATGGAAAACTAAAATATAGCATAATATCTTTATCTATTCGCATATCGCTGTCCTAGTCTTCCCGCTCGGCCAGCACTCTATTTTCGTTCCGTCTTATCCCTCATTTTCTTTTCTCTCTCCGTCTGTTATCTTATGTTCGCCGGCGTCCCCTCATATCTCTCGGCCTCTCGCGATCCATCTCTCGGCACCTCTTACCTTCCTTTTTTTTCCCTCCTCCCCCCGGCCCTAATCCTCGCGCGGGCGGCGCTCCCTCCGCGCCGACTTTTTTTCCCCCGGACGAGTGCGCGACTTCCGGCTTTTTCCCGGGGCCGGACCCGCGCGAGGTCCCGCCGCGAGTCGATTCCCGCGGGGGAGAAAAGTTTCTTGGGCGACGCCGCGAGGGGTGGGAAGGGAGGGGGGGAAGAAGTAGTTACGGCCCGCAGTCCTCCCTCCCGCCGCCCCCGCGGAATTATTGGCTCTTTGCGTTGATGGATCCTCGGGAATCGGGGGCGATGGCGCGGACAATCGAAGTGCCGCGCCGGAGATTCTCTTCGCGTTCTCCCGGCCACTTTTAGCCCCGCTTTTGATTTCCCGGGGAATCTTGACGCATTTCGTCATTTCGCGCGAACGCGCGGACGTGTGCGGATGTACGGACGCGCGTGGCCGGAATTTTCGATCGGTCGTACTTCGCCAAATGATTTTACCGACTTTTTTCCCTGATAACTTATATCTCGCTGTACTATGCAAGGTCGTAAAAATGTCATGCAATGATGATTACAACTTGTAGGTAACTACTTTGATAGTCAATTTTGATATGAGCAGAGGAGGAGGATTTAATTAGCGGCAATAAAGAGTATTCCATGTTATGATGTAGTAAATGGTTAGTTTACTACAGTATTACTGCTCATTTACGCCTAATGAAGAATTCATGAAGTAATATTAGTGTTTACTAAATTAGGACAGATAAAACCGATACTTTAGTAAATAGTGCAAACTAGAAATTGAATAAAATTGAGATTTCAAAAATAAGGTCAAATAAGATTATTTGAAACTTTAATTTTAAATGTTAATAAATAAATTTCATACCGTA
Organism: Eurytoma adleriae; assembly: GCA_900480045.1. Classification (NCBI taxonomy): domain Eukaryota; kingdom Metazoa; phylum Arthropoda; class Insecta; order Hymenoptera; family Eurytomidae; genus Eurytoma; species Eurytoma adleriae. The sequence goes on along the minus strand of UXGC01000058.1, from coordinate 155,310 downwards.
AAAATGATGCTTACAATATATGATATATATAATTATACAAAAAAACTAAAAAGGTCCTTAAAATTTTATTTTCCAAATGAGGTTACTTTTAAGGTTGCAACTTTTGTTTATTAGACTTATCTTATTTAGAAAAAAAAAATCATTCGACCAATTTCGTTTCCTAATTATTAATCACATCTCTTCATTTTCGGGCACACTGACTGACACACACTGACCACTGCGCAGTAATTCATTGGATCATAAATATTAGAATTACCATCAGAAATGGTCCTTCTTCGAGAGGCTCCAATATGAAATCGAATCCTCTTCCAGCGTTGAAATGTTGATGCTCCAATCAGAATCCTTTCCAAAATGAAAGCGAGCCTCTTCCGATAATATATCGCCTACAAAACGCGGTGGAATTTTCATTTTGTAAATTAAACGCGTTACGCCGTTGGTCATAAACTCGGGGAGAATCGAGCCGGGCAGCCTTTCCGCGAGTCCCTTTAAAAAGGCCGCGTGTACGTTACGACGAAACGATCCGCGCATAAGCACACAGGGCTGCTGTCGTCGCGATGCAACGGCTCGGCGGTTCGTTGATTGCAGATGCGATGTGAAAATATTGAAATGCGAGTGTCGCGACTGAATGGTGATAATTTTCCGAGCGTTTGATTCGCACGCGAATTCCCGCGCATACACTGCTCCTTTTATTTTTACACCGTCGTAAATTTGAATTGTGATGATTTGCCAGGCCATTGCGAAATAAATTAAAAATTGACGCGGCAGTGATTTTCGCAAAAAATTGGCGATTAAAATTGTCATCTTGCAAATTACAAGTTTTTTTTTACTATTATTTATTTATTGTTACTTAAACGCTTCAGGATTTGATGGGTATTTTTAATTCCCCAGAGTTATTATAATATTTATTTACATTAACTGCGGGAATGATATGCGTGTAAAAAAGAGAGAAATAAATTAACTGACACTTATCGTAAAAGATAGGATCATTTTATGTCTTTATTACAAGAAAAATCTCTCTCCATCTCGGAAGCACCGGGGGAAAAATGGACCATTCGACATGCATACATTCATAACTTCTCCGCCCCCCTGGGCTTACCGTCATCACCGCAAAATCGCGCATAGCCAAAATTAATCGAGGCATTGGGTGTTCTCGGGAGCCCTTTTCCCCGGCACTCTTTCTCTCCCTCGGAACCTCGGAGCCGAAAAGAAAAGTAGGTGGTGCCCGACGTGAAAGGGAAAAAGTCAATGGGCGCCTGCACGCTCCGAGGGAGAAAAGAGAAACAACCGTAAAGAAGAGAACAGAGATTGAAAAATGGATATCCAGATCGAACCGGAGAGAAAGAGAGGCGAGCCGAAGGGAAATGGAAAAACTGATGGAAAAGTCGGAGTTAGCCGAGTCGCCTTTAAACCTGAGAGATGATAATGTTTTAAGCGCCACTGTTAAAATTGGAAATTCTGTACGCTTATTGTCAACGACTCTTGCGGGTGTATTAAATACATCTTAAAATATGTAAGTATGTTGTTCTGGTTGTTTGCATGGAAATATAACTCATGCTTGTAGAATAAGTAACTCTTAAGGTATTTTTTATTACAAAGGGTGTCCCAAAAGTTCCAGGTCAGCTGGGATAACGTAGAAAATTAGGGGTTTAGGAAATATGGATACATATATGAACGTAAAATTTCTTTTTTAGAGTGTGAAGCGAAATATGAGAATTTCTATTTGAAAAAAACTCTCAAAGTCATGATCAAGTTCAAAAGCAGGGACTCTATCGAGAAAGTCCTATATCTATCAAACATTTTTCCTAAATACGAATTTTACAAGTTATCCAGACGACTCGAGAATTTTAGGACACATTGTATACATTTATGTTCAGATTATTGAACTAAGCGTATTAGCTGCTTTTATCTGTTGACCTCAACTAGTTACTGATACTGCAGTAATCCTATTTAATTCTGTTTGCACTCACTTAGTCTTTCGCAGCCTACCTCCTTCAGGTCTATAGCCCTTAAAGGAAATCGAAATCATGTCGTCAGTTCCCTATCGATCTGTAAATAGCCTGCATTCTGCCATGATAAATTTTGAAATTCGAAACAACGGAGTAAAGAACTATTTTCGTATAGAACATAAATCACAAGTAGTAAATCACTATTATTATTTTCGCAGTGACGTCTGAAATCAGGATTATTTTTAAATTATTGCACAAATTACTTGCAAACAATCAAAATGAATCAGTGTCAAATAAGACAAAGTTGAGTTTAGTTTAATGTATTTATAAGTAAATATTTTCTCATATCCACGGGGTGAAGGACCAACAAACAGGAATGCAAATAATGTGTCAAGCATAAAAATGAAAAATAGGGTAATAGAATAAAAGAGAGAACCTATCAGGGTTATGTAAGAAAAACACGAGGACTAGAAATAAAGCAAAAAAAAAACGAGAGGAAGAAGGAGGAGGAAGAGGGAAAAAAAGTAAAGAAGCGAAGAAAGATAGGAAGGAGGCGTATGGCTGTTTTCATAGTATTTTCATCGAGACCAAGATCTCCTCTATCTCGCTCTAAATATCCCTCTCGGTCGCTCCTCCGACGAGCCTTGGCAAAAATACTGTAGGATCTCAATCTGACAAAGACGAATGCGTTATCTAGCTCGGCAAAATCGCAGTAGCCTGACGTCAGATCCGGCACGAAAATGATTGATCATCGCTACACGCTCTCCTCTTTCTCTCTCCCTCCCGCGCCGACATTTTTTTCCCTCTTCTCTTCCTCCAGCACGACCCTCGCCATTACTTTCCAAAGCCGAAATATCCATTGTTCTTTTTCCCCCGGTCCCCCTTTCCCCTCGCGATCGGCGTCGCGGCGAATGCGCGTTTTCTTTTTCCTTCTCGCCCGCTGTATTTTTTTATTCTCTTTATGTCGCTCCTTTTTTCTCGTCCTCGCGTCATAAATATATTTATTGTTTTGTCGCCGATCGTAGATTGGCTTTCCGCGGACGTGATACAGCTTATCCGTTTTATTTCCGAAAGGCAGGAAGAGGGAGCTAAAGAAAGGGAAAATTTTCCGCGGAACTTGCAGGATGCGCGCGCGATAAATGAAAGTACGGTGCTTACGCTCATTCAATTTGCTTATCACACTTCATCCCATTATTTTTCGAAAGCGAGCCTGCGATCGTCAAAAATTCGCCTCGTTTCAATTGACTGACACACGCAACGAGACCGGAGAGTGTAAGAGCATCAAAGGGCACTTTTTTTATCGCTCGACATCTACGCGCACAGCATCCGATATTTATTCTCCACGATTGAAGTGGATATGTATATGTATGTATGTGCAGGCTGATCGGCGCTCCTTTTTTTTCCCTCGTCGCTTTGCACATTTTTGTCAATGGCGGATTTTCGCGGGCAGCGTCGATGAATTTCTCGTTAGGATCGTTACCGAGGCTTCGGGAAAAAAAGTGTTATTTATCTTGGCGCTATTTAAATAATAGAGCTCGGGGAGCACACAAAGGCGGGCAAATAAATCGCGTCGTTTATGCCAATGCTAACGGACAATATTTCTAACGGGATGATAATGGGGACGAGATTTACTTTGTGCGCGAAAACTTTTGTCTACTGAATGATGCAGTTTACGAAATGGGAACGGATGTAGATGATCCGAAAAATAAAATGAGATTGTTTTTAGGATGTGGAGAGTTTTGTGGGGTAACTACCTGAATGTGTAAAAAATAACGTTGAAAAATATAAAAATATTTTTTGCGTATTTATTACTTCCCAATCTATTGTTTCTATTCGTGCAAGAGGAACAAAAGTTGCTGGATTCTTTTTTCCCTTTTATTCTGTGATTTCCAATTAAAAAAAGATTTATTGTTCTGAATGGAAAATTTCTATTTTGATAAATTTAAATTAATATTATTAATATTGTTAATTTAATTACATGTTTTTGTATTAAACGTCAAATAGATTTTCTTGCAACATAATAGTATGGTATTACATGTAGAGAAGAAACAGTATACTTCTTGATATGAAGTAAATATAATAGAGAAAATCACTATAAATTCCATAATTTTAATGGCACAAGATTATAAAAGTCATTATTATTGTAGAAGAGAAATATTGGTTTTTTCGTACAGAATACGGCAATTTTAATATTTGCTGCACATTTTTCTCCTAGTAAATATGAAACCATCAAAGAAAAAGTCAATACCTTTTTATGAACGAAGCATATCCATTATAATTATGCAATGAAATACTGTGAAAAAGTAATCTCTGCGCTATTGCAATTTAATAAGAAAATTCCTGATTAGCACCTAATAGATTCTCGCTTCTCTCTTTTTTTATACTTTTATCTTTCTTTTTCTTTCTCACCATTGGATGCACCTGTAGATTCATCCTCGTTCCGACGAATTATTATACACCGACGTTGGAAAGTGTCACGTAGAAAATTACCCCGGTGCGTTAAACGCTTAGAAATGGCAGCGACAAAGTAAAGCCGGAGTCAAAGGGCGGAGGTGAAACAGAAAAAGGAGATAAAGTCCGCGCGGCGCCTGCGAGCAATTAAAAATTTTTCTTCCGCGATCTCGGCGCGCGGTCCTTTTTATTGCTCTTACGCGGCACCGCACGAAGTAGGAGAAAAAAAAGAGCGCGATGCAAAAAAAAAAGTGGGTCGCGCGTCGGGGATCGAAAGATCGTTAATCTGCGCTAGCGCGCGCTCCCTTGTATCTTCCGCGCGGCAATTCTGTTTCCATTTTACTCCTGCGCGTCGCTCGCTTTGCCTCTTTCTCCACCTACCCATTTGTTGTCTCTTTCGCGGATTCAACCCTCCGCGGCACGCTCGCTCTCTCTACCCCGTGATTCCTGCATGCATCCAGCTCCTTTTTTCTCTTCCGAACCTTTGTCTCACTCGCTTTCATTGAGTTTTTTAATTTTCCTTCGGCGTTTTCTGTGCCTCGTTTGTTGTACTTTGTACCCATTACTCGACTGTTTTTCCTCTTACTCGCTTTTTCTCGGCGCTTCATTGGTGGTTAATAATTTATCGATTTGCAGTATTATTATCCCGCACTTCGTTTTTCTTTATTATACAGTGCAGCCGATATTTATAGTTAGTTTCTGGCGCTACGTTTAATTCGTTTATCCCTTGAAACTTAGTTTGTAAAATTGTTGTACGTTTCCTTCTTACTAATGATATCTGCAATTTCGCTGTGGAATTTATTGTTCGATGTTGATTAGAGTCTCGTTTAAAAATCAGTAAAAAGAAACAATTTGTGATAAACTATGTAGTTGAACGTAAAAGTATTTCTTCGAATTTAATTATTTTTAATTTGATTATTTAAATATTTTATAACATTCAGTAGCTGGTTAAAAGTTAAAATTTTATATCAGAAATCATTGATTTTTAGAAATTGATAATAGCCACTTTTTTTAAAATAAGCAGTTTAATGCAAAAAGATTGGACTAAATCTAATAGCGACTGGATTTCTTAATTGCTTTTTTATATTTTTTATCCATAGCGTCTCTCTAAATTTCGTTTTCTTTTTTTTTTAATCATTTCGGATGCCAGTGACCGCTGAAGAATTGGCGCAAATAACTTGATGTCGATAGTTACGAACAATTCTCTTTGGAAGTGCGTATAGTTGCAGGGAAGGGGGAATTTAATTACGATCTCATTAAACTGTGACAGGTAGCTATCAATGAACATTTCATGCCTAAAGGGATGCATCTGAGCTTGAATGGTTTCATGGAAATACTTAGTATTGCCCGTAGGATATGTTTACTTTATTTCGTAGGTGTTCATTGTTAAAAAATTTATTAATTATTACCTAACTAAGGTGTTTACTTTACAAAATTAGTTTTCTCCATTGAGTATGTTTTGCTACATTTTTTCTGGTATATGAGTTTACATATAAATATAAATATATATGTAAACGTATAGTGAGGGTAGTACACAATTAGCAAACTTGATATCTGCATCGAAATATGAGAAACAATTTTTATCAAAGTTTTCGCTCTCATTCACGTCTAAATTACTTCCGATTTTATGCTGCATCAATACATTTGTTTCAAATATCGATATGTACTTGCAGAAGTTTTAACAACCTGAAACAACCAACTTTTATTTACAAAAGAAAAAAAATTCCAATCAAAAATGTACCAAATTCCATTCACCTCGAAGTATCGAAAATTTTCAATACCCATTGTCAAACAAGCGAGTTTCAACTTGGATGCAAAGGTGGAGGAGAAGCGAGCGCGCGGAGGCTACAGTCGAGGAGAAAAAAAAGTAACTCTACGACCTACAAAACACAATGCCGCAAAAATTAGCCGGACGTGAAAGGAGTGTAAAATTTCTGCGGACGAGAGGGGGAGCGAGCGTTTATTTATCCGTTTGAGTTGGCTCGTCAAATTAACGCGGCGGGCGAGGGCACCATTTGAAAATCCGCGGAAAATTTACGGAAAACGCTTGCCTCGCGACAAACGAAATGCGGACTGCGCTCGCTGCTTTCCACCGCCCCCAGCCTCCCGTCCATTTCGCCTGGTTTTCCGCGCCGTTGTCTCCTTCAGCGCCTCTTTTTTCCTCTCTCTTTCTTTCCGCTACTTTTAACTTCTTTTTATGACTCCTCGACGCTCTCCTTTTTTCGCCCTCGCTCTCTCTGCCTCTCTCTCGTCCCGTCGCCCTCCGCAAAGGCGAAACTCGAGAAGAAAGTGCTTCGGGCCCCGCGCGGAGAGTGATCGAGCGTTCGTTTTTCGATAAGAGACTTTGCGCGATTACTTTTAAATTTGTTTAGCGCCTCGGATTCAGAGGCGTTTTAAGCGCCCCGTAGAGTCGAGAGATAAGAAAATTAAAAAGAACGACTCGAAAGGCCAGGTGCATCCTACGATTTCGCGAAAATTCGCCCCCGGAAGGTTTCCCTCTCGGCTCCCCTTGTTTAACGATTTCTCCGCCGGGCGACGCACTCGTTCAATTTCGCGACGCAATTTCGTTATTTTCCACGACGAGTGCGGAAGGAAAAAGGGAGAAAGACAAGTTCGGGGGCAAAAGGAAATTCGGAAAATGTCTTTGTGATGAAAGAATAAGGATGAGAAGTTGCGGATGATGCGGAAAGCTCTCCGTTATAATTTAACCCGTGGATAGAATAACACCTTAAGTCGACTTAAGGTATTACTCCGGCGATTCCATTTCCATCAAGTTGGAGTTACCAACTTTGTATTACATAAGTTTCCTCTCAATTGAGTGACCCCATAGGCCAGGTCATTCTCCTGTAGGCAAGAGGTTAACAATAGATGACAACCTCATTTTTCACAATTAGATCATAAAGTGTAGTCGCACTTTAGATAAGCAATTTAAATATAAGTGTTTTATTGTTACTTTTACGTTAATAAAAATCAAGTACCCCCACAGAACGTCAAGTATTTTATTACTTACTTTATTATTATTCCAATCATATGGAATTCAAAGAAATTTAATTGAAACAAAAAGTACGAAATTTCATACCACAAGCAAAGTAATCAAATATCAGTTAATTAATATTAAATAAAACATATTATTTTTCACAGAAAAACGTTATGGTAGGTATATAATATTGAGGTAGGTATATAGTATTGAGTGACCCCATAGATCAAATCTCCTGTAGGCTAGATGTCAACAATAAATCACATCGAAAAATGTAATCACACTTCAAGAAATTGAATTAATTTAATTTAAAATTAATTTTTTAATTTAAAATATCATTATTTACATTAATAAAATAAAATATCCTCTTAAAACATATCTTTCGTTACTTGTTTTATTATCATTCCAATCATACCGAATATAAAGAAATCTAAAGAGAATAAAAAGAATCAAATTTCATATCGCAAGTAAAATAATCAAATATCAGTTAATTAATCGATACGAAACAAATTTTTTCACAGAAAAAAAATCAATTATTAATAAAACACGAGCTCGGAGCGAAAGCGCAGCAAAGCGAATCGGTATCCCGCGCTGAACAAAAAAAATTCCAAATACATTTCCAATACGAGCTCCCTTCTTAATTAATGCTGTCTATCTTCGGCATCGCTGTCGCGTGACGCTCTGTTTTTTCGCGGCGCAGGGGCCGGAAAAGGAAAGAGGAGGAAAAAAAAGGGCGGGCGGCGCCGAACAACACCCAGCGGAAGAACGCGCGACAGGGAAATTGTGATGCAGACGCAGCGTCGCGCGAAAGAGAGAAACCGACAAGCAGACATTGCGGGGGCGTGTGGAAAAACCGGGATAGAAAGAGAGAGAGAGCGATCGAGCGAAAGAGAGACGGAGGCAACGACGCGGCAGAAAAAGCGGAAAAAGTTTTTCGGAAAAAAAGGAGGAGGATCGCGCCTTCGGTCGAGAGTGAGCGGGGAGGCCGGGGGGAAAAAAGTGCGCGACGATTTCTTGTTTCTTGTTTAGAGCGCGCGAAACTCCGACAGGTTCGACTTTTAAAATTTGCCTTTCGCCCCGCGTGCGGAATTCCCGCGCTCGGGCTGGTCGTTTTTCCGGCCGCGGCGTTCAACCCCCGGAGTACGTGTGCGTGCGCGCGACAGCTTTGCGAGGACGGACGACCTCGTACGAGGACAAAGCCAATGCCGATACTCATTACCATGTAAATTATTCCGTACATCGGGCGTCATTGAAAAACGAATCCCGGCCGCGCACTGCCCACGCGGGGAATGAGAGGCGCGCGCACTCTTTCCCTCCCTTTTTTTTGATGGAGGACAATGGATTCTTTATTTTTGATTACGGAGTCGCGTGGCTGGTAGGGCGAACGTCCAGAATCATTCCGGTGGTTATTTGTGCAGTTTCATGCTAGCGAATTAAATCATGGATATCGCGACAACGCGATTGAATTTTTTAATGGAAGATGAGCTCCGATTCGATGTTTAAACGTGAAATGTATTTTTTTTTTAAATAAAATGTGATACAGCAGATTATGGATATATTTCAAGAAATTATATTTGCAGTAATTTAAGAAATTTACGAGTAACATTAAATTAAATTTATGCAAAAAGTCGGACATTTGGAAGTAAGGGAAATACAAAAATTTAAATAACGAATGTTTACATCAAAGATACATTAAAAGAGCGCGGATGCTTTGATAAATGCGGGGGAAATTTAAAATTGACGACCGTATCCATAAATTATGGGCAGTGCGTTCATAAATTAGCCGATGCTGCTGCTGCAGTTGCAGGCCAGATACCGGACTAATGAAAAATCTAAAGCGAAAGATGCAAATGGCTTAACAACTGGCAAAGTGTCCCGACGAATTTATGAAAATAATTTTCAATTACGCGATAATACAATTCTTGAAATAATAATGCGCTCAGGCCGTGAAAGTAGGCGATAACGTCTAAACGAGATTACCGGTTTCAAGCATCCTTTTTCAATTTCCTTCTCGTTAAAATTGATACGCTTTTCAATCGATTTCTTCTCAGCGCAATACACCCACTTCATTTTATATATTTGCATAAAAAAAAGTCTCCCGGCGCTCTCTTTATTTTCTCAATACCCAGCTTCTTCGAATTTAAAATGCATTTATTAATCCGATTTAGTGAAACAGCAATGCTTTAAAGCATTTTTATTTCGTTAATACAAAAATAATTATTTAAAAAATCATAATTTATTTTTAACATGAATTTAGCCTTACTTTAATAAAATGTTATTCGGTATTATAATCTATGTATTAATATTTATAATAATTTTAATTAAACGTTAAATTTTTTCATTAAATTTTAAAAGCATATTCTTCTAGAACAACGTATAATTAAAGTACACACAATCCCTCAGCGATGCCCTACACTACTATCGAGAAAAAAATCGGGAAAAAAAAGGAAATTTTTAATTTCGAAAACCTTTTAGGTCGAGCATGTACGCGCGCCGTGCGAAGTCAGCAGATACGGCAAAATAGGAGTGCGAAAGACCGTAGCGCGCAAAATTACCAAATCGCTTTGGTGTGTACTTTACGGCCTTATCGAGTAGCTTTCGCGGCCGAAGGCCCGCATTACGGCGGCCGAATGTAAAAGGAACGAAAAAAAACGAAATTTTTTCGATAAAGCGACGCGCGCCGCAAACCCCGTGCGCACAGGAGCCTGGGGTGCCTTAATTAAGGCTCGCCGGGCCGGGCGGCGCTTATAAATGTAAAATTTAAAAGCTCGCGCGCAGAAGGCGTATAATTCGCAAGAAAATTTGCGAGCCTCCGCTAATTGGCCGAATTTCCGGTGGACGCGCGCGTAAAATACGTCGCGCGCGCACCAATGTATTTTGCAAATCGCCGCGTAATACGCCAATTTCATACGTCAGCGGAAGCTCGAACGGCCAGCTTTTTTGACTCTCCCTCACCCCTGAATTATTGATATGGTTTATCGTGGCGGGCGGAATAATAATTTAGATTGGCGGCTCGCGTAAGCAGCGGATTCTATCGTCTACGGCCTAGTCGAGTTTACCAATCTTCGTACTGTGGGGGAAAAGTGGCCGCGTTTTGTTGACTGAACTACCGCGAGAATTTTGCATTTCAATTTTATTATCGGAACCTCTGAATGCACAACTTGCGTATGTAAACAATTAAAGATTACGATTTTCATCGTGCACAGTTTGCATAGCTATTGTTTTTAAAGATACGACTTTTTTTGTATTTACACTTGTAAAGATAAAATATAGTAATTCAAATAGCTTGTTTATTGCTATCATACTTTACAAGTTATTGATAAGATTTAATCTCCATTATTCTCTTTTCAACAAATTTCAAATCCATTTCTTGAAATACAGTCATAATAGGATTAGAAGATTCAGATATATCTACCGTCCGTACCTCCTATTGATTTCTGTTTAGTTGGGTTTAGTGTTTATCCCAAAATTATAATGAATTTTTATAGAAGCTTGTTTCGTACTTTCCTTCCGTACTGTTTTAGCATGTAAAATATCATCAGATAGTCAAAGTCAGAATTTTAATAGCTTTTGCAAATTTAATGACTATTTTATTAAGCTTAGTATAAGAGGAGATGCTTATTTTAATGATGTATGTGATCAGCTTTATGTTTCAAGCTTATGCATTACAATGAGCTTTTATGAGGTGAAGCATTTAGAAAACGCCTTTAAAAATTAATGTCTGTTCGAACTTATGCAGCTGCTTTCCATATACTTAGCATGAACTAAAAGTTTCATGCATTTCTCTTACTCATTAAAGAAATTCAAATATTTTTTCATGTAATAACTTTTTATTCGTATTAAAATTATTGACGATTTATCTTTAAAAAATACACTTATTTCCTTTTTTACACCTTTATAATAGTTACTTTGACTTTTGGTACTGTATGTGAACACTATAGACGTAACTACTTATACGAAATCCCCCGCAGGAAACAAAGAATAAAATGTGAAGGTATAATCAATCGTGTCTGACCAAACGCGTACCGTAACTACTTATTCGGAGACCCTCATTAAACGAGTAACAAAATGTGAAGGTAAAATTAAGCGAGGCTGACTAAACACATATCGTAACTACTTATTCAGGAACCATCAGGAAATAAGGAATAAAATGTGAAGGTAACATCAATCGAGTCTGAACAAACGAATACTGTAACTACTTATTCAGAAAGTCTCAGGAACTAAATAACAAAACGGGATGTTAAAAGCAATCGAGTCTGACTAAAGTTATAATGTAACTACTTATTCAAAACCTCTCTAAAGAGAAGTAACAAAACGCGAAGGTAAAATCAATCAGGTCTGATTATACACGTAGTGTAACTACTTATTCAGAAGAGTCTCTTTGAAATGTTCCCTGAACAAATTAAATCTTGGCGATATTCATTATACTCGCAAAGGGGAAATATTTTACGAAACTCAATCAAATTTTTAACTAAAGATAATTTAAAGGAAAGTCCATCATCGGGATCTGCGTTCTCGAACTTAATTGCACACCCCTTGGTCGCCGTAAAGTCCGCGCGAGGCAAGCGGGAAAAAAAGCCACCGACGCTATCTCACACCCGTACACCACCTTTTTTCCACCGAAAAGGAATCACAGCCGCAGTCCGAGCCCTTTGTGCAATAAGAATTACAGCCGCGCGAGCGAATATCCCGCCCTCGTTAATTCAAGTCCGCGGCGGCGTTATTATCTCGCTCTCGTTAGATTTGGAAGACCCTCGCTTATCTTCGATTCCGAGCGGCGCGAACGCCGCTCATTTATCACGCCGCGTGCATATCGAGATATTCACTAATTTTCCAATCCGACGTTTAATGTCCTCTCCCCGTTTTTTTTCTGCCCCGAGACTTTTCGAGCACGCGGAGTGGAAAGTTCGGCGGAATTTTTCTTGCGATTTCTCGGGGACTCGTTAGACCGATTTGACTTTGTAATGCCGCGAAATTAAATGAATGAATTATTGATAACTAATAAGTTCTTTTGAGGCGGCTAAAAAGTTCCTGAATAATTTATCCAAACGCGCCGCTAACTAATCAAACGTATTAAGTGATTGATACGTTGGATTCATTTAACTTTGTAATAAAAGCAAATATGTCGTGATGAAAGTCGGTCGGTTTTAAGTGCCTGAGAAAAAGAATTTGGGAAAAACATTGAAAAGTACATTTTGCGCGACTTTATAATTGCATGATTTATTCTTTGCAATTTTGCTTCCAGTGGGTAAGTTGGGGAAGAAATATCAAGTAAAATTTTTTGAAGCGCAACTTTGGGAAGTATCTGAATTTTACACGAATGGAAACGGCTGTAAGCTTTCAGTTTAGTTCAGCAACTTGCGGAATGTTACTGCTTATTCGATCCATCCAGACAAACACTTTCGCGTGTTATTGCACGGAATGCTTTTATATTTTCTAAACTTTTGTTCTTAGAAAATCCGTACCATTGTACGAGTACGTGCTTTTTTTAAAATAGATGCAGATAGGAAAGAAATAATAAAAGTTTTAGTGATTTGATAGTAAACGAAACAATTTAAAAATAGTTGCACCCTTATTTTTTAAATCCATTAATTTCATCATTATAAATCCTCGTTCATTTTTAAAAGCAATTATAAATTCGAGCAAAAAGTAAAAACTATTTATATTTTATTGCAGAATATTTAATTATGTGGGAAATTTAATTTTCATATTAATTAAAAGAAAATGTAATTACATACATAATGGAGGCAGCGCGCACTCAATAAAGAATCAGCTATTTTCTAATAAAATCTTTATTATACAATATGTAAGGTGACATCGAAGGGCGCCGCGTCTATACTATGCACCGCTCGCAAATTCTTTGAGAAACTCCGCGTGTAGCCTATAAAGTAAGTTCCGATAAGGGAAAAAATAGGTCGGTGGCGTTCCTGTCCCCGAAAAAAAACTCCAAGTACCAAGACCAATGCTCCGATACGTCGTGCATATATACGCACCTCTCGAGCAATCTGCTTAACAAAAGCGACTCTCTCTCTCTTCATCTCACCCCCTCGACGAAAAAAAAGGAGGAGGAAGATCGAGCCGAACTTACTTCATAACCGACGAAGCGCAATATGACAACAGCGGCAAAGACGAAGAGGTTAAGAACCTCATCTCGCCGGTGACAGAACAGCCCGGCCCCTCGTCCTCCCCCGCGCACAATTTTACCAGCCTCGTAAAAATCGCTCCGATCGATTATATATGAAAGTAACCGCTCGCAAGCTCCGGGGGTATTAATATTTATTAGTTCCGCAACTCTTGGCCTTTCCTCGGCCGCCTTCGGCCCCTCTCGCTCGCTCGGCCACCCCCCCCCCTCCCCCCGCGCCGCCACTCGATGATTTATCGAGAAACTTTCGGCCAGCGGCGGCGGCGAGCGCGCGAGCTCCTTCTTTCGCCCGCTCTGCCAGCGCCTCGGAATAATAGCTCCGGCGATTTAAAGTTTCGAAAGCACGAGCGACATTTTTATAGATATCCGGACGAGAGCGGGACAGCCGCCGAAGGAGCGAGAGAGAGAGAAGCTGCTGTCGAGTGACTAAGACGAAGGGGTTAAAGAGGACGGAGGGGGTGGGGGAGGGCGAGTGTAACGACGGAGGGAAAGTCTCTTTCGGGCCGCACAGTTGCAGACGTGACGCGCGGAGAATGGAGCCGGCCGCCACCCTTTTTTTCTTCCTCTCCTCGCCCGCCGAGTTCGATAAACGCTGAATTCAAGTTCAAAACGGAGTTTCAAACTGCTTCAATTAGAATGTGGGTTGCGCCGGCGTGGAGTATGAAAAATGTGGAAATATCGGTTATGGAAATGAAAATAAAGTCGAGTCATCTGCGAACTCATAAATCAGTCCAATGTTTCAGAAATGTTTTAATGCCGCGTATACCGTGCTCTCCTTTTTTTTTTACCTCGGAATGCTCGGCAGAAGTTTGCTAAGAGCGGAAAATCAGGTTGTCGATACGCGTAAAGTGCGCAGTGCACAAAAGCTCGCCGATTTATTTTCGATTGTTGCTTGTAGCTACTTCCCTGGGAGTTGCGCGTATAACAGCTACCGTGTAAATTATTGCAAAATTACCTACCGCCGGGCAAGTAGATAAACGGGTTGCGAATAATAGAATACACTTGCACGAATTGCGCGTGCATGTGTGCGCACGCACTGTACCTCATAAGAATGTTGCTTTGTAACAATGGAGTTTGTAAATTAAGGGAATACAGCGAGTTACCTCTACCTTCGCGAAACCCTTTATGCTTTCTGCGGACACAAGATCAACAAGCGTGACCGCGTTTGTGTACTTTCTAGGACATGTACCTTATTTCCAGGTCCTTCGTGCCGAATTAGCAAGCTTTTTTTAATTCTAGCATTAGAGAACTCTTAATTTTTAACGTTCCTTAATTTGAAGTGAATTCTCTGCTCAAACAATGTCATAAAATGTTTAAGTAAACATTTTAACAAGTTATTTGTCGTCATTTGTTAGTATATACTCTTGAAAATATCGGGCGAAAAATGGATAGGGTATAAAAACTTCCTTTTTAATCGTGAGCCTCGTACATCGCTGCTGGCGAGATCCTGAACACTGGAATTTGAAATTACCCGAACCATGGAATCTACTCAAGAGAAATTTATTTCAGAAAAAAAGTTTCCGCCGCAGAAACTATCAGAAACAAAGTTGTGGTCATTTAAAAGTTCCACCAAACCTAAATTAAGTCATAAAAGCTTCATCCTCCAGATTTTTAGATTCCATTAGCATTATATCCTTCATCAAAAGGATCTTTGTACTTAACATGCAACTTTTTTTAAGGAATTAACAATTTTAATTTTGATTTAAATAGCTTGAAATATTTATAACTTAAGAAGATTGATTTTTCAATCTAATATGCAGAATTAAACACTTACCATTATAAATTATAAATTATATTCTTTTGTCTTAATAACTGTTAAAAATATTTATATTTATATTTATTTATACTGCACAGCTTTTTTAAAAATTATAAAGTTGTAATTATTATCAAAATTTCAATTGCAGTTCTTAAACTTACGAATAATGAAAATTAATTGCATAAAAAAGAAATAAGAAGAGCAATAAAAAGTGCAAGAAGAAAGTGAAGAAAATTGAATCTTATTCTTTGTACTTGCAATTTGGATGATTGCCAATATGATAACTCATTTCTCCCTTTATTGAAAGTAAAGGCCTTTATTATTATATTTATTTGCAGTTATGACTTAATTATCGTTTGAAACTATCCTAGAGCGAAACTTTGACGAACTATCGAATCTTAAACTTTCGGCAATCGGGAAAAGGAAACAACAGCGCGGAGAAAGTCCGCGCGCCCAATGAAGCGGAAGAGCGCTCTCTTTGACTCGTTAACTTTCGGCAATTAAGCCTGGAAAAATTTATCGCTCGTAAATAATCCAACGGCGAGATTCAGTAAATACAGTGCTTTCCCCGGCTAAAATACATTTTTCCGCACTCGCAAGCACCCAGAATGAAATTCATCAAAGCTGTCAAGCTTATAAACACAAACGTACATGTGCATGCACACAAATATGCGGGACCGCACACAGCGCACACACTCTCACCCTTACACGCACATACGCACACATACTGCACGCAGCATTTATATCAAGTCCGAGCAGTTTGCGACAAATTTACCGACGGCTCAGCGTTCTAAAGTCGAAAAACTTATTCCAACTCGCTGCGCACTCCTCCCGACCCTCGTCCGTGGGAGGCGGCGGAGGTGGGTGGGTGTCGGAGACTCCGGTTACGCGCCCTCGCGTCCTTTGCTCCCCGCTTCCTCGGTAAAATAATTAATGGTAGTTCGTGCCGTGTCGTCGAAAGTCGCTCGTCGAGGCAAATGAAATTATGATTTAGACCCGCTTCTCCGCGCACGAGCGAGCCCGCGTAATAAGAAGGTCGGGGCTCTCGTAAAATTATGCGTGCGAAATCATCGCGATCTACGCACACCGGTCGAGGAAGGCGAGCGGGAAGCTTCGAGTTCGACGCAGCGAGCTTTAATGATGATGAAGATTGCGCGCTCGACTGATCGACTGATTTTTTATAAACTAATACCGATTGGAATTGGAGTTCGCTTGCGATTTGGAATATCTTATAATAGTATATAGCGTATTAGGGAGGAAATTGATGAGTTGTTTGCTTATTACTTGAATTTATTTATTTATTATGCTGATTGGCACGTGGATAAATGCAAAGAAATTGTTTTGGAAACTCATTTCAATAAATTACGTATACCAGCGAATGAAATGAATTTTCATGTGAAATGATTATTCGAATTTCACTATGAACAAATTGTATTTTATAGAGCACACGTGCAAGACTAAACATGTCGAATATCGACGTAAATATATTGTATCTAAAAGAAGTAAACATGATTAAAAAAATGTGACTTTGAGCAAAAAAGCTTCCTTTGTGCCTTATAATGATGACTAAGTATACGTTGGCCATAACAACATAAAAAAGATCATTTGTGTACGCAACAAAGGCTTCTTATCATGACGTGAAATGTCACTGAGCTTGGTAAAAAGAAGAAATTTATTTTGTTTTGCAGATAATTTTTTTCTGTACTACGGAGATATACTTTTTTAATTTATATCAGAATAAACTCTAGATTTAAATTAAAAAATGAATAGCGGAAAACCTTTAATATAATAGCTTGCAAAATTGCAAATAAATAAATCTCGACGCAATTTAAAATTTTCCATTTGAAATAAAAATGCAATTTGCATGAAATTTAAAAAGAATAATAAAATAGTATCCATTCATTCGATTGAATTCCCCTCGAATGCTCCCAAAGAAATCACTCAATCGGTTTATGAAAAAAAATTTCCTTTCAACCGCCGCGTCGTTACACCGTTGAAAAGTGGCCGCGGGAAAGAAGCGAAGGACTGCGTAACGTCAGCGCAGCAGAAGCCCCACGATCTGCTCCTCGAGGTGCCAGCAAAGACATCGAAATGGGTGGGTGGGGGTGCGCCGAACGATCAGCATGGGAAAAGGTATAGGTGCGCCGCTCGTGCCAAGTTTATTAAGCGCCCTAACCGCCTCCCGGCGGCGCAGTGTGTGTCGGCGCGGAGTCAAATGGCCCAAGTAGGAGCCACCGCCACCCCCGCTTCCCGACGTAATCAGCTTGTGTCTTTTCAGCGGCGCTGCAAGGAGCGAGCGAGACGGCGCGAACCGGCCGAGGGAGGACTCCGCTCGGGGATTTGGTGATACCGACAATCGGAAAACGGATGGGAGGTGGGAGAGGCAGGGCGCCATTGTTAGCCGCCCGTAATGAATGTCGGATGAAGGCTTGCGGATTACGGATTTATATTGAGTCAGCGGTGGCTGCCGCCCGACGGTGAGCGGCCCCCGTCGTCCTCCATCTACTTCTGGTGAATTGGCCGATTCTTATCGAATAAACGCTCGAAAAACAATATTCTCTGCGGCCGATTTATCGAGATCTGTCGTCTTCTTTGCGGTTATTAGACGCGAAATTTCGATATCCGAGTTTTTTCATTTCGGGATTTAGGATTACTCGAGTCGCATTTGTGATTTTTTTATTTGTTTATCATTGACTTTGCGAGTACTTGCAGTTGGTTTTTATAAAAGAACTTTTTAACAGCTTTTTAATGTGCGATAACTCACTAATTCAAAATATGTTAATTGAGCGGGAAGTAGATCAGCAACGCTGCACTCGTTTGAAAATTGTGTATGTTTTTGAAAATTAGGCGTCTAGATTAAAGTGAAATTTTACTGTTCTGAAAGCAGTATTAAAATTCAACAATACTAAAGATATGCATGAATTTATTCATAAGGGATTGTTTATCCACATATATTCAAAAGAATTTTGACTTTTAATTACAATCTTTCCGCAGCTCGCACCTTTCTTTTTCATCTTGTCATAAAAAAAAAATGTTGGCTAAATTAAATACTTCAAATACAATCTTAAAAAACTGAAAACTCCTCTATAAAAAAAGCATTTGAACGAAAAGCAGAGAAAATTATTTATGCTCTTTCGCGCGTAAATATTTGCAGCAACGATCCCAAAGACTTTCCGCGAAACGCAAACCGTCGGGGACTAAATTCCATCGGCGCTGCATCGAGATGGATTGATATTTTTCTGATTGCCGTGGAACGTTAACTTCGCTCGGCGAAGTAACGAAGCGTCGGCGAGCTAAAATAGGAGACCGGGCACGCAGATGCGCGGGGGAGAGCCGTGCGATCTGCGCAAGGAAGAGGAAACGAGGGCGTTTTTCAAATTTATTCAAGCAATTGGCGTGAAAAACGCCTTTAAAGCGTTGTCGAGCGTATTTCACACGGTTCAATAAAAATTCACGGTACTTTGTCTTTCCGGTCCGGAGTACGGTAAACATGTACACGCAGAAACGCCGGGCACGCGTTGACTGTTGTTACTACTGTGAAAAATTCACCTGCGTAACGCCGTCTCTCTCTTTCCCTCTATCTCTCTCCATCTCTCTCTATCTCTCTCCCTCTCTCTCTGCAACTGCCTATCGCTCTCTTTCCATTGTATATACGTCGGCTAGTTGCATTTTACACCTTTAGTCTATTCGTGTAGCTACCCCCACTCGTGGCCCTTTCATCCAGTCCCTGTCCATTATTATTCGTACCGCCGTGTTTTTTAACGGAAAATATAGCGCTATCGCGGGAGAATTTGAATTTTAAATTATGCTGCAGCCGCACACGTGCGCTCGCGTCGAGCTTTCGAAGAGCTGTCAATGACTTTCGGCGGGGCTGACTCGATATGTTGGCCTCCGGGAAACGTCATTGTATCTTTCTTTGGCTCGCTCCCTCCCTCTACCTCTCTCTTCTCTCGTTTTTTTTCTACCGCAAAACCGCTATTATTTACCGACAACGCGGAAAAAATAATTCGTCGGCTGTGCGCGTGAGGCTATTTTTGTGCAGTACGAGTGGATGTAGTAGATCAAGTTATGAAACAATTTTTATACTATCGAATAGAAATATCTGCTAAAACCGATTACTCATTGATTAAATTTCTCTGGCTTTTCAAACCGAATTAAATGAAATTTATTTACTAATTATTATTGAGTATCGCAAGTGGAAAATAACGGGCATTCCAGTTATATTTTTCTAGTTTTAAAATAAAATAAATAAGTAAATAAAAAACCATCTATACCGTCTATTCAAGGTTTATTTTAACTAAAAATGTTTTAAAAATATAGTATGAAGAAGCTAGTTACAAATACCTTTAAATGCACTGATTGGGTCAATTCTCTAAGTTTATTTTTTATTCCATTGATAACATGATTCCAATACAGTACTCATTAATTTGAGGTTTCAATATAAAAATTGAACAACAATAATAGGCATATAATACTAGATGATTAAATATTAAAGACAAAGAATACACGAATTAAACTGCACTTTTGTCTGATTACTACCAAACGTTTGTAAATTGATTAACAAAGTTTTATAGAATGGTAAAAGTAAAGATTGCTTATTTCTATGACACAAATTTTATTTTAACGTGGCAACTTAGTTAATTAGATTTCTTACAATTGAATTTCTTTTCGAACTCCATTTCTTTCTAATTATGTTGACCCTCTTTGAAAATGAGATCCACAAAGAGGTCTTGATAATGAAAGCAGTGAAATTTTTTACAAGGAAAAATTTCTTCCTTTAATATCTATTTCTAAATAGTGAATCAGCTCAAACTTACTCCCTGTAAAGTAATCAGAAACTTCCTCTCGTACTTTAATCAAAATCGATAACCTTATTTGTCGAAAGGTACCGTTTCTACAGTGTCCTTTATGCACATTTGTGCAAGTTTCAAAATATCGGTTACATTATAAGTGGCTATTACAGTACCGAAAGTAAAAAATGCAAAACTGGCAAAGATACATATAGCCGTTGTAGCAATTTTTTCCGCCGCTTCGGCGCGCATCTCGCGCGGCGAGATAAGACAAAAAGTTTAAATTGATTCGGCGCATTTGAGCTTTGGCCGGCGCAGTATCAGCGGTGCCTCGACACGAGCACCGGCAGCAGGAGAGAATAAAAAGATGCCGTGGGTGGGAGGAGGAGGCGGTGGAGGCGGAAGAGCAAAAGGGTGGGAGGGAGGAAGATAAGGGGAGGGAATAAGAGTTTCCCTCGAAAAATGCTTATGGCTATTATGATGCAGGAGACGGTTATCGCGAAGAGGCGATTAGGCGCCCGTGCCAAGCCGGTCATCCTCCCCCTACTCCCTTCCTCTTTTTGTCGGCTTCTTTTCTCCCTCCCGCGACGCTCCGCACTTACCTTTTCTTTTGCCGCTCGTCATCTACTCTCTCTCCCTCTGATTTCGCGCTGCGCGAAGCTCTGCCTGCTTAAGCTGCGATGTTTTAGATCATTAGTAAGTAATTAGCTTTTGTCGTGACTTCAAGAGATACTTTTTTTCTTGTTTCTTTCATTTAAATCGAAGTTGTTTTATGTCGGCTTTTGGGGATTATTTTATTAATTTTATGTAGTGTACAAAATTTAAGCTTCTTGGTTTCTTTGTAAATATTTAAGGTATTGTCGGAAATTAATTTTAACGTAAATGGATTTATGTTAATTAATAAAAAACTTTTGAAAATGTAAAAATAAATTATTTATTATTAATACAGTAATATTAATGTTGGAAATTTTTAATCATAATACATAATAATCGAGATTAATTATGATTGTAATATTATATTAAAAATAATGAAAAAAAAATTGAATTTAATAATTAATTAAATTGAGACGCAGTACAATAAAAATAGAACTGTACATAACTTTTTAATGAATGTCAAGTGGGAATATTTCGTACGTTGTGTATCATTGAATTATTAACAAGGCTGCCAATTAGACTATATTCAATTTCGCGTTGAATAACCAGGCATAAAACTTTTTAATAAGCATATCGAAAAAAGCAGGAAAAATCCCATACAAAATGAAATTGTAAAAATTCAAAGAAGATAACAAGAAAACCATATTAAATAATTAACAATAACCGACGCAATAATTAAAATAACGATAAATTTTATCGGAGTGGCCTACGAATTTCCAGACGTATAAGGCACATCTCGAAAAAGAAAAGGGTAACATAAGCATTACGCGAGCCGCATTGCTGAAATACTTATTCCCACGCGCTCTTAACCTTTTAGCGCGGCCATTCGTTTATATTTCCCAGCCATTACGAACAAAAGAAAACTCTAAATTTCCGCTATAAACATTTCGCTTCTCGTGCGCTCTCACGTCCCTCTCGGGCAGCGACTTCTCCATCGCCGTCCGTGAATCGTTCCATTTTTCCAGCGCCCCCCACCCCCCGGGCCCCCGCGGCCTCATCCAGCGCGTGTCGTCCACTCGCAGCCTTTTTCCGCGAAAGCCGACGCGCCTCAAGTTGCCTGGCTGAATTCCAAAGGCGAGGGTAGAAAGAAGCGCGCGCGCGAGCTCGCCCCCGCAGCCGCATACACACGCGTACGCTCGCGCGCATCCGGGTGTATATGACGCGAAACTCCCGGTTATAAAGGTCCCCGCTTTAAAATCGCGCCCCGGGCGCGGGGGGGCACGGTTTATTAGCCTCGCTCTCCCGGCGGCCCGAACAACAAGCCGTGATTTGTGAGCGACAACTGCGCCGCCTGTTTTCTTGCGATACCCCGCTCGCCGCGCGTGAATGCTTTATTTTAAATCAGTTTGTTATTTCGAAAGAGAGAGCGCGCGGCGCATCGGGCGAACGGTCGATACGCCCACGCCGCGCATTGATAAAAGAATTTGCCGGAGCACAGAGAGCCGGTGGTCGTGGGGGGGAGGTGGCGGAGGGTAAATTAATGGGCTGTTTACGGATCGCGCGCTGACTGGGGAAATTTTTCAAAACAAAGCAGTTTATTGTATAAATCGGGGCTATAAGGTGTGCGAGCTGCCGATACTCGCGATGGATATTGCGAAGTTCCCGCTCCGGCGCTGTATTATTACGTTGACGCCGGCTTTGCTGATAAAAGTTTTTAAGTGGTTTTTCGTTATTGGGTCAGGCTGTTAAAAGAGTTTATATTGACAGAACTTTTTCCCCTTTTTTTTTACTTTTCATCGAAGAAAATAAATAGCATTCGGATATTTAAGGAAGTTATCTTTTGCCTCTCTCATTTCACTGATACTCGGATTATGATGGAGAGTAAGATACAGTTTTTTAAATAAAATATTTATTTAAAAAACTTTAAAATTTTTCAGTAGGTTAGTGAACTAATTATGAAGCTAGAAAATATTATAGTGTGGTGTATATTGTAGTGTTTATTTTCAAAATAATTATCAAAAAAGTGAGTACAAGGGGAATAAATAGAGAACCTAAAAACCATTAATAAATGTAAATTTGTTTTTAGAACAGAGATCAATAATTTAAAAGCCATTAGCTTTATTAATATTTTATTTCATGACTTAAACAAAAGTGCACATAAACAAAATAGTCTGGTAAAAAGTCTCTATGCTGCGTCAGCATTTAATGCGATCCCGGCTAATCAGTCACGCACGTTAATATTTAGGCAATTGGTTAATAAATCAAAAGTCATTAATTAAGTTCTTGGAGGTTCGTTAAAACGGAAGAAAGAGCTCAAAGCTCTGCCCGGGCGGCAGGAGCGACAGACCGAAGCAAGAAAATAATTAATTTTCTCTGCGGCCCGACGATATTGGGAATGAAATCAGCCACACGTGCGAGCCTCTATGTATTTTAACTCAAACTAATTTTCTAGAACGAGAACTAATTTAGAACGTCACTGATAAGCTCCACATCGATTAGATGTACATTGCTGCTGGAAATTGAACAAGTCCGAAGGTAAATGGCTTCTGTCTGTAGGCCTGTTTATTTCATTCAAAACTAGCGGACGGCGCGCTATGAATATCGAAAACTCTTTATAGTCAGTAAAAGTAATGACATGCATGACATGCGATGAATACATGCAAATACTGAATTTTTAAGCTCCGCGAACATATAAGTGGAATTAAATATTATGATTTAAAAGATATTTATAAAAATTCTTGTAAAAAAGGTTTAGTTCATTTTGAATATATTTTATTCAGAATGCGTCTTACCGTACGCAGCCGTATCTACTTGCTTCTATTTTATAGTTGCAGTACTCCTCATAATAAAATGATGAATTCACATTTATGGCTTATAAAAGCTTTTAGTTCTATATCAATGATTCAACTTTATGAATATAAGATGCTAAATCGCATGAAAACAATGTTGGTTTGTAATTTTAAAATATTAAATTAATTATTTTTTTTTCATTAATTAAATATTAATTAAATAGTTTTATTACTATTATTACTTAATATTTTCAGTATTAATTGAATTAATTTTTCATTTAGATTAAAATTTCGTAAAAATAATAGTGTAATATTAATTTTATATATTTCCTTGATTGAATCGAAGATTTGAATTAATTTGATTTGAAAAATAATCAAAGGCGCAAAACATTACTATCGGATTGACGACCTACACTTTTATATCCAATCCCGAGTCTCAGGTGTCTGGGTCGATTTCGATTTTTTTTCCACACACTCGAAATAAAACTGACTCGCCTTATCCATTGCAGCATTTAATCGCTTTTATTTCAATAGATAGCCTAGGGTATAGAACGATACAATTTAAAGGACTGTAATGACGCGGGCTTCGATTGCACTATTGACACCGGACAACGACAAAAAAAAAGTAAACTAGAATTCTCACTATATACTGGTAAAAAAATGTGGTTTGTACATGGTGGTTTCGCGGCGGAGAGAGAGACGGTCCGCCTCAGAATTTGACGCGCTTCACCTTCTTCGGCTGGGCGAGGACCTTCGTCCGCGGGGAGCACCAGGCTTTGAGGGCCAGCGGGGGCACCTTGAAGGCATCCTCTTTGACGTCGGTCTCGAGTCCGCGCGGCCGGTTGGCCGGCTTCGCCAGTTCCACGATCCACTTCGTCGCTGCGAACGCAAGCAAACACTTAGAGAGCGGCCGAGTCCCGGATTTCGCGCTTGGCTCGCCCACCCGCCCGGTTATACCCATGAAGCGCTACCCACGAGAGTATGCTTTAAAGAATCGCGCGCGAGCTTTCGGCTATTTCGGAAGCAGCCGGAATGCCAGCTGCTTTTCGATCCTCGTTTTGGAACTACTTCGCTGCTTTGACTGTCAAAAGGAGATAAATGATCACTGCGAGAATCTTACCGGAAGTTCTACTTTTATAAAACGATTTATTTTTTGTGCAATTTTCTTAAAGAATTCATTTATTTAAATATTATTTATTAATTGTATCCTTGATTAAAATTGTTCTATAGGGTTTAAATCATTAAAAAGTTGTTCGGTGCAAAAGGGGTCGAAGGTCTGTGACCTCAAAATTGACCTTCATCTTCATTTTCAAGTTCATTTATAGGCCATGTATTTTTTAAAACGGAACCCCTATTTTTTTACTTCAGATTTTGAAAGTGTGAATTTACGTTATTATTTGTGTTATTTATCTCTGTTATGGGTAAAACCTTAGCAAAAGATGAGCTTGAACAGGAAGGTCAAGATCAGCTTTAAAGTTATTGACCTACGTCCCCCTTCAAATCGAACAATATTTTTTCCTCAAGTATACTTTTACTGCTATTTTTCAGTCCGAGAACGTTAAAACGAGAGACTCTGCATCTTTTTTAAGCGTGGCATAAAAACTTTTTTGCGAGTTAATATTATGCTTCAAAAAATAAAATGAAACTTGCAGAAAAGTTGTTTATAATTATTTTACGACTAAAACTTTTTCTAACGATGCTGCTACGTGACAAAATTTTCAAATCTGATTGCTTTAACGACAACTAGCGTCCACCTACTTTTTAGGCCTAGCAACTGAAATAGCTATTTTCTTGGCATCCCCTCGGGAAGATTTCTATGTAAAGGTTTCACGTTTCTAGGACTGAGTAAACCGTGATACCCGTGGGTGCACTTCTTTTGATTAGAGTTTGTCCTGAAAATTTCGATTTTCCCTGTTGCAGCAATAAAATGTAATGTTTTTGAAAACCAGTTTTAATTCCCGTTAAATTTTTGTAAATTGGACAACATTTTTTTATATTTAAATGTTGATAAAACCAATTACGAAAACTACATTTGACGAATTAAAAGTCAATAAAATGTATTTTAAGAAATATAATGCCGAGAAAATTTATGTGCGGAAATTTTTAGTAAAGGAAATGAACTAAGCGTCATTAAAATTAGATCAGCGTTGTAGGGTTCCCTTTTTACTGGAAACTTTTGTAGAAAGAAAATCGAGCTATCATATCTCATAAAACTTATTTTTAGGCTACGTAATTATGAAAATTATGTTTACTGTTATAAATAAATTAATTAAAATGAAAGTACAAACATCTCAATCACAAAAATTACGTTAAATTTTACAAATAAACAAATATAAACATAACATAAACTAATAATGACACTCTGATTTCAAAACGGTCTATAAATATAATCGCGAAGTTCCGCTTCGATGTTATTTCGGCTGATGATTATTAAGAACTTTTTAATTGAAACTCTTATGAATGTTCGCAGCCCCGAGTGAAACTCCTTAAATAAACGAAAAATCGACGGAACGTCTCTTTGTGCTTGGCGTAAATATGCAGATGAGAATATCAAGTCATAATGAGTTCAAAGATTAAAAAGTACTTAATTAGTATTCACGACAAAACAATGAAAAAAGGCAGCAAAGCCCAGAGATTGGGGCAGAGGCGAATGAGGTAGCTAACTGTAAAACAGACTTTTCGTAAGAAGAGCGTCGAAACTTTAAACTGCGAAGTTCGCGAGCTCCTTGCAATAAGCGAACTAAAAAAAATTACATCGCTTCGAAGCGTAAACAATTCTCAAAGAAAATACGATCTTCTCAATTAAAGTACCGTGTTACTCGGTGCTCTCAATTGTACCCCAATTTCCGATTACATCATGACCTATTGAGTATGGAAAATGCATAATTTACCGTACAAATTTTATTTACTGTTTTACGATGCGTACAGAAAGCTTAAATAATACTTTAGCGCTTAGAAATATTTCCAAGATGAAATGCATGTAAAAATCCTCGTGTAATGATTTAGAAGTTTCTTTATGCGAAAATATTCAGCTCGCGAAGCACGCCATAAATGTCTTGTAGTAAGACATCCGGGGCGTTGCGAAATGTACAGTAAACCAGAAAAACTGATGGAATTTTTACGCATACTCCTTATTTAATATTAATAACATTTTATAGTAATGCTTGAATAAGTTATTATTATGTTTTCATTTATTTCTTCAAAAATTATTGCGAAATAAAATATTATTTTGTTCTTACAAGTCCACAGCTAAACGCCCCAATAACATTATAGCGTCGTAAGCTTCTTTCCATTTGTTTCTAAATATTACGTTTAAAGGTTTTACACATATTACTCAATATTACGCCTCGAAAGCAGTAATAAAAGAAACTTTCATCTCCCTAACAGTCGAAACGAGTCGTCTCGGAAGGAAAGATTTCGCCTTGATAAACTCGCCGCGGCCTGCTTATCGCAATCGCCAATTAGATCATGCCCAATAAAATCTCAAAATAAAAGCCGTAAAACAAGCCCGGCGCGTTGTCTGTACCCGACCGCGGAGGAAGAAACCAGTCGTCCCGGAGTGCGGGCGTCCCCATAATTCTGCAGCCCCCGTTCCTCCCTTATCGTCCCCGCCTATCCTGCGAATCTGGCCCTCGCGATTAGCGCGGCGCACATAAAAATGGTGCGCTCGTAAAGCTTCCCCTCCCGAAAAGTAATTCAATCGGCCGACTGACCCGAATCTCCCGCAGTAAAAGACGAGGAGTCCGAGGAGAAGAAGAAGATGGATAGGAAGGGATGGGGGAGGAGGAGAGGAGGAATACTCACCCCTGGCGGTGAGGGCCGTGGGTTCGACGAAGCCGGGCTCGCGGTACGGCGGATCCGGCCGCTGCCGCGGAAGAGCGAGCATGTGACAGTGCACCACGTGCTCGTCGTCGACCTTGCTCAGGGCGCTGCGCTTCACGCGGAACGGATCGGGCATCTCCTCCGGCTCGGGGTGCAGCGGCTTCGCCAGCGATTCCAGCCGCGCGAGGTCGTAGGGCGGCTTCTTTCCTGTCTTCGGTCCTCGGGGCTATCGTTTGTCGATGCAAACAAAATCGAAGAATGTTGATATAATGTAATTTATTGGTTTGTTTTTTGTTTAGGTTTCAACATGTGTTATCTAATAATTTTTGCAGCAGATCATTCTATCGCAACCTTTACCCAAGAACCACTCTATGTAAATTGTATAACATACTTGAAATGAGTTCAAACAAGTGTTAGATATAATAAACAAAAGTTTTTTAATATTTAATAAGTTTTCCATTTATTATTGTACATAAACATACATTTTTCATTGTAAAATCAATTATCTTTTGGAATATTTATTACGTTGTTTAAGTGTACCTCAGATAAATTTATCGACACTCTGGTGATGCAAATATCACTTTTACAATATACGCATGATCATTTATTTATCTTTTGATTAAAGTCGTTAAATTTAACATGTGATTTATTTAATTAATGATTCTAATTATGCGAGCAAAATTTGATGTCCGTATATAATAAATATTACAAAGGATACTAATTTCCATTGAGTTTCGAATAAGAGCATGAAGACTTGACTTTAAATTTGATTTAAACAGAGAGAACGAATTTATTTTTAGTTCAAAGAGTCGTAAACTCCTAAAGTTAAAATACATTTAAAAATGTAAATTTATTTGATCCTTTTAAAATCTAAATTATTAACAAGCAAAAAAATATAATTTTAATAACAATTCATAATAAATAAATATTTAACAATATTCAACACTTTTAAAATAATTTCATCAAAAATGAATAAAATTAGCACGAAAATCCTAAGGCGAACCAAGTACGTATATTAATAAAAGAAATTATCTCAAGTAGTAACATCCGAGTATGGTCAGACCATGGCCTGACTGAAAACTGAAGCTATCTAATTGACAGATTATCATCAGTACACCGTATGATGTTACTGTACTGTACATGTATAACATATTATATAGTTGTAAAATGGAAAAAACTTTACTTTGATTGTACTGTATTTTATCAAGTATACATAATTTATGAAACTTCTCTTTCGCCAATTACCTTTGATTTTCTGTACAATAGAGGTAGTCAATTAATTTTATTCATTTCATGCATATAATTTGTTTAATGTACGGTTTAGTGCTTCCGTAAAGTTCGTTTTGTGCATCTAAATGTTGTATCGTTAATATTTACTTGATGTAATAAAAGCTCGTACATTAGTGTCAGAATGTAGAATATTATACAAGCAATTATTAGCATTTTAATAGCTTGAGTATTAATTATTACTGCAATTAATTTTATAAGAGTTGCTGGAATTTTAGATATTTTTAATAATGATTTAAATAATCTTTTATATTTTTCATTTCAATTTAACCATAATTTTAGAAACAACTAATTCATACTTTTTTTAACTTTAACCTACCAATGTTGTAAGTACATTAGCTCTGTATACAGAATTAAACTAACGTAATATGAAGGAAGACCATTAAAAAATGATAAATAAAATGTTATCTACGTTACATCCATCTGGCAAATTAAAAGTCTAAATAAAATGATAAGAAAACAAGAAGTAGAGCAAGCGCATTGAAAAGCGCGAACAGCACGCAATAACAGAGGAAGCAGGAGCAGCGGTAGCGGGACAGAGCAAGTAGTTGGCTCTTGTAGTCCGTAAAATTAGCGAAAAATACGGCGAGTCAATAAAGCAAAATGAAGCGGAGAGCGAGTGTATGTGTGCGCGAGCGAGAGCGAGAAAGAGAGTCGAGGGCCGGGATACATACGTAAGGGGGAAAAATTAGAATGGAGAGAGATAGGAAAACCGTTGGGCCGGTAAGTAAAGTAGATGGGGCGTGCGCGCGCATGAAAGAAGAGCCGGATGAATAAGAGGCCACGTGCGGGTGTATACGTGCCGGGTTACGCGCTCGGCGCCCCCCGGCTCTATACGTACGATCCTCGGTGGTCTGTGTACGCGCTTAGGCGTAGCCAGCTTCGCCAGGGCTTTCTCGTGGAGAGCCAACTCCGCGGGCTTCTTCAGGACTCGGTGCAATTTTCTTCTAATCTTCTCCCTATGGCAGCCGCCGCAGCGCCGCGATAAAACGAAGAAATTCAACTGTGAAACTTTTAAATCGCCCGCGAGGAACTCGCTCGCCCGAGACGCTATTTTCAGCTCCGATCGTCCGTGCGCGCACTTCGCCGGCCTTTCACCCGGCGCCGCTCACTTTTACAGCGTCGCTCTCGCGCGCGATCTTTTGTTCGTTCCTCCGCCGCTTCGTTTTTTTCCCTCCTTCGTTTTGCCCGAGAAGGGGGTCGCGGGAGACCGGCGAAACGCGAGTTATGCAGAGATTTCCGTGCGGACGCGTGGATGGTTTTTTTTGCGCGCGCGTCGCGCTGGTACCGTTTGTGTTTACCTGCGCGAGCTAACTTTTTTTTAGCGGAGCTTTCGAAACGCTCGCGTGTATTAATTTTACAAGGGAAATTATGAAAGCGCCGGGCTAGGATCTTTTTTTTTTATTTCTTTAACAACTTTTGTTTGGTAAGCGGAGGGAAAATTTGAATGGACTGGCTATAGGGTAATTTCACTGTTACTAGAACGTGTTTGTACATTAAAAAAGTAACTAGTATTATTTTCACATTTTCGTTCTCGGAACTTTCCTATGCTTGAAAAGCATTCCGGAAATGTGACTCGCACTTTGATGTCTGTTCATGCATTTCCGGCGTACATAGTTACATTCTGAAAATTTTTACGGATATCAAAAATAAATCATTCTAAGAATGAGAAGAAACATATATCATTGATAAGGATAGTACGAAATTCTCTATTTGATTTTGTTAATAATTTTGTTCTCTGTAAATACTTTCGTATAACAGTAATATAAGATGAATTTGGGCGTGTAAAATAATTTCAAATACTTTTACTACTTTCAAAAGTTTGTAAGTGGAACTTTTATTTTGAAACTCATTCGCGCATTTCTCAGCGTTTCGTTCAGAAAATATTCCTGGGTATCGCATTAAGCAAATTTAGTCAAAGCATGTAAATAATTTCTAGACATACAAAGTAATTCGTGGAAATCTGACTTTGATATTCGTTTCCGTATTTTCCTAACTTACATTCCAAAAATATTTCCGGGTATCAAAAGCAAACGAACAGTTCCAGTAAAACTAGGTAGTTAATTTTCTTTTAAATAAATTCTTACTTTTACATCGATTGCGCTACGAGCCAAACGTCAAAAGCAGGGGGCAATATCGTCGGGATACTTTAATTACCGAGACTATCTGACAGACCTTGCGCGCAGTCCGCAGCGCGGAAACGTATAATTCGGGATGAACACTGGACGACATAATGCAATAATTTAAGCGCGCGGCTCCGCCGGTATTCTATGTACGTCCCACCATTCACGGCTTATAGGTTACACGCGTTATTAAAGTGTATCTCCAGCGGGATCATGCAAATCACGCGCTAACCGGAAATTTTGCTCCCTTTTTTCTTTATGGGCCCATGAATTCGGTCGCCAGGAGTGTTTAAATTCTTACATTAAGATAAAGCCGAACGGTTAAGCGCCCCCCACAAAGAGCGGGCTCCGTTACTTTTTATTCAAGACTTGATTTCATTTAGAGATTTTTTGAAAAGATCATTCAAATTTTTTCAGATTGCAGGCTTTATTCGTGTCATCTGATAAAAGGAATAATTAATTATTTGTCCTCGTTTGGTATTAATAAATCTATGAAAAAATAAATATCAAAATTATTTTGTTCTTTTTTTAAAAGTAACGCACTGTTTTACGAATGTATTTTCAGAGAATATGGAATTTCAAATAAAATATGAAAATATTCTAAAATTCATTGCAATGTATTCAAATTTATAATCAAATATAGAGATATTTAATCCTGAAGAAGAAATATAATCATTTTTAAAGAAAAAATAAAATGTTTATTACATCTAATAAAAGCGCTACCGAGTTTTTTATTCATAAACACGATATTTTAAGGAGTTGGAGGTGGTAATATTAATATGTATCCCCTTACCTACTTTTGAATTACCCTTGAACATTTATTTTATGAGCTCGTATACATACATTTATGTACAACGAATATGAAGTTTGAAAAAAAAAACATAACACACTATCCAAGTTTATAAATAATCTCTTTTTACACAGAAATTAGTCACCGAAAATTAAATGTTAAATTAACCTAAAAAATATTTTTAGAATCCCTAGCGATGAAATTTCAAGATTATTTAACATTTTACTTTTTTACCATTCAAACTTTTACTCTTAAATGCAAACATTCTAAGCGTCCTGGAAATTTTGTCCAGAGTATTAAAAAGTTCCATTAGAAACTTCCACAGTTCTACGAGGATTGCATTAGTTTCCTAATGTGAAATGCGCAAGTTAACAGCAAGCAGATACGAAATTCTGTGATTCATACAAAATCACGCAAGCGTGAGATTTTGTTTGCCCACACGTAGTTCTGAAACGCGTTACCCTACGCAAACTTCCCGATGAAACTTTCCCCTCCCCCCCTAAAAAAAAGCAAAAGAAAAAAAATAGACAAGGAAACCGACCACGACGATCTCGCAGTTCCCCCCTGAAGATCACGATTGACAAAACGACAGGAAGACTCTTGTCAGATTAATCCATTCGCTCGTCCCCGGCCTGAGAGCTACATTTATCTTCACGGAGCGAGTCCTAATTTGATCGAGGCCGATCCATCCGTCGCGGCCTCCCGAAATCACCGTCTCTTTCCCGTGGGCTAATCAGAGCGAAGAAGACGTATCTACTGCATCCGGGCCGGCGCGTCGTCGGCCGCGTCCGCGCGCGAAACGGATAACCGCGGCTTACGGCGCGAAGCGAGCTGCCGCGGAGTTGGAAATAAGTTGGGGCATCTTCGCGGCCGAAAATTGGCCGGCCCTCCTTGGCCGCGTTTGCGTATCGCCCCCGGCTGGCGCGGGCGGGGCTTTAAAACTTCGCCCGCGGGGGAGAAGTGTCGCCCGGCTGAAAAATCCATTATCCGGCTCGTTCCCCGCGGGGCGGAAGTTCGCGCGGTAAGTACGCGTCACCGAGTGGATCGTGAAATATTCACTTGGACTTTTGACCACGAAAGCGCCTTACCGGGGGCGCGCGCGCGCGTCAGAAACGGCTTCGGCCGAATCCTTTCGGACTAGGGAAGATTGCGAGTTCGCGAGGAGTGTATCTGATATCGGGCGAGGAGGTGTCGCCGGAACTCGAAGTTAAGGGGCGAGCCTTTTTCGCTGCGAGATTTGAAACCCCGAGATTTTCCGACGCGGCGAATTTATGGAGCCTGCAGCTGAGGTTTAGACCGCGTTTAATTATGCATTATTTTAATGCGCGACGTTTGTTACCACGGCAAACTGAAACTTTCGCCCCGGCGTTTCATTTCGCCGTCGCTATTGCACTTGGAATTCATTAACGTAATGTCACGCACTACGAGTGTACGGCGCGGCGCGATTGAGGCATTAAAAATTCGGAGCGAACAAACGTGGCTGCTTCAATAATTCCAGGCCGCGGAGCTTTGCCGAGGGAACTAACGGCGTATTACACGTATGACGAAAGGAGAAAAAATTGCGGGTTGGCAAAAATTCATTCCTTGAAAAATAGAATTGCGAGCGGCGCATTTTTCCTCCGCGCGAGTCGCGACGGCGCGCTATACCGCGGCATTAGATATTCCGCTGCCGCAGCTGGGCTAATAGAGGTATTTCCTGGGTATGGTTTCCCCAGGCGTCTGAGTCATTCGAGCCTCCAACCACCGACGAATGACACGGCGGCGCGTGACACTGCAACCGTTTTCCCCGCGATATACGCCGAAGAAGACCGCACTGTGCTCGGCGCGCCTCATACGAGCACCAAGTTTTGCATCCCGGCTCCCCAGGAATTCAGTATTATTGAAATTCAATTTATCACGTGGATGATTGCTGGGCAGGAATACTAGTTGGTTATCAAAAAAGTTTGTTGATGAATATACTGAAACATTGCATGATTCTTTTTACGAAAGGTTAATACCCTTGCAGGAATTAACAGTAGATAAAAAAAAGTATAGACATGTACAGACCTCTTGTCATTGTTTAGAACATTATAAAAGTATAGAATTTAAAAAAAAACTTAATATGGATAGGTGAAGAGAAAACGAAGAAGATTAAAGATGAAATTTTCTAAAATAAGTAGAAAAATCAAGATTTCATGCGACATAAAGTAGTAATAATTACAAAAAATAACTTTTCCAATATTTTCCATTCAATAAAGGTATGAATATGTACGTAAATGCTCTATTTTGCATAAATTCTTTAGGCTGTTATAAGTTTTATAAATTTTCTATTGATATTTATCAAGGATGTCATTCGGTACTTTCCTTTCGTAAAAAATGAACCTCCGATCATCGATGCTTTAAAATCACATTTCAAGAAAACTTATGATTCTTCATAAATAACACAAACAACAGCTTAAAATGCATTCTGTAAAAAAAATTGCTTTTTTTTAATGTATCCGAACTATCGAATGGTTGATATATTGAAAAAAGTTTTAGTTTATTGCAAGTAGTACAACGACGAAGCGACTTTGCATGTTAAATTTTACTTTCGAGTGAATTTCGAATGAGGCACGTGAACTTTAATTTAAGGAGATCTAACGACAAAGAGTTTTGATACCTCTCCCTGCGCTTCAGCTTTTATTTATATGTAAAACGTGCCTGAATGCGGCCAAGTTGAATCGAGCCTTAAGACGACACCCTCTTTCCTCCGCGTCTCCCTTCTCCTTCTCCCCCCTCCCGCCCGCCCCTGTCTCGCTCCCGATGTATACCCGTTCGCCGGGCTGATGCGAGAACCGCAGTGTTATTCTGCCAACGAAGCCAGTCAGTGAAAATGAGTTCCGGAGCTAAGATGACACAGCTGCGTTCCGCGCGTCGAAGTTTGTGTGCGCCCCCCTCGCTTTAAGTACGAAACTGAGTGATCGCAAATATTGCAAAAGCCGTTCTCCCGCTGTTCTTCGGCTAAAGATCGACGGTAATTTAGAGCTAAAATGTACCCGATGGCGAAAGAAACAGCAGATACTAGTTTCCGATCGTTTATCTCCAGTTTGATGTCGCAAACTCGCTACAATTCGTAAACAACTATTTTTTTAAATTAGCTATTTAATTAATATACTTTTTCATTTTTTAAACTATTTATTGCTTTGTATTGATAAGCTAATTTAAACCTAAAATGAGCAAACTAGGGAGAATAATTATTCTATTGAATTGTTTTCATGAAATTTCATGTGACAAAATTGCATGATGGATCGCTAAACAGGTAATTGTGTTCGCGTAACTTTACTTGTAACGCTATGTACTTTACGGATCACAGTAACTAAACACCGAGTACCCATCGACTGACATCCTGAGAAAACATTGAAAATTTGTAGTTTGACGCTAATAGCATGCTGTTGACCATAGCAATTTGTAAATCAATATTTGAAAAAAATTTATCCGGGCAAATACCAAGCTCACACCAGTGATCAAAATAACTAACAATTTTGTAGAAAAATAAAAGGGTCAGCGGCAATTGTACAGTATCCGAAGTTCGTGTACATTTGAAATGTACGAAATAGAAGAATTCCTCGATTTTCGATCCAAAAATGGACAATTGTTTAATCATCAACTTAGTAATTAAAAATGAAATAAAATAAGAAAAACTTCTTTGTAAGAATCACAATTTGACATTTTTTGAAGGAGTAAAATCTTAAATTTTCATTTTAATTCCACTTAAACTGAAGCTCGAAATTAACTAACTGGTTTTAGGAACTTCAAAAGTACCGGACAGAGTATGAAAATCCATTAAACAAATTGAATTTTCCAGCTTCCTACGAAAAATTAAAGCTCGAAAAACTAAATAAGTCCACACCGCGTAACACTGCTCTACAGAACAGCCGCGAAGGCGGGGGAGGAGAGGGGGCTTGATCAATGCAACACCGGGACGCGAGACAAATGCGACGCTGGCATATCGCGCCGGGCGAATTTATGAAGCACTCGCGCCGGCATTATTTAAGTTTGCATTTCGTTTCAATTACCGCATCAATTTCTCCATTGGCTGCGCGCGAAAATCCAACGGGCGGCCGCGCGGCTGGCGCGCTTTAATGATGAATCGCATTACATTATTAAGGCTGCCGAAAGCGAGAGAGAGAGAGGGAGAGAGAGAAAGGGCGGCAACGGTCCGCTCGATTATTCGCCATTAAATTCGGACGAGCGCGGAGACGAGCGTTGACACGCCAGAGTCCGTCCGATGCACCGGTGAAGATCCCGGCGGTGCCATGGAAATTTAACGCCTTCGCAAATGCCCGATTAAGTGGTAACGCGCGCCGGTGCCGAGTGCGACAATTTGACGTAGAAGCGGGGTGAGCCAGGAGACCTCTGGAATCCCGAGATTCAAGCTCCATTTGGCTTCGCTTGCAGAGCTAGTTTAGTGTATTTTTCGAAGCGAAAAATAAAGTGGACGCGTATGCGTTATTTCGTTAAATCACGATGAAAATTCAATACTTGAATTTAAAATTGCGAGACATCGATCGGCAATTAAATTTCTTCCCATTATGAACGCGTGAAAAAATTCAAATTAAAAGTGCATTGCGCTCGTGCGTTTACGACTTAATTGCCCTCCTTGGAATTTTTATGATTTAATTAATATCTTCCGGTGTAGTAATTACCCCCGAGCGAATTTACATTATTCAACGGTGCACAAAAGACAAGTCGAGAAGCAATAAGCATCCACTCTCGCATAAGTGTATTCAGCGTGGGAAGGCAAACCGGATGCGAGTAATTTTTCCTCGTCCGCGGGGGGGCAGCGGGAGCTTCGCTCGAAGGGGGCGAGCTCGGACGAGCGATAAAGAAAAATCTATCGAGCGGAAAAAAGCCCCAAATTATTTCCGACTCTTACGCGAGCAATTTCGCAAAAGAACGCAGCGAGAGCTACGCGCTGACCGTCGAACATAACAATAAAAGAAAGGGGGTGCGCGCGCGCGAGCGCGGGGGGCCGGCAAAGAAAGGCGGAGGAGGAAAAGAAAGGAAAATAAGGGGGTACGGGGTGGAAATAAAGAAAAAAATTGGCATAGAGGAGAGGCCCCGCGTCCGAAGAAAGGTGCATTACGAAGAGAAAGAAGAATGGAAAATAAAAGCGAACGGAAAATCAGAAAACACAGTGCATCCAATCGTCCATTTGGGGGGCGGCGATCGGAAAATCGATAAGCCAACTTGAAGGAAAAGCAACAGCGCGAGAGTAAAAGAGCGAGAGAGGCGCGGGAGGTGGGAGGGGGTGGAGGTAAAATGCGCCTGGACGAGGGAGGGCCGGGGGAGGGGGCGGAAGAAAGGACACAATGAAACAGAGAAAGGGGAAAAAAGAGGTCTGAAAGCGATAGGGCAAGAGAGAACGAGTGAAAAAGAGAGGCGGAGAGGGGCCGAGGGATCCAGCGGGACAAATAGGCGGAAATACACTGGGCGAAAGAGAGATTAACAGTGAGAGTGTGAGAGAGGGAAGGGCGTATATATTCTAAAGTGGACAAAAGGACGAATTTAGGGATGGGGGTGGAAGAAATAAAAAAGAAAGGCGAAACACACTTGGAGAAAGGCTCGAATAAAGAGCTTGGCGAGTGAAACTAAGGGAGGCGACTGCGCCAAGAGGAGAGAACCGATAGTCAAATTTAGTGGCACAAAGGGATACGTAGAATGAAAGGTACACTATCGCGGTATAAACTACTTTGAGGAGCCTTGCGTATTTCCCGCACGTAGGTCTTACACTTCAAAAGAAGAAGTAGACGTTTATGCGACATTTAAGAAAAAATAAAATGATTCGATTTTAGTTTAGAGATCAGTAGCTGCTTAAATTGATAATTTTATGAAAATGAAAAATGTTCGAAATTAAAATTCAATAAAATGCAATAGGTATGGTACTTTATTACATTTGACTTTCATTGATTCATTACATTTGATTCATGGTTCCAACATTTAATTATGCGTTCATATATTAAATCAATTTTGCTCCATAAATTTTTAAGCAGCTTCTATTATTGTCAGATTAACTATTTTCCTTTATCTCGTCATAAAACATCATTATAAAACTCATTATTTTTTATGCAAAATATATCATACTAATTAGTCAAGGCAGATCATTTAATTATTTTAAATAATAGATACTCTTAAAAATAATTAAATATATGCAAATATAAATTGCATAAATAATTTAACATATTTTTATTTTTACTCTGTTCATAAGATACGTAAAATAAACGTATACTATTATCCCATTCTGAATTAAGAAGGTTGATCAGGCTAAGATCGATAATAAAACCATGAAGTCAATAAGTATACTCATACGTTCACGTCCTTTTTATAAATCAAGAAAAAAAAAGTAATTACTTGAGGAACCTCCTACAAAAAACCTCTAATCGTTTGATCCGCCAACAAATCAAAGTTCAATTCCTAATCAAACAAAAGTTTAAAATAACATCCACAGTCGAAGCCCCAATCAAACTAAACTCCGCGTAGCTAAAACCCTAAAATCATCGAGCCGACGGCCGAGATTGTCGTCTCCCCGAGAAGTTACAAATAAGACGCAACAATTCGGCAAACACGGCTCCCCACTTTTGCTCCGCTCCGCTGCATGCCGAGGCGAAGTGCGCGCGCGGTAAATAAGCGGCCCGGGGAAAAAGCCGAAAGGGGGACGGAGCCGGAAAAGTAAAGCACGTAGTACGTCGCCGGCGACAGTGAGCGAGTCGCGTCAGCGGCAGGAGGGTTCCGCGAGGAGGGAATCGAGCGAGCGAGTGATTCGTTCGCGCCGAGGGGTGGGTGCATCCCCTCGTGGAAAATCGGCGGACGGCGGAAATCCCCGCGGGCCCCGGGCGCGCAAGCAAGACGCCGCGGACCCGGAGGAAACTTACTCCCTGGCGAGGTTGCGCTGCTGCAGCGAGTTGCAGATAATCCGATACTTTTGATATCTCGACTTGCGAAGTCCCCGCAGCAAGCTGTTTATGTTCGCGAGCATGACGCTGTTGCCCAGGGCTCCGACCAGTCGCCGGGAGTAGATCAACAGTCTGCGAGGCGTGGCCGGACGTCGGCGATTAGCCGAGATTGCAGCCAAGTACGACGGTCGGAGAGAGTCCACATGGTCGTTGTTGCCGCGCACCCAGAACAGAAGAAATTAAAGTGAGCTTGCGGAGGCTTGCTTGCAGTATACGCTGTTTAGGACAATTGTTAACGTTAATTTTTATTTTATTGCAAACATTTATGTCGTATGTTAAAATATGTTTATTATTACTGAATACCCAAGTTGTTATTTTTGGATAGGATCCAATGTTTTCGTTCGTAAAAAAGCTTACAGTACGAGATTTTTTTATTGAAGCTATGTTTTCTTTACATCAAAAAAGAGAGTTTCTAAGCTTCAAATTCTACCTTTTAATTATTTCTGCTACGGACAAAGCAAGTGTACAATCGCAAAAAATAAATACACTTATCCTGGTCGCTAAATTGAGAATTTTCCTAACAGTCTGATTTTTTATTCATACTTTTAAGAATTTTTTTTATTGAAAATTAATTACGATAATTACACATTTGTCAAATGATCTAGAGTAAACAAAGTGAACTCAAAGTATAACTTACTCAATTTTTTTAATGAATTAAATACACAACAATGTATCGAACCGTTTAATATCACATTCGTTCCCCAAAAGTAAATGTTCGCTCTCATAAATTTAAATGGAAACACGCTGCTCGAGATAACAAAAAAACATAAAAAAGAGCGAGAAGGAAAAAAAATTGGCGAACGTCAATCCCCCTTCGACGTTTTTGATATTCGCGCGCAGGCGCAGGCGGTTTTTTCCTCGCCAAGCGTGCGGGTTCGTTCATTGAATTCCGATGGATCGGATGTAATGAATAAAACGCGCTTTTTGTGTGGGTTAACTGAAGCTCTTTTAAAGCCTCTTTTTTTTAACGTCGCGATTAAACGCGATTGGATGCGCTAAATTAAATTAATCGACTTGTTCCTCCTTCAATCCCTTTGATATATAATACACCTGGTGCTCCGCTGAAACTCACGAATTGATAGGCGCGCGTATTTTTATCCCGTACAGTGACTCTCTTTTTTACGTGGAATCGCCACGATCGATTTAATATGCAGAATGAAGCTAATGAAAGATATTTGTTACATTCGTCGATTTCGCGCGAATTTTAAAGGCAACATAATCGCGTTCGAAGAATATTAAATATTCATTTTAATTATTTTCGCGGAAATCATTGAATTAACTTTAAAATGTTCATAAATAATGATACTTTTATGAAAATATCTTGTTGCTTTTAATATCTGCAATAATAACAGTAATAATTTATGTACTTTATATCTTCGAATAATTTTCATGAATTGTAAATACATTTTAAATAGAATCTTCATTAAATGCACGGATAAAGAGACGCGCCTCGGTGCAAGCTCGCCGTCTGCTGCACATCTCCGAATCATGCGACGGAAATGAAGAGCCGAAGGAGGGTAAGCTCTCGTCGCCTCTTATGTAGTCGATATAAGCAATGCACTTTACGCCACGTCAAGTCATAAAAGAAAAAGACCTCCAACCCGCGCAGTCCCTTCCTCGCGCTTCGCGGGGCTAAAAAGCGGGCCGCTCGGATATACAGGAGCAAGGGGAAAGGGGTCGATTCATCCCGATCTCGCCTCTGCAAGGGCGAAAATTCATTTCTGCCGTAGTCGCGCTGACAGTCATCAAAGCGCGCAGCTGCGCCATTGTCTGCTGTATTCCACCTCCCGACCCCCCTTCGCATTACGAGCCTATCCTCCCGGCGTCGCGGAAGCTCGTCGAGAGGCTCCCGAGGAGAAAACGGCGCGGGTAAAGACGAGCTGCCCCCCGAAATCTTGGTCTGCCCGCCCGGGAGATGCAGCGGCTGACGAGCGCGCGATCGCCCCCCGGGGCGGCTTTGTTATCTGGACTCGCTTTAATTGGAGAGTTTCGAGCGGCCGTCCGATCGGACGCTAAAAGCATTTGTAACGGACAATGCGCCCCGGCGCCTAAGTACGGGAATGCGCCTCGCGGTATTGTTCCTCGAGCCGCCGGTTTACACGGGCGCGTCCGTGCCCGTTAAACAACCCCGCTAGTCCGCGAACTCGCTGATTCCGGCGGTGGCGATCGCAAAATCGCTGATGAACTTGTTATCGCGTAGCTCGCGGTGGTGCTAATCTTCCGAGCGCGTGGGAATGACTGCTGTCGAGGGTAATGCTTTACTTTAAGCAATTTCGATGAAAAAGAGAAATGTTTAGTTTCTTAGTGGTTGACTGATAAAAAAATTACTTGTTTTTCAAAATTCGAAAAGTTTTTGAATAAATTTTCTAAACGTAAAAATGATATTGCATCATAAATAAACAAATTGTACATATATGAGATATATGAGCACGCGAGGCGCGTTGGATTTTGCTAGTTACTGTAAATTTTTTAAATTAAGGGGCAAAGTTGAAGCATGAAAAACGTTACTCACTTTAAATGTAATTTATAGTAAATTTTCCTACATTATTTTTCTTACAATGAGAATGAAAATGAAAAAGGATCTAATTTTCTCCCATTTTTTAAACAAACTAGTTCTTACTTAAACCAGCCACTAGTCGTAAAATGAAGTACAATTTTGAACCAGGTAAAGAAGAAATAATTTTGCAGAATTTGTTATTAAGAACACCTGAACAATGAGAAAAGAAAAGAATGATTTTTTAATCAAAAATGTAATATTCACTTTAAATCCTATATTCACAATAAAGTGCAAATGCAGCGTCGCTAAAAAAAAGTTAGCCGGGATAAAAAAAAGTCGGCTGGAACGACCGAAAAATAAAAATATGAAAGAGAATGAAACGGTATATCAGTAACGAATAGATATTGGGAGACCGCAAGGTTGAAGATCGCATATACGACGAGAATAAAAGGAGAAAATAAAGTAAAAGAGTAAAAAAAAATACACGGGAACGTGGGCAAAACATTGATTTCCGATTGTCACATATCGATAACAACAAAAAGAAAGGCACGGCGCAACGCGAAGAACCCCTTTTCTCCCGCATGGAAATTTAACAGTTTCTTTGTCGCGTTAAATTAAAATGTCACCGCGACCTTCGTCCCCGAACGTTCGCATTCAGCGCGGCGCGCGTATTATATAAAACACACACCTCGGGGGGGGCACGTGCGACGGCCCCGCTGAAAAAGCCACTCTCCGCCTAATCCCCGGCGAAGACAGCCAAAAGGGCCGTCCCGATATATGCGCGAGCGATTCCTATGGGCTCTCATTGATCACAAAAGTTCGCCGGCGTCCTCTCATTGATATTTCCCCCCCAGCCGGCGAAGTTTCAGCCTCCCCCTCGTCGTGCGCGCCGCGAGTTTTCTCGGGCGCGGCGCGTGCCGCGGATCATCACGTTCCCCGGGCAAAAGTGACGCGCACGTATATACCGCGCCCCGACGTCACGTTTAATTTCGCCCGGAGTACTGCTGCGCTCGGATAAGTCGCGGGGCTGCGGCGTGCATGCGCCGGGGATTCGAACGACGGGGGCGGGGGTGGGAATGCATGAGAGACAAATGGGAAGACGCGGGGTGAGCGCCGCGGATGTTTGCAGGCGAGTCGGGCGCGTTCGGTTTAATAGCATCGGAGCGCGATCGCTCGGCGTGATTTGTCGTCGTGAATTTTAATTTTTTGAATTATCGCGAGAGCTTTGCCTCCGTACATCATGAGGGATAAAG
This sequence comes from Eurytoma adleriae, assembly GCA_900480045.1. Classification (NCBI taxonomy): domain Eukaryota; kingdom Metazoa; phylum Arthropoda; class Insecta; order Hymenoptera; family Eurytomidae; genus Eurytoma; species Eurytoma adleriae. The sequence continues at coordinate 113,122 of UXGC01000058.1, read as the reverse complement.
TGTGTCGCGTCGCTCCCGGAGAAATATTGTCGTTGCCTCTTTTCTTTTTTCCTTCTTTTATTCCTTTCGCGTTAAGGAGATTTTTAATTTTTTTTTTTTTTGGCACGAAAGTGTCTTCTGACATTCTGACTTAAAGATCTAAATAAATGTTTTTTTTTTAAGGAAAATAACCATGCTGTTAGTTTATTTATTGAGGTGCGAAAATCGTTATGAGTCTGTTATAACGGTATTGTCTTTTTCTTGATTATTGCAAAATCGAAAGAATTTTTCTAAAAGATCGATTGGTCGTACCCAGCGCAATCGTGCAGAGAATCTGTAATTTAAATTTCAAGCCCTTCTATATATAAGTCCAGGAGAAAAATGGTTTGAAAAATTTTCCGTTTATGCGTAATATTTACAAATTTTTCAAACCATTATTCTTCAACAGTTATGAATCGTATGATTTGAAATTGAAAATACGCATTCTTTGTACCTAAAAATTAAACGTCACAGAATTATTTTTTCGTAAATGTGTTTTAATATTTAAATAATAAAAATCGATATTAAATTATTGAAATGATTATTTCGTAAGGTAATATTAAGGTGTTAATTTCATTAAACAATTTTGCTAACTCCTTGACGCTTTCAAGTAACAATTCACTCGAAATGTCGAAAAGCCAGCAGATGTACTATTCCAATTAAGCAAATGTCGTTATTAGCCTTTTAATTTATCATAGTCAAAGTCGTGTCTACTGACTATTACCATTCACGTCAATATAATTTTGAAAACGATGCACTGTACTAATTTGCTGATTAATTCAATAGAGGCGCGCTAATCTCATTTAACACTTGCGCGCCGCGACGGCGAAACGAATGAAAACTGAATTAACAGCGCGCAATTTGCTCTCGCGAAGAATAAAATAATCGAGCGTCAACAAGGACGTCACGTCGCCCGGTAAGATCCGCGCGCTCAATCCACGGGCCAACAGCCCGTAATCCCTCGCAATCGTCGGTCCAGGTGAAGTGAAATGAAATTCCAATTTGTAATATTGATTTGACGCACGGCGTTACTTTCAATGACAGCCCCATCCACCCACCCAATGACAGGCCGCCCCCGCCCCGCAGCCGCGCGCGCCATAAATTGAACGACTGCGAAAGCGCGTAACAAGCGAGCGAGATGGAGAGACAGCGCGAGCTGGGAAGGGCGCATAAATTAAACGACAAAACGCTGAGATGTACTGCTGCGAGAGCGCTCGCCGAAAAGAGCGAGAGCGAGGGAGACGGCAGAGCGGAGGGAGCGGGATGGCGCTCGAGCAAAGGAGGCAAGAGGCACATAAATTAAACGACACAAAACGGTAAGGCGAAGGCGGGTAGACGCTCTCGGCTCGCATTCACACGTGGGTGGGAGCCGCGCAGGACTGACAGCGACTTATGAGGAGAGAAGGAGAGGAATTAGAGTCAGCCCCTTCGCTCGCGAGCGCGCAAGAAAGCAATCTCGAGCCGCGCGCGCGCGTCAACAATCAAACGCGCTGATTTCGCCCCCCGCCTCTCTCGGCGCACTTCGCGAAGTGTAAATACTTTTGCCGGAGTGTCACTAATTCCCGCCGCGACGCGGACCCGGCGAAATTGAAATTCCGCGTGTGCAACTCCTCCGGCCGCCGCCGTTCGTTTTCTACCCTTTGAAGAATGATTAAATAACAATCGGCCGCGAGGCGGACGCTTTCGTCGCGGTGATCGATCGCCGGGCCTGGCAGCCACCAGCTCGCGTTTGTCAATGTGTAGGCGCCCGTCGTTAGAAAATAATGACCCGCCCGCATACGTCCGACCAGCCATACTTGTTTCCTCGCGCTTTTAATGACTCCGCGTCGGTTGTGCGCGCCGACTCCTGTCGTTCAAATGGAAAACGCGCGTATCGGCAGTTCGTTCATTTTTCCGTTTTTTTGTTTCATTCCGTTTTTTTTTTATATAAAAAAAAGGCGGTGTTGGAAAATTCTTCGGTCTTCGCGATTTTAGTGCCGCGGTGATGAAAACGCGTACGCTGTTCTTTCGTCGCTGTCAACAAAATTTCCATTTTCTGTCGGGTTGTTTTGTTGCGTGAGAAAAGTGGTTTAGCAAAAATTACTGTTTTCTTGAAATAGGAGTACTGACTTTGACTGTGAGAACAGTTGTTATGCTGCGAATTAAATGTTAGTATTTGTATTTGTATAGTCTTAATAAAAACAATAATAAAATTAAACTACTTAATTTTTATTAGGTTACCTAGTAATTTTTTTCATAGAACAATTCTGTTCTTTTACTACTATAGAGAATTGAAATTTTTGTTAAAACATTTTTTTCACGTATAAATTATATCATTAATATAGAAATTATTATACTTCAGGATACAATCTGGAAGTAAACATTATAATTCATATTTATACTCTCAGATTATTTGAGAAGGGTCGATATAAAAGAGAAAATGAATCGTTGCATGCATATCGGTGTAATGAATCTTCAGTTCACGCAAGCGAGTTTGTTACTTTTGTGCGATAGATGTATATATAAGGTGAGGAAAAGCTTCTGAAAACTTTGCCTCAGCTATAAGTTCATTATTACTTTAGAGAAAAAAAAATCGCTCTTAGTGCGGTTTCTTCTTTAATCATTTCGCGCATTGATTATTCGTTTACGGAGTTGAACTTTACAGAAGTTTTGATTACGAAATCTGTCGTCGGGGTTATTAATTATTAATGCACAGCCCCGGTTGCATAGGGTATTAAAAATAAAGGAATTAAATTTGAATTATCATATTAAGTTTAAAATAGAAAGATAAAAATTTTAAAAAAAATGTTAAATTGAGTGAGTTCCCTTTTCTAAGTCTCATAAACTGATGTAAAAATCAATTTTTTATTTTTCTGAGATCCGTTGAATATTTAAGAAGCTATATGTTCATTTTAATTACTGAAATAAGTGGGTAAAGGAAACTGCTTATTAAAATTGCAGAAAAATACATTTCTAAAAAATGTCCATTATTTTTTAATTAGTATCCTTATTTAACCCTATCAAATTAACTCAATTTTAATAAAATATTTTTTAAATATATTTTTAATTTAATTTTGTATTTTCAGATTAATGATATATTGCATGTACCTACTAGTATCAATAAGTACATAGAATCTTCACTTTATCATTGGTGTTGTTCGAAAAGCTCTACTTGGCACTTCAGTGCATCATAAGGGAGGGTACTGTCGCTATATCCTGTTACCAGTATTACGTAGATGGATGTAAATAATCTAATTAGACACCTAAGAGGCCAGCCGAGAGACAAGACATTCAATCACAAAAGCTTTCAGGAAATGTCGCCAGATCATCTTATGTTAGAGCGTTCTTATTGATAGGTAAGTTAATTCAATATAACAATAATATATCTGTAAAAAGAAATTTTTTTTTAAACTATTAAGCTTAAGAGACTTTGAAGATATTTAGTTTTGAAAACTCATTAAGCAATTGATTTAATTTATGAGCTTTCCATATTCAGTCAAGACCCACTTTTGCATATATAATTTAAATACAAATTAATTTTTAAGCGATTATTTTTTTATCGAAAATTTGTAAAAATGATTTCAAACGTAATTCCGATAGAAAAGTATAAAAACGCTAATGGGGATATACGTAATGCCAGTTTAATGAAGACACCAGTGTCTAAGAAATTGTAATCCGCTGGAAAGATTAAAGTTTCACTTTGTCCCATAAATCAAATTTCACACGTATCGATGCACCCCTGAAATTTTAAATTTCCCATCGGTCGCCCCATCGCCCGGGACAGCCGGGAAAGAGGACGGATCTCTTTACCCCGGCGGAGCCTGCGAGATCCTCCAATCTCATATTCTAAAAATAGTTCAGCCGCTCGACAAATTCACTCACTCCGATTTGAAAGACGGGACGCTGCGGCGGGGCGAAGTAAAAAAAAAAAGGAGTACACGGTCGGCGGCTGGGGATCGTCCTTTAGGCCCACGCGAAATAAAGGCGAGAAGGATGGTGTAAAAGAAGACAGGCGAGAAGCCCCGGCGAGACTCAAAGATACGCGAAGCGAGAAAAATGCCCCGAGTAAACGCGTCTCGTTGCTTATACCTTTTTTTCGGCAGGGCCAGATCAAAGAGCCGCTTGCTGAACTCCGGGCTGTCCAGGTCCCGATGAGACTGCGGAAATTGCAGCGATAGCTTCCTGCAAAAATTCGGCGGCTCTTCAAAAATGTAAAAGTGCGCGTGTCGAGGGGGGCGAAAAAAAAAACAAACCGCGATTCTGGGATAAGGCGAGGGGCAAGGCAATTTTCGCAAGCGCCATCGAGGACCGCCTTCGGCGTGCCGATCTCCCGTCGAGTGGTCTACTTAAGAGATAGTGATCTTACTAAGCTCGACAAACATCTACTGTTTAATAAAAAAAAGGTATAAAAATAAAAACGAAAAAAAGAAGTGTCGGAGATGTTGTCCGGAAAGACTGCTATTTTACCGACACTGGGTCGCTATACGAGTTAAGGTAATATTTTCTTTCTCGCCGGCTCGAATTTGTGTTGGAGGAGCGAGGATAGAATGTATACAAGTAGATTTAATCAAGGAAAGTAGTAAAGATACTTTGACGTTAGTGCGATACTTGAAAATATTTGCTCAAGGCTTCATTTTTACAAAAACAAATATTTTAGTAACTTGGACTTTATCCTTGGCGTGTCAAGCGAGCAGTAGAAAAATATTGTTTAATGAACATGTTTATAGATCCAAGTCAAGATTTGCGTTACGAAAACAATTAAGAAAACAATTAAGTTGAAGATGCAATTCATCAGAGATGAAAGATTTAGATCTTTGTGAATTCCTATGAAAACATAAATCATAACTTCAAAAGCAATTTATAACCGGTATCATTTCCTAGTTTGATAGAAAAAATACAAAATATTCAGTTATTTTGTAAACAATATTATTAAATCTACTTGGACTATAGAAGATTGCAGTATCGTACAAATTTTCAAGAATTTAATTGTCTGAGCTTTAAATTAAATTGAGCTGGAATTTTTTATGTATTCTTTTGGAAAATTTTTGACCGAGTGTCGAAAGTGTTTTTAATTAAAAATAATAAAAAAAATCATTAATTTAGTAAACCGTTCAATTTACACTAACATTATTTCATGCCGTTTTATTTGAAATTTATTTTCAGTATTTCAGATCAGAGGTAAACTGTGTTCGATATAAAAAGTCAATAAATATTCAATCTCTCGAACATGAGTTTCGCTTTATCTAAAATTCCGAAAGATTTAATCTAAAATAAAGTGGCGAATTCGTGAATACAAAAATGACTCGACGCGTCCCCTCGCCAAACCCCTTGGTTCGAGGAATCGTCGCTTCCTATGGAGACTAACAGATCTCAAAAAAGGTCTAATTTGCTGTTTTAATTTGCTGCGTTCAAACTAGCACTAGACTAGGGCCTAAATGAAAAATTAAAGTGGACTAAATAAGAAAATAGGAATATAGTGACTATAGTCTACATATACAGTAGGACTATAGCGCTTTCAAAATGATAAATTAAAATAGGCCTTTTTTGAGGTATACTAGTCTTCATAGGAATCAACGAAATGATTCTGGGATGGCAAAAGAAAGTAAAGACTCAAACCTGCGTACGATGTTCTTCGGCTGGGACATCATCTTGATGCGCTTGGAGGCGCGGGCCTTGAGCGCGGCGCGGGGCACCGTGAAGGGCCGCGGCTGCAAAATGAATTTCAAACAGCTCAAAGCTCGCGCCGGTGCGCCGGCGCCATGGGACGAATTAAGCCTCCGCCACTCGCTCGCTCGTTTCGCATATATAGCAGCCTATCCGCCGGCCTCCCAGCCTCTTGGGATATTACGTACATCGAGGGGGGTTGAGGGGGAGGAAGGAAACTCTATCTCTGTTCCGGCCTTGTTTGCGGACGCTGATGCGGTTAGATGATGCAGCTTTCGAATCTTAAGTGTGATTGCAATTTTCGCCGGCGGAGGGGTAAGCCCGAGGTGTCGCGCGACGCCCACTAGGAATCTAAACGGCCCGGCAATGGGGTAATAGCCCTTCGCGCCGTTGTCGATGCTTTCCGCATTAACAGCGCGGAGAAATACTTTTCTCCAGTGTTAGCGAATAATTATGGTAATACATTCGTTTTTTTTGAGCTCGGCAGAAGTCTTCTATATACCGCAGCGACGAAATTGTTTTCTGATGAAAGTTTAACGGATTATGGAAACGCGTTTCAAAAAAATGTTATCAAATCGAAAAGTAATAAAAAGTAATATCACCATAAATCTTTATTAAATAGTAAAATATTTGGATTTAACGGAATCTTCTTCCAAAAAATTGTTTACGTCGGTTAAAATGAAAAATAAAAATAAATAGTTAAATGTGTGATTGCTTTTGTTAACACGAAAATAAATAAAAAATAAAAGTCTAATAAATCTTTATTAAAAGGTAGAGAATTTAAATTAAATGCGTTATGTTTATTTTAACTTGTTGATTGCCTCGAATAAATATATCGCTTACATTTTTAACGTTTATATTATGTTTATTACAGAGAACAATTAATTGAAACTGTATAAATATCGGTGAAATAAAAAGATGAATTAGTATACAAAATAAATATTTGACCCAGCCCATTCTAAAGAAAAATACGTTACAAAAATACATAATTTATTATACGATTACAGACATTAATTCGGATCAATTAATTTTTACCGCTCGAAAACGTAAACAAAAGGAGCTCGCGCACCCCCGTTAACGCCGACACCGAAATTATACAAAGTGAAATAATATCCTGGCCATCACCGGTTGGCTTTTATCAATAAATGTTCCACAGTAGCGCGAATTCTCCCAGAATTCAAAACTACACGGCGAGTTGCCTAACGTTACGGGTACTCATTGAGACCGAAAGTTCACCGCCACATACATTTCCCAATAACCATCGTCGGAATTACGAAATTTCTCGAAATACCCGGGCGCGTCGGCTATGCGCGCCCGCGTTACGGAATATTTAACGGCACTTGCGAACTCGCCAAGTCCCGCGCTCGCGCGCGCGAGGATTAATAAAGGCGCTAGATTGCGAGTTTGATTTTTGCGCGGCGCGTTATCAGCGCGCGCCGTTTAGCGGCGGAAACGCGGATACTACTCGAGGCGAGGCCGGGGAGGGGATACGTTTAACGGCGCCTCGCCGATTGCCCTGGGCAAACAGCCTTGCGCGCCGACACCTCGCCGTGAATAGCTACGCGCGATGATGAGCGCGACGCGCCACCGGACGAGGGATGCTCGTTTTTTTTTAAACTTTTAACGGCGGCGATCGGTAAAATGCTTTTTCAGCTTTTTCGACTTTTGCTTTTACAGTTCTTTTTACTTGTGGTTGTGAATAGTGTGTTTTTTTCGTAAAATGGATTTCAATTGATTAAAATGATTTAAAAATGGTAATTGACTGATTGTATAAAAATATTACTTGTTGAATAAATCTGCCGGTTTAAAAATGATTTTAAATTTTCATTTTATTGTTTTAACGCTAAAAGTGAAATTTGAAATTTTCCAAACAATATTAAATTGGAATAATAGCGAGCTCAATTAAAATACGTTTCTTCTTTTATTTCACTTGCAATACAATATTAATTTATTTTCATTTTAAACGCGATATAATATTAAATTATTTGCTTAATATCAAAATTAAAAATACTAAGGAATATCTAAAAAATGACAAAACCACTCGACCTGGATAATCGGTTTAAAAAAAAACTACAATAAAGCGCTGAGCGAGATGTCCCGTTTAAAATTACAAGAAAATATTCTACGAGGTAGCTCTTTCTCGCGAACTTTAATATTCATCATTCAAAAAGATTTCGCGAGGTCACAACTTTTTCAGCGGGTGCGCCCGCACGTATTGGCTTTTATGCGAAGGCGCTTTTTCTCGCGCGTTGAATTGGCTCGCTTCGTTTTTCTCCCCCCGCGTTTCTTTCTCTCCTTTTTTTTCTATATCCCCGTCGCGCATTCGAAAGAAGCCCGGTTGTAAAAAAAAAGCGGGGCGCAGGAGACGCGCTCGAGTTTCACGCGCGAAAATAACGAGAATTGGGATCATTTGATTGCCTGCCACGATCCATGAAGCACGGCGTCCATAATCTCAAATTAATATCTCGGCTGCTTCAGCTCGGCGCTCCTCTCTCTCTCCCGGCAGTATTTAGTTTCTTTAAGTCGCGAATGGCGAATGAAAAATATGCGCACATTCATTGCCGTCGTACCCAAAACGACCGGCTCCCTGTATTTCTATCTCTCTAGCCTCATCCCCCTCTCCCCTTTTTTTTAACCCGCGGCGCTAAAACGGAGCAGAGCTACCTGTGCACTCGCAATAAACCGTTATTTATCGCTTTGGCTGATTTAAGGCGCCTCCATGGTTTATCTCTATATAGCCGCGGCAAAGTTCGGAAATGCACTTATTCCGGCGCGAACTCGCGCTCTATATACGTCGTTTCGGAAAATTTTGACTTATAGGCCAACGCGCGTGAAATTTTTCTGAAATTCGTGTTTTTTTGTTGTTCAATATTTTTGCAACAAAAAAGCGATAGCAGCGCGATTAAAAAGGGTTTACTCGAAGCGAGAGCGAAGTTTTTTCATTTACCGGGGACCTTGATTCGATCGTAATAATAGGAACACCTCGTCTGTTATTCCTACCTCATAAAGTTGAAGTTTCTTTCAGCGATTGCAAAGTTTAAAAAGTAGGGAAGTACGTACCCCCGAGATTCAGTTTGCATAGCACGTCCCACTATTGAACTAATCCGTTTAATTTTTCAAATTCGAAGTTTGAAACAATGTCGCAATCATTCTTGGCAATTGGAACTCTCCGAAGGTTCATAAAAATTTCAAAACCTAAGTCCCGCACACCATCAGTTAGTAAAATTAATTTTTAAACAAAAGCATTCGTTGTTACCTATACTCTTACAAAATAGATGAATGTAAAAAAAATAGACTTTTGACGTCTGTACATTGATTTTATTTATTTGTTTTTTTTTTAATCAAATCAATGTAGTTTTTCTCTCAAAATATGATCAAGTGAAATATTACGCAAATTGGAATGTAAACTGAGTCAGTGGAAAAGAGTACAATAGTTTAACAATATATCACTGACGATCAGCTTTTTTCTGAAAAAGTATTATTTTTCAGTCGATTGAAGTGATTTTTCATATTTTTTCGCTCTTCCACATTATGGAAGTTTATAAACCGATCAAACTAATGAGCTATAAAGCATCGCCCATCAGCTTTCATAAAAAGAAAAACTGTCGAGAAACGCGACCCTAAGTAAATTTTTCCATCAGCTCGTAAAACGCGCGCAATCAGGCTCCCAGTTGCTCCACAGGGCGTATCCCCTCCCATCGTGCGACTGGCGCACTCGTACACGTCAGCGTCATCGAGAGGTTTGCGAGCAAATGCGGAGAAAACCAGCAGGTCGAGTAAAATTCCGCAGCGGAAACGTCGAAGATGTCGCGTCGGGGAATATGCGGTCGCGAAGTGTCTCCGGATAATCTGCATGCGGCTGATGCGACTCGCGACTTGTTTTCGGGGCCGTCCGCTGGGTACCGCGCGGTTTTCCTTCGGTGAATGAAATTTTTACTGCTCGCGAATAATTTCACTTGCCGTTGAATTTAACGTTTATATCTCTCCGGCGATTGTCTGTTTATTTTGTTTTGAGATTAAAAAATAACGGATCGATCAGCCGAAAATTAGAATTTTTAACTATATTTATGAATTTTTATAAAATTAAATAGCTTCATAGAATTTATAAATTGTTTTTAATTTTTGCGCGATTAAATTAATTTACCAAGTCAATTTTTTTAACCGTTGTATTTTGTAAACATTTATGCAGCCGATAAAAAATTTTGCAGATTTCATGCGATTCAAATAGGAAACTTTTATTTTCATACCCCGTTGCAAGTCCTTTCGAGAAATATTCTGTTTTTTCTGACCTCCAAAGCCTGTCATATAACTCCTGTGAAAATGGGTCGCGTGTACTTCTGCGCGGAAAAGGCGATTTGAAACTACGACTCCGCCCAAGTAGACGCTATTGGAATGTAGCTTTTACATAAAATACCGAAGAAAAATTTGTTGATGTTTCAAAGGGATTTCGATTCACGGGATTTGTTAACCTATTTCCCCGCGGTCGGAAATATTGCGATTGTAACGCCCGGCGGTACTCCGAGAAATCCCCTTGCTTTAAATTTCAGACCCTCCGCGCTTTTTACATCGTCGTAAAGCGCGTCGAAATTATCTGCCCTTTATCCGCGAGCGGCGAGATTTTATTTACACCCCATCGTCATTCAATCCCACTCGGCGGTTATAAGCATAAAAAGGAAAAAAAGTAGAGCGAGGCGCAGGAGACCGGGCTCAGGCAGCCGAGCGCACGGCCGGGGCGATTTGACGAGCGAGCCGGCGGGAAAATTCACGGGAGCCGTTCCGCGTCGCTTACCACGCTGTTGAAGTCGATCCTCTGGGTGCGCCTCCATGACGGCGTCGCGAGGATCGCGATGTGCCTGCGCCGCGAGAGGTGCGCCCGCGCGTACTTAATCCTCTTCGACACCATCTCACTCTTATCTCGGCTCCCGGCCCCCTCCTTTTTTCGCTCCTCCTCCTCGGCGCAGCCGGTCCGTCACGTCTTAGGGACTTTAGCGTTCCGGGCTGTCGATTTCCCGCTCGGTCGCGACGGCGTCGGCGGCAACCTGCAGCAGCAGCGGCGGCGCCGGTCTCGCAGCGGGGCTCATCCGGATTACCGCCTGAGACATCCGAAGCGTTTTCCCCGCGCTTTTTCCTTAACCACTCCTGTCTCTCTATCTCCCGTGCAAGCGCGCCTCGCCTTCCTCCGTCGGACGGCTCTATCTCACTTCCGGCCGGGCGGCGCGCCGCTTCTTTCGCGCAGCGAATTTTTCGGGAATCTCCGTGTCGAGCGGGCGCCGGATGCTCCCGAGCTGCAAACTTTAGGGGAGGAATTTTCAGGGGAATTCGCCGGGGGGATTATAAGCGTATTGTTGCAAAAGAATGCTTGTTTCGCTTTGCTTTTTTTTACCCTCGACACTTCATTTTAAAATAATCCGCTCGAGAGCGTAGTCGTCGAGCGTGAACGCGCGAGAAATCCGAGTTGCGCTCGTTAAAATGCTTATATAATAGCAAATTTTTTTCGGTAATAAACAATTTTTGATGCTACGCGGATTTTAAAGTTAATCTGAGAAACGGAGAATTTTAATAAATAAATAGTAGAAGCGAAATTGATTATTAGCACGCGTAATTGTTTGAAAACTTGTTACTGCAAATCAAGCTACTAAAATTAGTTATTATGGAGTGTGCATTATAACAAGAGAATGAAATATGTACGCGGGTATAAATAACCTCAAACCTCGAGATATTTCGCAGGCTAGGTAAATTATAACTCAATTTATGTAGTATTACTTTCAGCGCGGCGCAATAAATCCGCGGGACTATAAATTCGTCGCGCCGGGCCGAAAAGCCACTCGTGAGTGCGGAGGCGCGCGCCCTCCCCCTTCGCGCGTCCCGCAAATACCAAAAATCAAAAGGCGTCCTCGAGTGGCGTCGAAAAATCCGGGCTCCCGGGCCACTTAACCTCTACCCGCGCGGTCTTTATTCCTTGACTCCGGCTCCTCCTCGAAACTCTTGTACACCCTTTTTTTCTCCCCCGCTCACTTACTTTTCCCGCGGACCTCCTCCGGCGCGTCTCCTTCCTTCCTCCTCGCGCGACGCCCGCAAAACTTTCCTCTCCCCGTCCGGTCCCTTTCCTCCTCCTTAATTTTACCGCTGCACCTCGGGACTTTTTTTTCGGCGCCCCCCTTCCTCGGGCCCCACCTCCGCCTTTTTTCCGCCCGCCTCTCGCCCGCCGAGGAAGAATTCGCTCTGTCTCTCCGCCGTCGTGTACTCCGGGATTTTTCTCGCGCGTGCCAGCGTGATAGATGAGCCGCCGCGCGACTTGAAAGATGAAAGCGGGGAGGGCGAAAAAGTTGAGGGACGGAATGTGCGCGCGTGTATATAGACGGCTCGAACGTCTCCTGACGGGCGCCAATCAGCGCGCGGTTTTCGCCGAGTTTTCTTTTCCGCGCGTCGCGTTTTCGCGCTTCCTCGATTCTCGCAAGGCTCCGCCGGTGCTCGAACCGCCGAGGCGGGGAAAATTTTTTTTTTCAAACTTTTTTTTACGGAACGTACGGGAGAAAATGTAAATAACGGAGGTGGTTGATTTATCGGGGCGCTTCGCGGCGATTTGACGTTCGCGCAACAGCGTGTAAGAAGCGTATAGGTGGGACCTTGAGGAAAAGGTATAAAACTCGTGACGTTTTTACGCGAGCAAATGCACGCGAAGTCAACCAAGACGCTGCTTTCGTGTGCTCAATTTGCGAGAAAGTGCGAAGGGAAAAAATAGTGTTTTCCTTCTGGGCGCGGAAAAAGTGTTAGGTTCCGATCTACTTCTTTTTTACTGCTCGCGCGGGAAGTAATCTTTTGATAGATGTCGGTGGAAATTTTGAATGTCCTACATCATAAAGAAGAATCGTGGCACCGTTACTTCAACGTCTAAGATTAAAAGAAAATTTTGAAAGCCGAGACTTTACTCGAGCGTCTCTCTTTTCATTTTAAAAACTTTATCGCATTATTCTTTGCAGTTTTGATATAATACTAGAGTTTATAAGCCTAGTCGTTAAATCAATGTCAATCTATCTTTTTTTTTTCAATTTTGTCAAGTCAATTCAATTTTAATTTTCATTGACTATGCAGAGTGCGGCAATCAAATCCAAGTATTGCCGAAGCATCGCTAACGACGAAATAAAAAATAAATAAAAATTATGCTCTTTTGACTCTTTTATAAAGCTCTCTTTTTAGAGTAAATTTAAATAAAACGGTGGACTCCAATAATCGATTTTAGTAATGAACACTGAAACTCTTTTAAGGTCAAGAGCTTTTAGGTCGATTAACATTCAAACTTGTACACTTTGAAATATTTTTAGCGTTCGCCGATAAATGCATACAAGTATGTGCGATTGAACTGAAGTTGACAAAAATAAAAGCTAGTTAAAAAACATACGTATATAGAACACTTGGCAAAAAGTTCAAGAAAATTAACTGCAAAACCATGTTTTCACACTGTTATTGTATAACATTTATGTTACTGTACCCTATAAAGCATACAAAATAATGATAATACACAAAATAAACGTAGCCGGGGCAAGAAAGGGGTGAACTTAGTGCTTCCCATTCCTGAGCACTTTATAGGAAACGACCTTCCACGATGGCCATTTCTATGATTCTCAAGGCAGCGCGCGCGCGGCAAAGCATGAGATAAGCGAGCGAGGAGAAAACGCGTAAGTGGTCTTATCGCCCTTTCCTTTGTCTCTCCCCTCCCTCGGCCCTGTTTCGCCATTTTTTTCGCTCGCCCCCGCCGCCCTTCATTCTCATTTCGCGGGCTCTTCCGAAAAGCTTCTTACCTCGGCGAGCGGCCTCCCAACATTTGTCTTTTCTCTCGGCGCGCTTCTTGCGCGCCGCCCCTCTTCTTGCCGGGAGCTGCGCTCGCTCGCAATCTATCCGCGTCCGCTCGGGCGTTATCGAAATCTTCATATCTTCGCGATTCGCCCCCGCCGGCTTTATTTATTGCGCGGAGGGTGAGGAGCGCGCGCAAACGGGAGGCTTTTTTACGCCGCGCGGCGACGACCGCAGGCGCGCGGAGTTTCGGCGCGGCGTTTTTCGCGCGGCTGCTATACTCCAAGGCTCGCGGGCGGGGAGAAAATTCATTAGCGATCGGGCGGACTCGCGGCGCTAATTGATTGCGAAACTTGGCCCGATGCAAAAGCCGGGCAATTAGAATTTGCCGGCTCGCTAACGAGACGCAAATGCGGGGGACTTTTATTTTGAATTTTACTCTTTGCCCCGCTGAGATCAAAGAGCGAAGGCAGATGTGGGGGACCGATTTTCCCTTTTTTTTTTATTTTAATTAATTAAAATCGATTGGAGGGAAATTTAAAATGCGTGTTTGATGATAACGTGAAAAGGAATAATGGCATGTATGAGAGGGAGAAATTATTTTTAGGTGTAGAAGCATATTCTTGTTTTAAATTATTAAATTGAACGGAGGTTCTGATTGGAAAAGTATATATGAGATTGATGAGATTTCATTCCATCGAAAGTTATAAGTTCAAATATTGACCATAAAAAGAGGTAATTTTTAAACTTTTTACTTTGAGTTAAAAAAATTACATGTAACTCCTAACGGCCAACAATAAATATCGATTGTCTAAATGCAAATTGCGTTTTCAAAGTTTTAATATTTGAATTTCAGATAACATTAATTTAAATTTTCCCTCGTGAAATTTAAAATTTTGTTATGATCAATCATTTTAAAACAAACATTAATTTATATTTTAGAGAAACGTGTGTACAAAATTATTCGAAAGTAAATGTAATTGCACCAAATTTTCAATGAAATTTAACTTGAACATTAATTTATTTAGTAATCATCATTTAAGAACGTTATATTTTTTAATTCGGTGTTCGTTATCGAACTTGTTTGTTCCACGAGGAAAAACGGCAGTCCCACGGCGGCGAAGATTAGCATCTTAGCTATCGTTTAATCTATTTCAACAACCAATATATATCCAGCCACCTCATTCTCTTTATCTATTATCATCCACTTGATATCCCCTATCCGCTCTTATCTGCGCTGTTTCTCAGAGCCGCGATCTCGCCCACCTCGCTCATCACGTTTTTTTTCTTCCACCTTTTTACTCCCTGACCTTCCTTTTATTTGCTTACACCGTGTACACGCCAGCGTGATAAAATTTTTAATAGCGAACTTCTTCAAGGAAATTAATTAAAACAATTTAATTGGTTTTGTTAATAAGCTAATTTTCGTATTCTCGTGCTATCACCGTTTAAATTTATTATCAAAATTTATGATTTAACATAATAATAACAAAATTAATTTATTAATAAATTTCCTAAATAATTTTCTTCGAGTATAAATTTCACTTTACCCTTGTAATTATCTCAGTCAAGTATTTATCGAGTATAGCCATTACGCAGTAACTTTCTCTTGCATAAAGTAACAAAGTACACAACAATCAAACATTCGGTTAACGTGAATCAGTGAACACGACGGAAAATCGTAATAACCACAAAGGGGGACACGAGCAATTGAACGCGAGCAGCTTATTGAATGAGGGACACGACGGCTCACAACCGGGAGAACATATGCTCGCGTATTTCACCCACCGGGACGCCCACTCCGCATCTCCGTGCAGCGTCGTAGATAATTCGGCGTGTCGCCCTTGGGTCTCTACTCTCGAGATTGGCGAAACAATTGGCCCTTAACGCCGCTAAAACACACCGGAGTCGACGAGCCCTCGCCATCTAATCAACTTCAGCGACCGATCCATACAGCCCGGCGCATCGCTTCTCAACCCCTCCGACCTTTCTCCTCTCTCTCTCTTTCTCTATAACCATTATCATCCACTTGTCCCACTTGTATCCACTCCCGGCCCCTCCCATTCCCCCTCCGACGTCCTTAACTCTGCGATCTTGCAATTTTTGCCGGTACCCTTTCACCCCCTCCACCTTTTGTGTCACTCGACGGCGACTCTTACGCTCTCTGTTTCTTTTTCTCGCGCGCGCGCGGTAATGGGACGATGGCGCGGCCAATTACGAGAGATGTAAAAGGTCGGGGGAGACGAGTTGAAGACACGCGCTTTTAGAGGGAGGCGCGCGACCTGCGTTCGCGGAGAAGTGGGTGGAAAGGATGCACCGAGGGGGCAAAAAAAAAAGAAGGAAGCGAGCCACAAGTAGAGTTAAGGACGTCGGATAAAGCGCCCGGGTGGCGGTGGGGGCACAACGAACGCACGCGTATTCAGTCTGTTGTGGAAAGGCGAAGGCGGAGACTTAGAGTACGCCCGAGCGTTTGATGTTCGCTGTCTCCACCTTTTTCCCATCTTCGCTCCTCTTTTTTCGACGCTCGTCCTTTTCACGCTTTTTTTGTTCTTCCGCTTCCCTGCCCCCTCTTCCGCGGCCGCAAACTTTAAATCAAAGTCTTTAAAGAGTCCACGGCGGAGATCATATTCACGGTTAAACGGTCAAGGCGACAGTCGTAAGGGAGATTGAAGACCGAGCGAAAAAGGGAGGCGGGGAGAAAACGAGCGCGTTGATGTGTTTAACAAAAAAAGAGAGGGAAGAGGGAGAATGACGAATAATAGGGGGGATCTTTTGAGTCTGGAAATTACGAACTTTTTTATCGCGGCGAAATTATGCGTAAATATACGTGTATTTTTGAGGAAGAAGCACAAAGCACGAAGCGACAGATTTTTTTCTGAACGGAAGAGCGAGTTTACTCGGTACGAGCGTCCTCGAATAAATTTTTGCCAGTTAGCTTCCAAACACATAAATCAGATGGCATCTCGCGCTGCTTCTCCCCGCTGCACGGCGATAAAAAAAGATCGCATTATTAAAAAGTGTCTTTCAATCTCGCGACAAATAATATAAACGTGTTACTCTGACTAAACAGCTGCATTTGTAAGAAATTGCGCATATTTTTCCATCATATTGTTTGTGCGTCGTTTATTATTAATACTCTTAGAAAAAGCGGCGTCTAAATATTTTGTAAGAGATTGTCGTTTTTTTTTAACAAGATTTTAATTAAAAAGCTTAATTACTGTTTCTCGTAGAATATTTATTCAGGAAGAAAGAGGCTTTAGTTGTTATTATTGAATACTTCTTTTTGGAATGAAATGTAAAGTGAATATAAAGATTTTTATTAAAAAATTTCTTAATTAATTTTTTATGACTCTTAATTTTATTTTCCATTTTTTTGAAAACTCCGAATGGTGTATCAATAATTAGGTCAAACTTTAGAATACGTACTGATTTGTATGTGTACATACGTACGTTCATACACCTAATAATTATTTATTTAGCATCTGTTTAAATGCAGTGAATACCGTAATGTAAAATAGATGCTAAATAAATATTAATCAGATTATTTTATTCTGCTTCGACCGATAAGAAAATAAATACGTTGATCAATTTAATAAATGTTATTTATTTACAGATATATTTAACAATAGTTATTACTTAATTATTCTAACATTAAAAAAGTATCGTTAAGATTCATACAAAATTCAAATTGAATGGTATTTATAATACGAATTAAATGTTTGTTAAATAAAAGACTTACTACATTTCCAAATTATTCAAGCATATTGTTGTCCGAGTAAAGCAAAAATTTACCGCATAAAAATGAAAAATAAATTAACGTATACCCCAAACCGCCGCAGCGTTATAATCCAGCCCTAAAAACACAAATATCGCTAAAAAATTTATAGTTTAATCATAAAATCGAGTAGACCGAACGACATTAAAAATTCGTGAGCGAGAAGGGAGAGAGGAGAGAGAAAAAAAAGGCGGACGCGCGACAGCCGGCACCGAGCGAGAGTCGGAGAAGGTGGGCGAAAGAGAGGGAGCTAGGCCGCGGCAGAGTAATGGTTATTGTTCGGGAATAATGGAGCTCTGGGCTTTTTTAGCGGCGCGAGGCAGTGCGAGAGGGAAACGAGCGTATGCTTCAACGTCTTGCTTTTATCATCGATATGGTGGCCGCACGCGCGCCGGCGGTCGACCCTCCATACCCGCGCGCTGAAATATCGCGCCGCGACGTCTTCACTGAGCTAATATTTTATTAGGGCCATGGGGCAGAAATTATTATCCCGCGGATCGATCCGGACGGGGGCTTTTTGCCCGCTTTTATTGCCCTGCGAGCGCTTAAAATTCAAGGCGCGTCGCTGGCTGGAACTCGCATTACGCGCTAAGACCCCTGTCGAACTCCGGCCGTTTTGTTATTTAAATTACTCATTTGACTTTATTTCCCCCGCCGAAAATGGCCAACGCATGGCCGAGCGAACCCTCGCGCTACTTTTTTTTCTTTCTTCCGGGATTAAACATTTTACAATTAGTTCACTCTGCGGTAAAGGGATTAGGTCTTAGGCAGTATTTGTTAATTGACATTTTTTATTATACGCACCTATCAACTATATTTTTAAGTGAACGTATTGAAGTGTGTTTCAAACTTTATTTTTAGGTTTGAAAAACTCTACGAAGACCTAAGACCTAATGCTATTAAACAAACAAGTATTAAGTAAACAAATGTTGGATACTGCATATCAAATTTTATATTTTTGAAATAATTTTTGTATTTTCCTTTAAAAATAGTTTTGAATATCGAATTTGTTAAAAAATAAAAATCTACTAAACTCGCAGAATTTTAAACCGAAGTGAAAAATATTTTTCAAAATTTCATCTGTAAAAATAATGCAACTGTTTTGTATCGTTCTCTGTTCTGTTCACATTTTTATGAAAAAAAAGTTGTTATTTATATTTCATTCGTCATCCGGTGTACTACATCTTTTTCTATAAAATATTTACAAGTAGATACGATATGTACTTTTTAATACATACTCATAATTTTTTTATATAAATGTAACATACATGGCACAAACACTACATTATTGTTTGCTATATATTACAAAAGATCGAGCGAGCGAATGAAAATTACTCGAGATAGAGGCATCGATTTTTATTCGTTGAACCTTGAGAGGAGGAGGTTTTTTGCGCAGTCGTCACCGAAGACCTCCATTAGACCGGCGCGGCATAACGGATATTTCGAGTCGCAGAAATGTATCCCTATCCCATTTTATGCGCTTCTTTTATCTTTCCTTCTTCTCCATTTTCTTCTATTCACGGAAAACACTAAAACCGTGGACGCCATTGTGCTTCCGCCCGTGTGATTGATTGTATACATAGACGAGGTACACTCGCGCGTCAAGTGAGCAGCACCGCATGTACACGTGTATCGAGCGATTTTCACCTTATCAACGCTCAGCCGTCAAACTTTGCAGCCACCCACCCGGATCCCCCCGCGCGTCGTTCGGTCGCTTAAAAATAGATATATCCGGTTACTTTAACAGTTTTGTTAATTACTGCTTAGCAGAACTACCAGGGAGGGTAGCTGATAGTAATCCTAACTACAAACTTAGTTTGACTTTAATGCTTGCCTTTTGTTCTCAGTAACCCGAGAGGACTCAGTTAACCTGTTTCCCCGCTACCGTTACTTAACGGATACTTAGTCGCGCGTTTCAACTTTGTTCGAGTCGTAGCGCCGGCGCGTGTTTGTACGTAAGAAAATCTGTTATCCGCACTTCGCTGAAAAACTTTCGTAAACGCTCATATCGAAATCTCAAAGGGACGTCGCCGGCAATTTCGGCGCGGGCTCGTCGAACTTTTCATAAGTTACCCACCCGAAACTTCCAAGACTGGGCGGCTGTGACAAAAATACAGAGCTTTTTCTTCATTAAACCGCCCCACGGCTAAATAAGCCTTTGTAAAGTAACATTTCTCAGTGCGAAAACTTATTTTTTTTTCACTTTGTCCTTTCTCTCGATTTTAAGAAATTAGTTTGTAGACTGGATCGTTGTTAATTCTTTACGAGAAAACTATAAAGGTCTTAAAATGTGTGTCTTAATTAACGTAATTTAATTAGATTTTTGCAAGTGGAGATATTTCAGAGTTTGTTTTTAAATATGCACAAGGCAAAATCGATAAGGTTGTTTAAAAGTTGTTTTCAAGTTTATCTTTCTCCATTAAAGGGGAACAGCAAAAGTTGTCACTTAAATACGACTAGCAAAGCAAATGTTATTCGAAAAATGAGTTATAAATCCATTTTGCTTATGTTATTTTTATAAGCACTTAAGTAATAAATAAGTCAACGATAAGCTGTAGAATCGGATTGCGCCTGACCACATCTAGGTTTTTCTACTTCGATTTATTTTAAACTGTATGGATGCCAGTAGCAATATTTAATGCAGCATCAGATATGTTTATAAAAATAATTAATTATCAGATCAAAAATTTATTATTTTTATAGGAAAAAGTGAAGTTTAAAATTAACCGCAGTAGTAAAAACAGTTATAGTCAGACACACGCGGATTCGATGTATTTAATAATTTTTTTCTTTCTATTAATTTCTTTTACTACAAATTTTTTACAATGTTTTATAAATTTAACTTGTTATTTACTTATTATTTAAGTATAATATGATTGGTGTCCATGAAGTTTAAAATAGATCGAAGTAGTAAAACCCATATCCGGTCAGACAGTATCAGTTTCTACTTATTTGAGGAATTCTTTCATTCTGTTTATTTTCATTACCCTTTTTTATTACCTTTTTTCATTAACTTTTTATATTTCAATTGATTTATTGTCTAAGTAGAGAAAACCAGATATAATCAGACAATAGTACAGTCTTTACGTCTTTAAGGGATGTACTATGGCATTTTAATATTTTATATTTCAATTAATAATATTTGTACGTAAAAAAACATTGTCATGAGAGTAACTGAACTTGCATTAAATATTGTGATTGATATCCAAACGTTTTAAAACATTTCTCAGTAGAAAAACCCAGATATGGTCAGACATGGCAGTTTCCATATCTTTGAAGAATGCTTTTACTCTTTTTGTTATTCTTCTAAGCTAAAAGTATAGAATATACAAAAGTATTCTATTATTTATTTAATAAATTTCTATTATTATCATAAGTTAAAAATTACAAAAAAATTGACATAAATGGTAATTGAAACGGAGTGCGTGATAATAGGACGAAATCAGTAACTCCTCTAACCATTTAGCTTCGCATTAAGAACACTACACTCTAATTAAACATATGAGTAAAGTTTCCACTTTAAAGGCCACCAAAGTTCTCGCCCTCACACATCAGCGACTCGCCGGGCAAAGCAAATGGTAAACAAACGGGATTAATAATTTCCCACCTCTGGCTCTCGGCCGACTCCTCTCCGTCCGACGCCTCCGCGCGCCGCTCCTCTCCCGCCCGCGGCGAATAAAAAGCTCGTAAAGCTCCCGGACCAACAATTTCAAAGCATCGAGCGCGCGCCTATTAGCCTCGTCGTCCCGCGCGCGGCGCCGTGGGGTAGGCCTATAAACGAGCGCGGAGAGGCGGCCTCGAAAAGCGCATAAACGGCGCGAGGCTGTCAAAGGAGCCGGGCGCGTTAAAATCGGTCGCGGATCCCCAGACGCGCGCCGAAGCCCGCGCTCGTTTTACAGCGGGCGCCCCATATAATCTTCCCGTTCCATCTATCGCCCGGGCTCCCGGGCGCCTCTCGTTCGCCAGTTCGCACTTACTTCACTTATCGCCTGCCGCTAGAGCGACTCGGGCTGCCGCGCGCGTTCACTCCGCTCCTCCGTCGGCTTTTTTTCGCTTTCTCTTTTAAATAAGAAAGGGAGCCGAGGGGAAATGATTATAAAAAGGAGCGGGAGATTGGAGAACTTTGAGGAAAATTCGAGGAGATGGAATTCCAAAATAGATGGGTTGAGAGGTGAACGCTGGGCGCGGGATTGATTAATATTACTTATTCAGGAAAGCGTAGGAGTGGAAATCTTTTTTTTTTTTTGTTCACCGATGTTTGTTGTAAGGATAATGGATGTAATCGAGTTTTATTTGCTTTAACGGTGCACTTATTTTCTGATAATGGGAGATGAAATATTTATGCGGAATATAGTGAAGTATAATAATAGATTGTGAAAAGAATTAATTTTTCATGAATTTTCAAGTGAATATTTCATACAATGGTTCCTAAAGCGGTATTTGCTTTATTTAATTTATGTATTTTGCACGGATATAAATCCATTGTTCTAAGAATTCCTAGTGCATTTGAAATTACCCACAGCTAAGATTTACTTTCGATATTTCGTTCTGATTATCACTCCCTGCCCAGTTTGGATTTTTAAATTATCCAGTCAATTATTTATGGTAAAATTTACTATAAATGATTGA
The DNA here is from genome assembly GCA_900480045.1 of Eurytoma adleriae. Lineage (NCBI taxonomy): Eukaryota > Metazoa > Arthropoda > Insecta > Hymenoptera > Eurytomidae > Eurytoma > Eurytoma adleriae. The sequence goes on along the minus strand of UXGC01000058.1, from coordinate 91,266 downwards.
TATTTCTTGTTTTTGATTTTAAATTAATAATTTAATTGATTTAATTAACTAATCTAATATTTTAATTTGAGAAAGTACCTGCTTTAGTATCTAATTATTTTTTATCAAAAACATATTCAATTTATTATACAAAAACTGCTTAAATATAGAAATGAACAATTACGTACCTTAATTTTTTCTAATAAAATTAAATATTATTTCGACATTTATACTTTCCAGCGACAACAATGGAAAGTCCCAAACACGATCGTACTTGGCTGCGAAAAACATCGAGCAACCCAAAGTTTGTATTTACCTTTATCAGCGCGAATTTTGTATAAAATTTTGCCGCGGTAGCGGCCGATCACTTTCCGAGCACGTAAACCATAGCCCGCCTCCTCCATCATCCCCGGAGCGATATCTCTCGCTCGCCGCGAACAATATAACATTAAAATGAAACACAAGTGAAAAGGAAAGAGAGCCCGAGCGGCAGAAATGAAAAAGGAGGGAAATCAAAGAACGATAACAGATGAAAAGGAGGCGAGCGAGCGAGATGTGAGATAAAGGCGATAAGACGTTGTGGGCGGGCGGCGGGGGGAGGGGGGGGACAAAGACGTAGAGATCTTCCAATTCTCGCGGAGTGCCACGTAGAGCTTTAACGATTATTGCCGCACCCCCCGGGCTCTATTTCTCTCTCTCTCCCTCCCTCCCCCTCGTTCTCCAGACTCTGTCTCTTGCAGCCGGCGAGGCTCCGCGGCACGGAGGACGACGGCGAATTGTCCCGGGACGCGCGCGTCTTCGGCTCCATAGAAATGGCGCGCTGAAGGGCCTTTGCGGCAATCTCGAGTGCCCCCCTCCCACCTCCCTCGCCGATGGCTCGTTTACGTCGTGAGCGCGAGCGCCTCGTCTTTTATTTGACGCCTCCCCCCCTCCGCCTCGCCGTCTTCTTAACTTCCGCCCCAACCTCCCGCTCGTCGGCTGGACCCTTTTTCGCAGCCTGTCGGCGACGCGCCCGCTCTCCTTTACAGGGGACGAATGTATGGTCTACCCCCCGCTTACATCTCGCGCGTCATTACTTTTCTAACTACCTGACCAATGAGGATCCTCTCCTTTGGCCTCTTGCAACTGCGCAGCGCCAGATGGTTATAGCTACTTCGCTCCTTTGTCGGGTCTCTTTCAGCCGCGCCTATTTATGCTCACCTAATTTACCGGTTTTTTTTATTTTTGCTTTGTTAAGTATATCGATCGTAATTTATTTGTGCGTTTATTTTTGGGGAATTTTATTTTGAATTAATAAGGTCGATCGATTTATTAAATTATTCAATTATAATTACTGGATGAACTTTATTTTGCATACGGTCAATTTGAATACGTGCGCGTGTTTATTTTAGCAGCATACGCTTGAAGTGCACAATAAAAGTAATTAAAATAATTAACCATGGGTGGACATAGTATTAAAATATGTCGCACATACGACGTATTAAAATATGAAAGTTAATGAGAGAGTTTATATTTATTTCAACATTATTTACAACAATATATTCCACGAATTAATATTAAATTATAGACATATTTTTGTTAATTTGGAATGATACTTCATTTTCGTAAATATTTGACAATATTAGCAACAATTAGCAAAGAAAAATATTTTAACAAAATAAAATTTTATAATAAATTGACATGTGTGTAAAACATTTAAGATAAGTAAACTGATCCTTAAAAGAACTAATCTACACTGCTACATTTATTTTACTAAAAGGATGTGGTAATCAAATTATTATTAAATAAATTAGTTTACATTATTGAGTCTTACATAAAAAATGCGTTATGCATTCTCATTTCCATGTACTTTAAAGAAGAGCAATAATATTTGGCCCCAAACTTTTATTGGAATATCGATTTACTTTTAATGAATTGGCTTACTTGGTATCAAACTCGGTGCATGCATTCAAACACATTTAGTTAGGAACTGAACTGAAATAACGACTCTAATTGAACAACTTCATTTTCTGTTCCTTACCATTTTTATTTAGTCTTCTTTCAAATCAAGTCCTTGTCTGACCAACTTTATTATTGATCCACTTATCAGTCGTATAATTTAGCTTGAGGAATTTCCAATTTTTCTTTTTGCCCGATAAGACGGAGGAATTTTAATCCAGAAACAAATATGGTTATCGAATCTCGTCAAACAACGTCGCGGGCGTACATTCGAAAAGTTTTTTTAAAAAATCTCCCGCGATCTCATAAATTTTCATTTCTCGGCGAAGGAAAGCGATTCCGAGAAATCCGACGATTAATTTCTCGCGATTTGAAATCCGATTTCGATGATAATGCCGGGTAATTCCCCGAGTCCGGGCGACTTTAGGTTCTCGCAGCCACTTTTCGTCGGACCAAAAGTTCTTTAATTGACAAGCCCTAAGTAACGCAGTAAATCCACCTAAAAATTTTCCTCCGAGATTCTCCGGGGCGATAGGATCGACAAAAGCGCCGGGAGTACCGGTGCCCCGAGACGAGCTAAAAAAGACCGATGAAGAAACGAAGTGAGAGGAGGTGCGGCGGCGGCGGGGGCCAGCAGGGGACGAGGTATAAAAAAAATGAGCGAACTAACAGGAACCCAGGGCTGTATATAGAGCCTCCGGTAAAAGAAAGTCCGGACCGACGAAGAAAAGCCAGCGAGGGACGAGGAGAGATAAATACTTTGAAGAACCGGGGGTAAAAAGAAAGTCCGCGGGTTCGCGCGCGCGTCGCTAAAGAGCAACGGGCAAGCGCGAAAAAGGAGGAAAAAGGAGGGCGGAGAATCCGGTTCCAGGTTACTTGAGATTCGTCGCGTCCGTGGAAGTTGCCCGCGCGAGCGCGCGACGCGATGCGGCGCGTCGGCCATTCAGAAAACTTTGCCGATGACCTCGTTCGTCGCCGCCGTCGTCCTCCCTCGCCGCGATGCGGAATCAAGCGGAAAGGCAACGCGACCCCCTCGCCCCCCCCCTCCGCTCCTCCCGCTCCTAGGGGCAAGTTATCGGCCAATCGGCGTGTTCGCCGAAAATCTCCCGGCGGCGCGTTCATCCTCTTCTTCCGACTGAATTTTCAAGGAGGGCTCGCGACCTCCGCTGTGTGCGGGCTAAATTCGAGCTACCCTGTCGTCGCCAAGGGGCCTCTCCCTGCCTCTTCCTTTCTTTCTCGTCTTTCATTTATTTCTCGGTTTTCTCTCGCCCCGGATTCGCCCGATCCTTCGTGTCGTTTTTTCGTGTTTGGCCGTGTGCACGCGGGCGACCCGAAAAAAGGATCTCCCGGACTGGGCGTATTGAGAAAATCGAGGCAAATTGAGGTCTCGTTCTGCCGTACTTCTTCAATATTTCTGCATCCAAGTGTTATGGATCGACGTAGTTCCAGTGCCTTGATTTTTCGCGCTGTATACCTTTTCTGTAGACTTTAATAATTTATTCATAAGCAATGATTAAAAAAATTAATAAATTATTTAAGGTTGTTATTATTATGTGTTTATTGCTCGATATTTATCAAATCTATAGTTCATCATATATTTCTAATGGATATTGCTTTCAGTGCAACTGTACTAAGGTCGTAAATTTCGACAATATGATATACGTAATTAGATTGAGAAGTTTTAGATCACACTAAGGAATAATATTTCAAGCGAAGCTGCTTTTATGACTAAAACAGATGTCCAATATCTAAAGTGGTAACTCGATAACTACAACAGTAGATTCGAAGGTCTGGAGCAATTCTATTATCACCATGGTATTTGATTTAATTCCCGCTATATGGAAATGCAAATCATCGACCAACAATTTACGACTTCGGGTACTTTCTTTATTGAGTCTAAGATTAAGTAACTTTTTATTGCTTTTGATCACCGTTTAATATTGCGAATTGCTAAAGCAAAATTCTATTATTTTAAATTCCAACAAAATGTTTAAAATTCTTCGCGGCACATAAACGATCTTTATAGATTCTATTTTGACGTAAATCTTATCCGACAATTCGAGCTGGGCGCGCAATATGTAAATAGCTGATAATCGAGTTTTCGAGCAATTTCCTCGAAAAATTTCGCCAGAATCTCTTTTAAAGTCAATTTCAAATTTATTTTATAGCTGGAAAAAAGTTAATGCCAGTTATAATGGACACGTTGACTGAAAGGGTTAAGCGTAAAAATTCTTCACGTAGACTCCCCCCACGCAATTTCTCGTTCCCCTGTGCCTATCCCATCGCTCACTCTTCCACCCCTTCCATTCCGCTCTCGGTTTCTCCCCTCACACCCCGCTTTCACCTCGCTTTTTCACATTTTTAATTGGTGTTTCACGTCAGTCACGGCTTGTCTACTGTCTTCGCCCGCCGTCGTCGTCGCACTTTTTTCTCTTTCGGTCTCCTTCTCTCTTTCTCTCTTTCTGTCCTTCCTTCTCTCTTTATCTTTATTTTTCGGACTTGTTCGCAAGCGGACTCGATCCTCGGATAACTTTTTTCTCCAGCGCAGGTTTCATCGGCACTCCTCTCTTCTTTCGCGACTTCGCACTTTGGCGCGCAAACTGCGTGCGCTGATTTAGATCGTAGAGAAGGATGGACGTGTAAGCTCGTTGACACGGATTTTTACACCGAGAACTCGGTAAAATATTCATTTTAGAACTCAAAAGAAGTAAATTGAGGGGTGGAGGAGCTTTTTCCGTCTCTCATTGTCCCTTGCGATTACTAAATCAATTCAGCGCCTTTGTGCGATCTTTCATTGAGCTACCAATGCATTAGTAATGACAAGTCGTCAAAATGCATTTTTAACTGCAGGAATATTCCGATGCCTCAAACGTCCTCCGATGGAGCCTATCTGAAATGTAAAGGTAAAAGATAAATACAATAATCATGGTGAAGTTGTATTTTAATAATTAAAATGTACGCAGCTGTATGTATAGTCATTGAGCTTGGAAAAATAATACATGAAATGGATAGGGGAAAGCGAACTTTAATGGGTCGAGGGGTAAACGGAACAGTAGGGTACAATGACACACTACGTTAAAAGCCTTCCATTATCGATGTGATAAAAATTTTTAATTTTTTTTTTAATTTTTGGAAATTTATTCTTAATGATTTTTTAATAAAATCATTGAAAATTAAATATTTGTACTGCTTGCATGTAAATGAAAACTTTCGCAATTATTTATTATTTGACTAAAAATAATATATATGGTTATTAATATTGTAGTTACTCATAAATGATCTGGTTCAACAGAACATACACGTATTTAGCAATATTAGTTACATAATTAAATTTATTTTAATTGATATTGCATGCTCATTTAATGAAATTATTTATCTTGGTCCAAGCATAACTGTATATGTACTTGTATGGGTAAAAATAAAACTCTTTAATATTATATGCTTTAATCCAGGAATAAATTAAGCTCCATCTATTCATGGATTGATTAAATTCTTGAAATTAATCGATCAAAGTAATAAATATAAATCTCAAATGACATCTGCATTATAATTAAAACTCCAGTCACAATAATTTTAATGACGTATATCAACATTTTAAGCTCATGATAAATCAGATTTAAATTCCCTCGGACTCACAAAAATAGTAAACTTATTGTGGACAGATCGATAATTCAATATATTTTCAATAAGCCCAATAGCAAAAAGACGCAGGGGTAAAAGCACGTGAAAAAGGGTAAAGCTCCATCGAGAGAGAAGAGAAAGAGAGAGAAAAAAGTGATAGGGAAGAAAGCTGCGGACAAATCCAGCGGAAAACCCGCAGAAAGCAGCGTCATCCCCGGCGCGGAGAAATAACCTCGAGGCACCAGCTCTCCGCTGCAGTGCCCCCGCCTATACGGGATCCTCCCTCTAATTGGTTTTAACGAAGTATCAGTCGCGCGTGTTGACCGAGAGTAAGGCGGCGCAAAAGGAAAAAAACAAGCCCGACCGCCGCCGCGGCCCACATTGTTATCGGCGCCGCGACCGCGGTATCTTACGCAGGCACGAGGCGCTCCGCGTACCTCTCTCTCGCTGTGTGTACACGGTGGCCCGTATTTGCGCGAAAAGGAGAGGCCACCCGCCCGTCTCTCTCTCTCTTTTTATCCCGGCGCTCGCTCATCGGCCAAAGGGCAGGCTTCAACACGCGCGGCGCTAAGTCCAGATGGAAGAAAAATATTATTCGCCGGCGGAGCCTTTTATCGGGAAATCTATTTTTCAGAGTTATTATCTCGAGGCCGCGGCGCGCCGCTGCGCGGGAAATAGCCTCGATAACTGGCCGCCCGCTGGCCCCGAGGAGAGCGAGCGAGACGGAGAGACGGGAGAAATATGGAAAAGGCCGCGCCGGGGGATAAAGAGGGAGCTCGCGCGGGCCGACGAGGGAAAGAGATACGCGCGTGTGGGGGGGAAGGGCGAGCAGGAGGATCGGAATGTAGGGCAGAGGAGCGCGCGGGTGGAGACGATTCGAGTGCAAAAAAATATTGAAGCTAAAACAGGGAAAACAGATAAAGCGAGCACTGCGAGAAAAAGAGGCTCAAACGGGATTGACGCCGGAGTAGAGCGCGAATAAATAGTCACCGACTTTCCGGAGGCTTCCAGAAGTGAAACGCGCACACTTTTTTGTTGTTCTTTTTTGGAAAATGTAATTCCGAGTGACCAATCAGTGCTGCCGTTTAATTAAATGTCGCAGAAGTTCATCTATGGTACCAAGTTCAATATCAAAAGTTCATCGATATAAGTAGATATTAAATTTTGCTCTTTAACTTTATTAAATCTTCGCGTCGCCTTTCATACACTGAGAAATCCACTTGAGTGGAAATTGTAAACTAGTTAGCAAAAACTACTAATTTACTCGGTAAAGTGATACACACTACAAGAAGGAAAATGTTTACCAATTAACTTGTAATTTTTTCTAATCTAGTCTGATACCATTTTACTATGTACAGATAATTTTTGCCAAGTATTTATTAATAAACAATAAATCTAAGTGCTTTCCACAAGTAAAGTTTAACCAATTAGTACATTCTTAAAAGTAAATTCTAAAATTCTTTAAAGTTGTTTTTATAAAAACTTATTATTGTTTTCGTGCAGTGTATTTATTTTTTGTACAAAAAATATCAACATTAACGCACACCGCAGAAAACAAAGAAATTGCTTTTACTCCAAAAAAGATGTAGAAGTCAAGATACACGCTTTTAAGAGGGTAGTTTTTCAAAGTTAAACCTCTTGTTTACTCGAACAGTCGTAATTTTGCGTAACTAATTAAATGTAACGTTAGAAAATCAGACACAGCCAGTAACTGAATACGAGTGAAGTGGCGAAAGAAGCAAAAACGGGAAAGGTGACGCTCGGGGTTACGAAAGAAACACAGAGAGACCGGGAGACAGCGAGATGTGTACAAATAGGGGGAGAAGAAAGGAAGAGAGAGGGGGGGGCCGGGAGAGGAAAAGTGGTTACGGCGATACGCGTACACAGCCGCTCGGGTATACCTATACGCGGCGTAGACACGGGAGAAAATGCGCTTTTCACTGGTTCGGGCGATACCGGGGCGAAATCGAGGGGGCCGCTTAGGACAATTACGCCTTGATTCGGAAGATATCGCGCTTACCCGGGGAAAACCTTGGCCTTTTATTTTCCGGTCGTATACGCGGCCTGGCTTCGCATCCGGCCGACGAAAATACAAGGGAGCGAGCTGCGTGCGAATCCGAGGACCGCAGGGGACTGGAAGGGGCCACGGTTGATACGTTATTTTTATCAACGCGATTGGGTCGGATTAATTGAGAGGGCGCATTTTTTACAGCTTTGCGAGGACAGCTTAAGGAATTCAATTTATCGCCGGTAAAATGAGGAGGGACGATTTAAGCTCCCGCATCGATCGATTCCGCCAAGGAATTATGTCGAAGTGATTTTTCTTTGTATTATATAAATCGACGAAACAAAGTTTCGGCTGTAAGAGATTTTTCGATAAGGAAAACTATAATTGCACCCGGTAATGCGAGGCATAAAGTAGATAAACTTGGAAATATATTGGAGTATTTACTTAAGTTTTCGAGTAATTTATTGTGTGAATAAGCAATTAGTGCGAGTAAATAATTCATGCGTTATTTTAAATAAATAGACTTTGAAGTGAAAACTTGATAGTTATATAACTGTTTGAGTTCATACAGTATATCAAACGGTTAATTATCTAAGCACTAAATAACAAAATATTTATAGCATTTAAGTACTTCAAAAAGTTGTATAACATTATTAATTTTTACAACCTTTTTATTCTTCAAGAATTGTTATAACAATGTAAATATTCTTCAAAAGTTTCATAAAAGTTGGAAAAAAGTCAACTACCGATGTGTTAATAAAAGCGACTTCAACGCTTATAATAGAATGCTTCGGAGTAAATTTTCAATTTAAGTTAAAATACTTTCGTTTGTAGATGCTATTTCATCTCGCTGAACGTCGACTTTATCGCATAATCCATTATACATGATCAGTAAAGCCTTATTCGGTAAAGAAATTTCTTCTCTTTAAAAGCATGTCAACTTGCAATTTTGTTTAATGTTACTTTGCTTTGTATAATGCCGAGAAAAGTTCTGATGGCAAATTTAAGCGAAACATTACAGACGCAAAAACGATTTACATTTATGTTTTAAAACATTGTTGTTTTGAAGGTAACATTTTCTTTTGTTATAATTTGAAAATTGACACAAAACCTACAATAAACTCCTGAGAGAAGGTATGGGAACGAGTGGAACTGAATATCTATTTACAACCAAAAAAATTATAGTAATTTTCATCGAAGTTATAATCATAATCGAATGGTTAAAAAATTTGACCTTTTTTTTTAAGGTTTTACTTAAGTTAATATAAAACGGATTATATTATACGGTAAAGTCGACGTTGCAAGAGTTGATCTACAAACGAAAATTTCTCATCGTGTACAATGAAAAACTCGTTAATGATCACTGAACATCAACGCCACGTAAAACACTCCGTGGATTTTTAATTTAATCGCTATTATTAATACGACTATTGACGACAAGCGAACCTTTTTATAAACGCGAATTCCCCCAACTGAATTACCAGCGAAACCGCGCGTCAACAAAAGCCGCGAATGCGCTCGGGGGTACGGACTCCGCGGGAGTTCGCGCGGGGTGAAAACGGGGTGCCTCGCGGCCGAGCGCACCCAGTAGCGGTGGGAAACTTTTCTCGCTAAAAATTATCCTCGAACGGAGCGGCGCTCCAATTGAAAGGGAAACTTCGAAAAGGGCCGTCGGTCATTAAGCGGGCGGCCGAATTATCCCGCGCGACTTTAAATGCGCGCCCCTCACAATCCGCGCGGCGCAGCCCTGTTTACCCGCAATCGGGGCACGAATGCGGACGAGCATAATGGAATTTCTCTCGCGGCGCGCGCGCGCGTCTTTACGAAGCGATGCTGCTCCATTACGCGGCGGGGGAGAAAAAAAAAGGAAGAGGCGCGCGCGGAGACGAGCCGTGCAAAGAGACGCAAAATAAGGTACACGAGGGAAAGAGAGAGAGATGAGCGGGGCTAAGTGATTTCGAAGGCATTCGCTCGAAAATTTCTTCGCCGCTAATGAAATACATCTTTCAAGCCGGGCTGCGCGCGACTGCACAAAGAAAAGGATCCGCGTCTCTCTTCCTCCCTCTCCCGCGCCCCTTTCTTTCGGCTCCTCTTTGTTTTTCCATTTCTCCAGCGTGTTTGTTACTCTGTCCCTTTTTCCCCGTGCTTTCGCGCGCCGCCGCCGCTGCTTAACGAAGCGGCCGCCCGAGGAAGAGAGACGGAGGGGAGACAAAGGAGTACGACGACAATTTTGCCGTAAGATTCTCTCGCGAAGCTGCAGCGGCGCGCATAATTATTTATATAAAGAGACGGACAGAAAATAAAGAAACGCGAGAGCCGGGGGGACGGCAGAACGGGTTAAGATATTCATAAAGACGGGAAAGAGAAGGAGACACGGGAAGGAAAATATAGAAGTCGGTACTGTGAAAGAATGTCTCGCTTGGATTTATATATATACATACAATCCATCCTTGGCTGAGCCAGCTATAAGGAAAGCCGGCGCAAGGAGACGGAGAAGGAAGGAAGGCGGAGGAAAAAGGAGGCGTGGAGAACGGAACCAGGAAACTTTTTCAGGTATTAAATCCGTGGAAGCGATATTCAAATTGCGTCCTCGAGTCTCTTACTTCCCAGCGTCTCTCGCTTTCTCCTTTGCTCTCCCCTTAAATTTGTATATATCTATATAAGGGGCGAGTTTTCCGCGTGAAGAGCGGGTGGAAAACGCGGAAAAAATGAGGAGGTGACGCGCGCGCGCGCGCGCGAACGCGAGAAGAGAAAGTTGGACGGCGGTGCGAGAGACAGATAAAGAAATGATGGAGGAGAAAATTAGGGTGCGATGAGGAGGGCGCGCGGGCACTACGCTCGAGAGGAAAGTAGGAGAAGAAGGAGGGCCACGGACCTAGTCGAGAGGCGCGAGAGCTAGAATTATGGCTGATTTCGGAAAAGAAGACATTTTTTATGAGAAGCGAAAGGCACTTGCAAAGGCTAAAGAAGGATGAACTGGGCTTCTCCATTCTTTAATTGGAAATTTAACTTGCTTAATGGGCGCTCGAGTTTACGTTTTAAAACCTTAAATCCAGGAATGTAATATTTAAAAAAATAAGATACTTGCAGGTTGTTGAAGCGATAGTAAAAATGTAAATGTAAGCATTAAAGGGAATTATGTAGGAAAGCATTACGAAGCAAAAATATAGAAATGGAATTCAGATACTTAAAGTAAAATAAAGGAACTACAATCTACAATAAAATGAAGAAATGATTCGATTTAATGTAAGAATGAAGAACGCGGATATAACACCCAGGGAAGAGAAAAGCTACGTATTCGTATCACGAAAGAAGCTTTTATCTCATTTTTTAAAATAATAAATTGAAAGCTGAAAGGAATGGAAAATGGTATAAACTCAACTATAAGTCAAATGGAAACTTTTGAGTTAGGGAATTACAAGGGCCGCTTCGTTGAATTTCAACCTCCGCCACGGCGCGCGTATACAATTTCAAATGTATAGGAAACTGGAGCATTTAATCTCAAGCCGAAGCCGATTTATTCGTAAATTGCAACAATACTTTTTCTTTAACGAACGGCGAAAGTTGAAGTTCCCATTGGCAGAATACTTCGTGCGGGTCCTGTAAAACGAATTTCTCGCAAAGTACGTGTTACAGCGAAATGGGGAAAAATGAAATTTGCCAAGTGCCGCGTATGCAACATAACGTGCTTAATTACGACGGTGGTAAGATTCTGCGAAAACTAATTCCGGGCTTAAAATTTAAACTTGAATTTAAACTGAAATTTAAATACAGATTAAGGCTATACAATTAGGAGAATTACGAGAATTGCCTTTTATTAATTATGTGTCGTGACCTAGTAACCTATGTTAACACTAGACGGAACCAAATTGTGTTTTTATGGACAGTGTTTTTAAGTGTAAATTTGATTGTAAAATTCTTCAAATTATATTATTAAATTTGTAGAATATTTATGTTCACGATGGATGAGAGATAATTAACGCATATAAAATATTCGAATAACAATGCACTTTTAGAAATCTACATATTGGAAACTGTGCATATACATGCGATTTATGCGAAAAGGTAAACAATTTCATATATTTGCCTTGATTTTCACATTATTAGCTTTTACGAGATTAAAATTTATGTTACACATGAATATTCCTTGATTTCGCTAAATTAAACCACAACCACTTTATAACGCATAAACACTTTTGTTTACAAAAACGGACATACTGCATTTTTTGGAATACTGCCATTTATAAATAATCGCTTAACGTTTGTTTGCAAAAAATAAACTTTTAAATGTCCGCCCCGAATTTCGCGCGTTAATCGCCTCCACTGAGTTTTACAATATTCATTGGGCAAAATACAAATGTTGCTCGAATTTGTTTTTTTCTCGCCCGCGGAATCCGCAGCGTGTACGTTTTTAAAAATCCATTCCAACCGGTCGAACGCAAGTGCATCGCAATCAGCCCGGAAATTCGGGATATTTTGCGTTGTGCCGAATGCACATGCACGCGGGCGGCGGCGTAACCGACGCAATTCCGGCCGCGCGATCTTCGCCGGAAATTTTCGTCGGGTATACACACAGCAGCGGAAGATTTGCAAATGGAAGCGGCTAATAAAAAAAGAAGGGCCAGCAAGCCTCAAGACCGAAGGGGAGGGATGATAATTAAAAAGGAAGACTTTGGGCACCGGCGAAAGAGTGCGAAAAGGGAAAGATTAATTAGGGTGAGGTGGTTCTGCGGGAGAGGGGGTGGGTGGGAGGTAGAAAGAGGGTCGAGCGCGCAAAGTGGCGAAAATCTTAATGCGACCGCGAGAGGGGGCGGCCCGAATCGCAGACTTTTGAAATACTGCTTCGGTGCTTGCCGATGAGAATCCGTTAAATAATCGCCGCGAAATTACTTCTCGTTCCGGGGGGTGCGCTCGCGCTCGTTATCATCCCGCCGGTAGCTCCTTCGGAGCGGCGAGAGAAAAGAAATCGAGAAATTGCACTCGGGGAAAAATGGAGGCGAGTCTTGCTTAGTGCTCGCGCGCGCCCTGATATTCTCGGTCGCCTTCGCCTACTTTTGCTACTTTTTACATTTCGTGTATATCTCCTTTACGGCTTTTTGTTCTCGGCCATTCATTCCTTCCCCTTTTTTGCACTCCCACGCCGCCGCTCATCCCGGCTACTTTTATTTTTTCCCGTGTACGTGTACGTACATACACCTCTCCTTCCTTTTCATGCACCTGTTTTCGCCTCGTTATTTTGCGCTTCTTTTTTTTGCCGGCCTCCTTTTTTTTTTGCTGTTATCTCAACCGAATCCCCCCCTTTTTTTCGTAAGCGCGCGCGCACGCGAGCTTATTGCGAAGTAATGCGCGGAAGGTATACGGACACGCGCGCGCCGAGCTTTTACTTTTGTCGTAATGCCCGTGAAAGCTTAGGCGGACACTCGGAAGTTCATGGGGGATTAAGGAAAGAGATCAGCGGAGAGCAGCGGTCGCTCGTTGAATCGAGTGGCCACCGATATTTTTCCCATCCACTCGAGGGGTCGCCGCCGCCCCTCGGCTTCTTTATTTTCTTGCTTCGCGAAATTTTTAATGGAAACGAGAGAGCGTGTAATCTTCTGAGAATGAAGCTGGAAAAAAGTCCCTTTTTGTTCGCGCGCAGCCCGCGATGCAAGTAAGTAGATAAAAGTGGCGAGCGCTTGCCCATTTTCCTTTTATTCTGCTGTTTTTAGCATTTCATTTTTACAATTATGGACACTTCTTTTATGTATTATTCCTTCTGCAAGAATCCTTTATCACAATCCTGTGGCTTTCTGGTGAAAAGGCCATTTTCAAAATTTTTTTCCGACCAATTTGAGTTTCGAATTTTTTTTGCGCCCTTTTAGGGTGGAAAAAGCGTTTGCAAAATCACTTTTCCGGGAACAAAAGTGCATTTTTGAGGTTTTTTTTTCAAGAAAATTTAGCTTTTAAAACAAACATGGTATAGTTATGTCTTTATTCAGGGAACAATGCAGTTCAGTTGTGCCTTTTATTGTTAGTTATGCCTTCCTGCCGTGAAGTTTAATAGAATCAGTTCAAACCAATAACAATAAACTAGTAACATTATTGAAAAGTATTTAATTATAATTATTAGTACCGACTAATATATAATTTTTGAGCATGATATTAAGCAAATTTTTCTTTGTTGTGATAGTCTCTAAGTCAACAGTTGCCTTTAAAAAAATGTAATACTCCGTCAAGAGACACCCCTGCACATATATCCACGTGAACGAACATGCAATTCATAGCGCAGTAGCAATTCTCAGGCACCGAAGCACTCATAACTTGACTTTATTTCACTGTCACCTCTCTCGAGCTTAAACAACGTGCACGTATTTATCTTTAAGTTCAGTTTTTCCATACATTTCTTTTGAACGTGTCAGTTTTACTTTACATAAGGCATACAATAAAAGTATCAATATAAGAATAACAATTGAAATATTGTTTACTTAACGTTATGAATTATTAATTACATTTGCACAAAGTTTTGAAAAAGCTCCTAGAGTAGAACTATAAAATCTTACCTGAATTGTTTTGTAACTCCTCAAACAAACTGGGTGTCAAGTTATTATTTAATGGTAACTGCCGAATTCACCGCCTAGAAACTTTGTTAATTTTACTTCAAGTTTCGGTAATTTCAACTGTAAGGTATACACTGGAGATCCAGGTTTCCATAACGAAATATTTCCACATTATAAGTTTACTATCAAACGAGACATTTGCCAAAATTATTATGTGCTTAATATGATGAATTGCAGTCAGTCAATAAAAAATCGCTGCAAACTGTATTGACACCAAGTTTATTCATAGAAAACAGTGTATTTATAAATTTCGAATTGTTTATACGTAACAAAATTTATATAAAAAAAATAATATTATTATATAGTCTGATTGAATGATTTACAATGTTTCTAAACATTCTCCTTTTATTTCGTCATTTTGCGGATATAAAATCTTTCTCTACGAAAATTAAAAATCATCAAAGTCAACGACCCTTCACCAATTAAACTAAAAAAAAAGTCTCCACGTAACAAACAAAGATATCATCGAATCCCGAAGAATAGTTATCCAGAGCAAATCGACGAATGCACTCGTTCGCGCGGCTGCTTGCCGCAGAGGAATCTTTCGCACCGGCACCCGGCGCTCATCGGGGCCGGGCTATAATGATTTTCAGGGGAGCAGTGGGCGAGAGCACTCGTTCGCCGGGCGATCGAGCGACGCTCGCGCGCGCAAGGAGCTGCCGCAATTAAATTTTAATTAGAATCGTGCGAGCCGCGCTCCATCGGCTACGGCCGGTGGCGCGGCTTGCGGTCTCCTGCGTTACCCCCTCCCCCCTGGCTTAATCTCGTGAAAATGCGAAATCCACGGGGGGTACGGGGCGGCGATTTGCCGCGCGGCCGCGTTGCGCCTTCAATATTTAAGCGCGGTGGCGCTCGGCCAGACACTCGCCCGCGGAGCGCCTCCTGGCCTCGATCTCGCGTTCTTTCGATCTCCATATACTCGATCTCCCGTTTCCGGGACGGGCGCAGCTCGCCTGGCCGGCCCCTCATCCCTCTTTTATGCCCCGCTGCCTTATTTACGGCCGCGAGCCCCCGCGTTCATTAAAGCGAGCCGCGTGCGCGTGCAGCGAACTTCTCGCGGACGACTTTTTTTTTTTGCCTCGTTCGACGACTCCTGTTTTAATGAGATTCTCTTTGCAATTACTTATACGTTTCGCTCGGCGACTTTAATATTGACGAGGTGACCGGCGTTCGTTTTTGTAGCTCGAGTGCGAATATTCTACGGTCTTTGGTACTTTGACGAATTTCGTGCTAAAAGCGTCTGTCATTTTTTTTTTAAACCGCAATGAATTGAAAAACACTGACAATTACCCTGGCCTGGGCTTTCTCACAGAAATTAAATATTTACAAAAACATTTTTATGTATAGACATTTTTAAAATAAATACTCTCTAGAATTCTGAACCTTATAATTTCTTCATGAAATTGAAGCTCAAGTTACACTGCATTAAAATTGATCTAGAGATAGCGCGCATTAAAATTGAGCTGGAGATTCTATTTGAAGGTGGCGATTTCTCATATTTTTACTCTCTTAAGTAAAGAACGTCATATTTAGCAAACGTAAAAAAATATCTCCACTTAATCAACCTGCAAGAAAATGGGACGCACTTGAAAAAAAAAAGAATTGCCATCATTTGATCAATTGATGAAAACAAATTCAATGTTTCAATAAGATTGTACGTGAACAATTACTTGAAAAAAGAAGATACTTACAGACTTTAATTTTTATTAAAAGCAATTTTTATTCTCTATTGCATTAAAATTTACATCTTCTGTTAATTTTTTCTTAAGCTTGCCGTAACATTACCTTTGTAATACAATTCCCGCAAAAAATTCAGAATATCGTTACTGCAGGAGTAAAAAAAAATATTCGCGAAGAATATTTCGCAGTTTTTATTTTCTTAAAAATTGCGAGCGAACAAAATTCAAAATGAAAACCCACCGTGGCCCCATTCCCACCCACTCGTCCGTATACGATGGCTGGAAAAATAGTTGTTCATTTTCTTCTTTTCCTTAGCGTTTTGTCCGTTTTCACTTTAACGCCTCTATAGATCCGCCCTCCTCGCGCAGCCGTGTTAAAAAGTTTTAACGCTCAACTGTCTTTGCCGCCCAGCAGTTTATATATTTTTTTCCCACCCACCCGACTCCTCGGTCGCTTTTGCCGCGCCCGCGGAGCCTCGGCGTACACCGACGAGTAGGTGCGCGCACGCCGGGCTCTTTGTTAGTGGTCGCATAATACGCGCACCGAGCTGCAAGTCACATGCGCGGACGTAAATATAAGAACGGGACACCCTCTGTCGTTTTTTCTTTTTTTTTCAACCACCCCATCCCTCTTTGTCTGTACCTCTCATTTCTTGCATTCACATACGCGCTTATCCCCGCGTATTATACCCCATAATTCTGGGCGGCGCGGCGGCAGCGCCGAGTGCGTTTTTCAGCCGCGCGCACGTGTGAGTTTTATTATTATTTGCCGGTCCCGCGGCTCCTCCTTTCCTCGACTTTTATTATTCCTCGGCCGCGCGCGCGGCGCCGTTTCGCCGACGGGCCGCGCGCGCGAACCTCCCCCCGCAGCAAAAAGGCTCGCGGGAGATTTATGCGCGGCGGCGCTTCCCTCTTCTTACGTATTTCGCCAGGCGTGAAACTTTGTCCCGTAATTTGGCAGCCCGGCCGATGATCTCGCAGTTTTATTGCGCCGGCCACCCCTCGCCCCGCTTTTTAATTATAACGCCTCGGACGTTTTCTATTCGGAGCTTATTTATTTTTTTTCAAGCTGGGCACTGCCCAGTTTTCCACACCGCTCGAGGGCAAAATTAATATTTACCCGGTTGAAAGATGAGCCAGTCTAGAAATTATCACGTCGATCGTATTGGAATCTACTTTCCGGATATTATAAGGTTTAAGATTACAATTGAATGAAATGATTGATTAAAGGGAATTTAATTTTGAATTACGCGAATGTTTCTTGTGCAATAAAGCAGATATTTCAGGAGGAGAATTATTAAGACGGTCGTAGAAAGCTAGTTTATATTAGGACCATTAGCTGGGACTTTAAGGAAACCTGCAAACTATTGCGATAGTACAGTGGTTTACAGTGCACAAGTCGCGATCCTAAAGCATTAAGTAACTCCCTTCATTTTGCGTCTAACGATTGTTAATATAAATGTCCTTACGTTACTCTTAATGACCTCGACAAGTTAACATTTACAAATAAAATAAAAATGAAGGAATTTCCGCTGTAAAAATTATAGTCGCGATTTTATTGAACAAGAAATCATAAATAGTGCAGTATTTCGGTAGTCCCTAAATTGTTTTTCTTGGCGGAGAATACAGCGTAGACGTGTACTTTTAATATTCACAAGTAGAACTTCCGAAGTATTTGACCTCAAAAATGTTTGAAATTCTTTTTTGCCTTCTTTCGGAAAACGTCAAAATTAAGAAAATTTAAATGAGATAAACATGCCGCGCATACCCCAGCAAAAGTATTCGAAGTAAAGCGAAAACTTTCGAGAGGACTCAATATCCGGAAAGTTATTCAGAGACTACTTTTTCGACCAGTTTTGGTTGAGATATAAGCAACTTAAAATATTGTCAAAAACTGCGCTCGATTTAATATTCCCGGTTTATTATTCTGTCGTTAAAAATCTTAACAAAAAAAACGGATAAGTTTTTATTCCATTGCAATTGAATTTTTTCCAACTTCGTTTCGCACGTTATAAATTGAATGACACAACCGCAGTGTAACCGGACAGTTTGGCTCGCTTTAAAACTAAGCTCGTAACATTATCCCCCGCCGTAACGAATATCTGATACACTATCGAATTCCCTAAGTCGAATAACACTTAAAGTCTCATTTCGTATTTGCCAGATATTTACGAATCCAGCGCCGAGTGCGTCGCGATTTGGCGAGCGCGCACGCGAACTGGGTCAACTACTTCCCGATGAAAATTAAAGCCCGGCCGCGGTATCACAATAAGAGCGAGAAAAATACGCGCGCGCGCGGCGGAAGCGGGGCAACGCGACGTCGACAACAAAAAAAAAACAATCAGAAATGAAAGCGCGTCACTCTCCCGATTACAGCTCGATCTTCCCCGGGAGTGCCCGAGCCGCGAGGGCCACTCGAGCGGAGCGCTTGCGGATAGTTAACGCGGCCCGTCCCGCACGGTACACATAAATAGTTCGGCGCGCGCGTCAGTGGCCGCATAGAAATCTTATCATCGGCCGTCACCGGGGGACCTCGAGTGCCAGGTAAACAGTGCCCGATCTGAGATTTCCCAGGCGGGATGGAGCAGCAGTCCGCGCGCGCGAGTTTCCTTTCGCCCCTGGACCGAACTGTCCCTGCGCCGCCGGCAAACACGTACGCCGGGAGCGTTAAACGACGTCCGAGCGAGAGGAGGGACGGAAAAAAGGGAGACGGACACATCGCGCGTCCCCGAAGAGATTCGCCCTCCCCTTCTGAAGTCGAATGAAGAGGAGACGGGAGCGGGTGGATCGGGGAAAAGGTCTTTCCAGCGGTCCTTTTTTTTCGAATCCGCTGAGAGACAAGATCGTATTGCCCGGACGAAATTCGGCCGGGCTACTACGTTACCGGTGTAATGTGACTTGGGCGTCTGCGCCACATCGACCCCTTTCCGTGTTCCGCCCCGCAAGAGGAAAGTTACTCTGCTGCGTCAATGCTGGCCGCGGTGCTTTTCACTCTTCGTATTTGCTTGCCCGCGGAGCCGCGGTGCGTGGCTTTTATGATTTTTGAGGCTCCCCTGGCAAACAGTTTCGAAATCGCGAGAAATAATATCATTTTTTTTTACTTTTTTCCTCGTACTGGTACACATATTTAGTTTGATTTAAAAAAAAATAATAATATTTGTTTAATATAAGTTTCTATTAAATGGACAAATATATTATCATTTTCTCATATAGAGATTTTATCTTTATTATAGGTGGCTTTTAAATACACACACACATACACATCAGATTTGAAAGACTGATTCAAACCTATTCCATGGAAAAAATTATGAATCTGCTTTAATTTACGGCCATTTTCATAATTTTTAAAATAATAAAATTTCATTTTTCTGTGTGAAGATTAAAATTTTGTGATACCTACTTACTTTCTGTCTTATAAATATTGATTTCTTTTATGTGACAGATTTATTACTTTTTCAAAACTTGCCTGAATATTATTTTTGGCTAAACTTACTCTGCTCTCAAAAAAATAAATTTTGAAATTCAATAATCTCTAGAAAAATACACAGTGCTAAAACGGATGTCAGCGTTTCCTCTTTAGATTTTTTAATTTCCCCAATTTTTGTAAAGCTACAAGAAGGCTTTTGTGTGAACTTTTCAGAGTTGATAAGGGTCGTGCAGATGAGCATTCAATTCTCAACCCACGTTTTTCATTTCAAAACAATAAATTGCAAATGGTTCAGAATGTTCACTATTTTCTTTATTATTTTATTTATTAAATTTGAAACACATAAATTTTTAATTATTCTGCTATAATATTCTTTGCTATAAATACATTTCGCTGATTTAATTCAAATTGTAACCAAAGTATTTTAATTCGGGGAAAAATGATGTTTTATTACGGAATTTGTTCATTTGATGTAAATTTTCTCTTCCACGAATAACGATCATCATTTCGATCGTTGTTTTTTTTGTAACGGCGAGAAAATTTAAATAAAAGTCAAAATAATTTACTCCGAATTATTCGAAACAACCGAAAAAGTAATAAAAGAAAAAAATAATCTCCACCCCACGCGCACCGGGTCACGAATTCGGGGAACGCAAAAATTTAACATTTCGCGTAACGCATTCTCTTTCGGCATCCGGGGGCTTTAATGACGAAAAATCCAAAGCTGCGCGCGCGCGCCGCAGGATTAAAAAATTCAGCTGAATGCACCGCTGCCTCCGCGCGCGCGCGCGAAAACTCCTGCCGCCTCTTCCTTTCCTCCTTCCTGCTACTGTCTGGCGGCAGCTAACCGATAGGACAGATTAGAACAACAAACAGAATGCGGAACCTCATCGCCTCTGACCCCCTCCCCCTCCACCCCTTTTCCACGCTGTCTCTCATATTTTTCTCCCTTTTTTTTACCCCAGCATTCCGCTTCTCCGCTTCGCGAGCGAACTCGTCCGCGACGAAAAAAAAAGCGGGCTCGCTTACGGAATAGTCTTGGAAGCGTCGCTGCCGGCCGCGATAAGGGCGAGTTTATTTTCGCGTGCTTCAATTCCCGCTCGCTCTACCCTTTGTCTCTTTTCCTACGTTTTTTTTTCTTCTTCTCTTTTTAATTCCACCGGCAATCCCGCGATAAAAGGGCGTTCGTTAACTCGAAGGTGTTCGCTCGCACGAAAAGAAACCCCGGGAGCCGAGTTATCCCGGCGCCTTTTGTTTCTCAATACTAATTTACAGTTTTCCCGCGAATGCCCCCTCGCTGTCAGTCGTGCTCATTCTCGCGCGCTGCCTTTCAGCCGCGGGAGATGCGCGCCTTGCAGCGCGAACGCGAAATAACATCTGTTTCTTTAACTTAGTGGGATAAATGTTTATTATGGAGATTTCAGTGTCTTGAGGGAACCTGATTTACGTACGCTTACGATTTTATCCAGATTTCAAAGCAAGTAGACGACGAGAAGTGCATTTGCCTCGTAAAGTGAAAATAAGCCTGTCTGAGGATAACAAACGCGTACTTTTCCTTTTTAGAGGATATTTAAAAAATAAATTGGTACCCGTCGGTCTACACTGCATTTTATTGATTGCTTAAAAGAAACTAAAATAATAAGCTTAATCCTGAGTCTATCCGCAATCTAGTGGAGATAGTGTTAACTTTACACATATAACATTCTTAGGTTTAAATTATGCATAAGTTAAATTTACTATACTTTAGAGTGAAGCAGTACATAATTTAAGTTTTGAAGTTTTCCCAAGTTTCCATAACTTATGAGGCTCCGTAGGTACCTGAAATATTTTTACAAGAATAGCTTTAAAAGCCGACCTACATATCATGGGTATCACAGTATTAGTATTATTTAATTCATTTTGACGATTATGATTACAGAAAAGGATTTCGTATTATATACAGTTAATCAAACACTCCGTCATTTTTAATTAACTATTGATCCTGATTTCATCATACAACTTCAAATGAATGAAAAATACACAGTGAGCGAACAATAACGTCAAAAGCACACCTTTCAATAATCGGAATTGAACATGAGGATTCGTCACTTTCTGCAAACTAAAGCGAAATGTGATGTTGGCAAACACAATAGAGCTTCTATGTAGTTGAAGTGTATTATATAATTTAAAATATACAGCAGTATTAAGCTTGCGGGCATTTTGTGAAAGCACCGGATAATATATAAATTTTCTATGCTAATCTATAATTAAAGATAATAATAATGTTTATAAACTACTTATACACATTATTATCAGTGTTTGAAAAAAATAGGTATTTTTAGTACCAACTATTGTCTAAATTGTATTAAATTATTTGTCAATATTGAAAGATTCATAATATATCTAATACCACACAATTTCGCAGCATAAACTGCGAACCCTACCGAACGCGGAGCCAATTATATTCGCGGCGAATAAAGCGCAAATTTAAACGCCACTACAGAGCGGGAGAATCGCCGGGGAAAAATTCACGGGAAATTAGGGGCGGATTCTAAAATTGGGAGGAAAACAGCAAACAGCGCGGCACGGAGAAGAGAACGGCGGCGGAGGCAAAGTTGTTCCCCGGCACTTTATTTAAGGAAGCCCGCGCGGGGCCCCGCGGTCTGTTAATTTTGCGGAATGTTACGCATTATTATGTCAGTGAAGTGAGCCGTCGCGCGCCGGCTGGAGATGTGGGCTCCTCCTCCGCCTCCGCCGCCGCGGCTTTTGGTAAACTTTCCCGACACCGGAAACGCGAGATAACGCACCTGATCGTGATGCCGGGAATAGTTTTCCCCGTGAAATTTCATTGTCTTCTGTTATTTCTCTCCCTGCGGCCTGAACCAACTTAAAGCCGCCGGTGCGCGAGGGGGGGAGGGGGCGGGAAAATATAATTTTAGCGAGTGACGTTTCGAGCGCTGCATTATTTGCGATACCGAGAGAGGACGAACGCGAGGACCGGGCTTTAATGGAAATTCATATAATGCCACCGATATGATGCGCGTGGCTTTTAGGAGTGCCCGCGCATTGTCGATTTACCTCGCGCCGAGCTTCTATCAAATATTTGAAGGCATACGTGTTGAGTCATATCTCCGAGTGGTATTTTCATTAGCACACTTTTCGCATAAATTAAGTAAGCTTTTCTTAAACGCAGATGATCTTTTATCATGCTTTTTCTTCTTTTTCATATAAAAATTATGTAAATGCAAATCTCGAATTGTGTTACACTGTATAGGAGTATAATGGTTGGATAAAAGCAAATCCGTAAAAATAACAAAATGACTTTTCAAAACAAATGTGTATAAACATTACCTGATGTATAAGTAAAAATTACCGAGACACCAGTAAACATTACTGAGTTGTAAGGAGAGTGTACACTCTCTGGGTCGTGGATTCTACAGAATGATTCTTTAATTAAAAATAATGATCATGAGTCTCCGGATTTTGTTCCAAAGAGACTATTAACAGGAATAAAAATATTTTAATCATTCGAAATTTTTAATTAAACTTTAAATTACCTTTAAAAAATGTAACTTGAGACGTATTAAATTAAAATATCTGTAGTTTCAATGAAACATTGTTAAAAAATTACTAACGAAATTTGATACATCGGTTATTATAATGCTACTTTTAAATCGTCTAATTTTATCGCAAATTAAGGATTGCTGAAAATGTTTTAAACCCAGCAAAGTGTCCATCTAAATGTAAAACGAAATTGGAAAGACGTTACTGATGTCCGATTAAACTAAATACCAATTAACCGGGATTACTCTTAATTACCGGTGACTTATGTCACTACAGCGACATTTGTTTCTCGAGGAAGCGCGTAAATGAAACGGCGATAAATCTTCGTTTCGGTACAGTGCCCTTTAAAGTGTCTTTCAATCATGATAAAAACCAATCAACATCCCGTGTTTCGCACTTGCGCTAAACGATGCGGGTTCGAGATCCCTAAATATGCAGTCGAGGAGGTAATCGGGAAATGGTCGAGGGGGGGGGGGTAAAATAAATCGAGGATAGAGAGAGAGGGTAGGGCAGGGCTCAAGGCAGAGTGAACTACTTACGAAGCGGAGCGAACCTCTGAGGACCTTTGCGGGGGATCGCGAGCAATCGAACGCGGATGGGGTGGCTCACAGACCACTGCATGGCCAGCTAAGTGTTGCTCGTTCAGCGGCGCTCGATTATAAATTTAGTTAACGGTGCGAGAAATAAAATTAACTTTGCCCATTGATTAGTTACATTCGATGCGATTTCGCTTTACGGCATTGTTGCGCAAATCGATAATAAAAGCAATTTGAGCTTTTCTTTTAAACAGATTGATTGCTTATTTTGTTATAGCAATCCTACATAAGTAAAATTATAAAATTTCATCGCATAAAATTCAATTATGATATTTAATCATTTATAAATTCTGTGCAAATTAATGCCAATTTACTTGGAAAAAGTAATAATTAATTGGTACATAACTTTCTTTGAGTCAATTAGTGACTAATAGTATTAAATTGATACACAGAATTGCACATGTAATAACTGAGGATAGCTTCAAAATTTGAAAAATGTATACATTTCATGACGAGATATCCCAATAAATCCCAAATCAAAGTAAACATTTTTCAAATAAAAGTAGCTTGTATCGCATGTGTATCATTCAATGAAAACATATAAAAGTATTCATGCAGCAAAAAGCATATTAACTAACAATTAGTATCTTATTTCAAAATAAATGACTACGGCAATGTAAAAACAAAACTAAACGAATGAATTTTACCTTTGGTTTTTCAGCAAACTTTATCCGGCCGAACCAGCAGAAAAAAAATAAAGCATTAAAGTCGCTATATATAACGGTTGCATTGCTCCTTTGGTTTTTAAATTTTACGACCATTCTTTCTCTCTATTTATTTAGGTCGATACTAAATTAACAAAAAAGGGACTCAAACAAACTTTTAGTGAAACTTTCGCTCGAGCTTGCAATGCATGTAAAAAGCTCCTGTTCATTTAAATGCATTCGATTATTTGAAGACTTTTTGCTGCCGCCGAAATGCATTCGCCGGTTTACTTCGCTCCGAGCTTAATGCAATTACAAGTTTTGTGAATTAATCATGAAAATGCACGTCATATTAGCGGGGCATTTGTAAATTTAGTAAAACATTGTTGATTTAGTTCGTATATTGTAATTTAAATACGCGTGCGACATCACCGGTAATTAAAATAAATTTTAATGAACCAAGTGCGATCGGGGCAACGCTTGGACAAATAAATAAACTTTGTTGATTCCTCCAGTGCGATATTATTTCTAGCGCGCATCCAGTAAACATTAACGAATACTTGGAAACGTAAATAAATTAACTATAATTACACAACAAATAAGCTACCTTGATTTGGTCGTAAAATTTATTTATTTATTTATTTATTACATTACATACGGGCCGCTAGAAACCCATTACATTAAAAGTACGTAGAAAAAAAACAAAGAATAATCGTAAAAATTTAAAAGAAATAATTAACAATATAGATAATTATTAAAGATAATTTAATGAATGGTTCCCTGCAATTTATTTTAGATCGAAATATTGCACAAAATTAAAGAGACGTAATTCTTCGTCGAATTCGGGTAAAGTCGATCTTCTTACTTGGCGATGAATAATCGATCTCATTTGCGTTATTAAAAACTAATCCCGAACGAGCTTGCGAAATTGGAGCGCGAAGGCGCTTTTATCAGTCGAAAACCGAGGTGGAAAAAAAAGAGGTGGTAAAGTTGTAGGAAGACGGGGGGCGGCAAAGCGATTTATAATGGCTTAATAAAAACGTTATTAAAGCTCTTACACGGTCTCCCGGGGGATCCGGGCAAAGTCGCTGAAAGCTCGGGCGCGCATACGTCCCATCGGCCTGTACAATGAATTCGTCGATTACGCGAGAATTCATGGCGCGCGTAAAACGCTCGTCGGAATACTCTCCCGACAGTCGCGGCGCAAGGCAGATAAGCGCCGGGGGGCACTTCTGGGTTTATTTTCCGAAGAAATTCGATTCGATTTACGCGGCTGAAACAAGCGCCGATCTCTCTCTCTCTCTCTTTCTCTCTCACTCCTATCTGCTCTCTCATCTCCTCTTCCGCTGCCTCCTTCGCCCTCCCGCGTAATAAGAGCAAAAAACGCCCCGCGGAATTGCCGCTCGAACAAACGGCTCGGAATAATAGTCAGGGATTTTCTGCTGGCTGCTGCCGGCTAAAAGTATATGTAGGCGATGCCCGAAATCCGCGGGGCGCGGCGGCGTACCTCCGGCGGCAGCTGCCGCCCCTCCTCCTCCTCCCGCGCCGAGTTTTGCATTTTTCGACGCCTCATGAAATTTGATCGCCGAGCAGCGCGGGCGACGTCGATTACTTCGCTGTTTTGCTGCTGCCTTTTTTCGCAGCGCCGCGAAAATTTCGAATTCAAAACCATCGCGCCGGAATGAGCCTCGCCTACTTCTCGCTGTTTTCGCGGCGGCCCCCGCAATTGATTGGCGGGAGGCCCCCGGAAAAATATCCGACGAGCTGCGCGTCGGAGGAAAAAGCTCGCGCTTCCGCGGGCGCCGATGCGAATTGTTTGAATAATTTATTTAAAAAAAGTATCGGTGGATTTATCGGATGCGTAATGGAGGGTGAGTGATGGTTAAAGAGCGTGGGGACTACGGAAACATTGAGTTTTAAAAGTGAGGATTATAACGAAATTTAGCGAAAAAAGAAGGACATAATTAAATCTGCTGTTTAATCGATTGGCCATTAAGGAGATATTTAGGTTGCTTTTATCGATTAAACTTTACTTAGCGGATGCGCGAAACAAGTTTTGAGTGTACAACGGCCATAACAACGGGTAATTAATTTATAGCAAACCACCGCTTTATCCTTTATTAAACTCAACTTCTGGCAGCAATTTTAATATTTCAATTTTAATTATGGCAATGGGTAATAATGTGATATTAGTTAAAAGAAGAATTTCATTATGCGATAGTAGCTGACACTCGAATCAACGGTAATTAACTTTTATTGTAATATATTGCATTTAAAGAACGTACAGTACATATTTATTAACGATGCGCACTTGACAACTTTAATAAATTCATGCGTTTACTAAAAATTCCCCTGTTTAATGAAGATGAGTTGCGGCATAATATTTAATTTAATTTTTATTGCATTTTCCCGAAATAATTAAACCGATGTACAAAAAAAGTACAGTGGGTCATTCAACGTTGTACAATCGTTAGCAGCTTGTTGGCGATTTGAGTTTATGCGCTCACTGTTGGTGTCCAGTCATTCTAAGCGTTTTTCTTTTTGCATTTAATAAACACGTCATAAAATACTTTTTATTTTTTGGAAAATCTAAAAATGCAGCTAAAAAGTAAATATAAATCATTTTGTTCCTTCCTTTTACCTTTATCTTACAGCAAATGAAATTTTGAGATAATATAATAACCTCCGACGTGTATAGTATACTCCCTCAGCAATCTGAATCGCCAGTCTTGCAGGACTTGGCTAATTTGATTTCAGATAAGCGTTCCCTTTCACGATCATTTAATTTCGCATTGTTTTGTAGATGTCATAATGGAAACTGTCTTGGAAGCTCAAGCACATAAAATTTCTCAAGTGCACTTCTTAAATTTTGTGTACCAATAAAGTGCCAATTCAGCGCTATTTATTATATCCGAAGATAAATAAATTATCCATTATGTACACTTAAATTACAGTAAAAATAAGTAACCCTTTAATGATCGTTACATCAATATTTCTCGTGCAAGAATTCATTAGTCAATGTCATTTTTAGAAAAAAACTTTCTCAGATTTTCTTTATTTTCTCAATCGTTTACTTAAATATCTTACTTTTAAAATTTACTGCCTACTAAGTTTGTTTTTCTTCATTATACAGATTTTTTTTTACTTCGAGTAAACTTTTCAATGATATTATACATTTAATTGTAAAACTATAAATAATAGGCAAACTATTAATTGCTCGAATTAAACGTTAAAGAATAAAAATGAATCTTATCAAACTGATCCCGAAATTAAAAGTGGCAGGCATTTTTCCTCCGGATAAATTATTCCGGAGCAATACAATGCGAATTGGCCGAGGGTACAGAGCCCGCCGCGTCGCCGGGATACGTCTTCAGGGAGAAGCCGGGGACGAGCGTCTGCAAGATCCTCGAGATTTTGAGCGCCGGCGTGCGTGCAAGTGAATTGGTTGACCGTCCCGGTTGTATATCAGGCCCGATGTATCCTCCGGGAGCGGCGGCGCCGCTGCAACTGCTCCGCGCGCGCGTTCTTCCCTCGATTCTCCTCGGGCGCGCGGCCCGGCGCCCGGGAGGGTCGGCCCGATTGAGGCTCCGCTCGAGCGAACTTGGTAATTCGACGGATGAGCGCTCCGTGGCACGGGGCCGGGGGCCGGAAAGGAAAGTAAGGAGACGCGCGGAGGAGAGGAGGGACGCGAGGCGGAGAACCCGCCGAGATGACGGCGACGTCTCGTGGCTTAATAGTCGAAATCGAAATGGTATAATTACGGCTGAATAATAGATACGAGCGCTACGTGACGTTATTAACGGGGCTCGTTGGGTAACGAGCCGAACGACGACCCCCTTACCTCGCGTCTTTTGATTGCGGCACTAAAGGGCCGAATTTCAACGGCTGTCATTATTTTGCTCGATGAGCGTTTTTTTTTCGCGAAAGCTTGGAGAGGAAGATTTTAGTTAATTTTAGGAATAATATTGAAAAAATTAATGTTCACGATTGACGTGTGTGTAGTAGAAATTTCAATATTTCTGACAAAAATTTACGTACTGCATTGAAACTTCCTGAAAATAAAAAGTATTATTATATTTTTGCTACGACGTATTGGAATTTGGATTGCACAGTGAACTAACTTTTCCTACCTAAAAAGTTTAAGATAGTCGCAAACTCATTTCTACCAAATATTGTAACTTTTCCTACTTTAATTATAAATTATTATTATCAAATTTCTCTTCGTACTCTTATTGTACATTAATCGTTTCAATAAGTTTTAATTTATAGTCATTATCCATTACTTAAAAGTATTTTAGCTTGTTATTAAATATTTTATTAATTAGAAATTTTTAATATTTCAGCGATCACGTTAATTGTCAGAAAATAATAACGGTGAAAAGAAATAGCGATTGCACAAGTGCCTCTTTCACCTTTCAAACGGTGCATCGATGATGTGCCAATAAGTGGAAAAGGTACGGATGAGTTCCGCCACATTCATGCAGCATATGATTGAAGAAGAAAAAATGAAAGATGAAGTATTTATTTTTCCACTTATATAAAGTTGCATCAATTTATCAAAATCGAATATTATTATGATCCAATATTAAGTTTAAAATTTTAAATCTTTACTTTTACCATAAAAGAAATAAGCACCCGAGCCTTTCATCCACTATATATGTATATACTTTCTTAATTGTTCATGTAAGCTGTTAAGTATCTATATAACAAATGACCACCGAAAAAAACAATTATTTAATTTTACCATCATTTTTCATTGTCGATTGCCAAAGACATTGAAAAAAGATAATTTAACTTGTAAATCACCGCAAAGTCCCCTCTCGACTTTACCATAATCGATCCCCTCCCTCCCTATTTTCGCGAGCATCTCGGCGGAGAAAAAAAAATCGCAGCAGCTTCCGCTAAACGAGCGAGAGGCACGTGAAAAGTGGTTCATCGATCGGCCGGCCGCGGCCGAAGGGAGCAGCGCGCATTAGCCGGGTGGGACGCTCATCGCGCCAGTGCGAATTTAAAAGGGCGCCCCGGCGAACCCCGATAAGTCAATTCGCGGCAAGCCGGAATCGCCCGGGATCCCCCGGCCCCGCCTCCCCGCGGCGCCCTGATAAGTCGCGCTCGCGATCAAAGGCCGAGACCGCCGCTCCATTTCGCCCCGGCCAATAACTTCGGGGATTCGCGCGCCTCTCCGGTCAGGCTATATTGCCGCGGGAGCCCCCGGACCAGCGGGCACCAAACCCTCCCCCTACCCTACGACCTACAGCCGCGCGCGTAGTTTGTTACGGCGCGCGAGCGCACCGCCAGCCGCTCGCGGGATTTAAACGGGCGAGCGCTTAAATCTTCCGCGCGCGTTCGTTTAACGTATACGCGAATGAAAATCTGCTTCATTTTGAGCGGCCGCCGCCCGGTCGCGTTTAATTGTGTCGCCGCGTGTGTTTGCACGCGAAATTTCGCGGTTCCGCTCGCGGACCGAGCTCCCCTAACGCACTACTGAATGAGCGTTCGGGAACGAGAAAAATTTTTTATTCGGGACTGATTTGTGCTGCGCCGGTTTATGCTCCGCTGATGGGCTGCTATATTTTTTTAAATCATTTTCTCTTTTAGTTTGGTATTTTTCTTTTAAAATTGCTAACGAATTTACGATCATTTTACAGTTTCCCTGCTCAAATTTTTTGCCATCGACGAAACGATTTTTCCAAAAATATTTTAATAGCCATTACGTAAACGAGTCGTTAAGTGAACAAAAAAAAAATTTGCTAAAAGATTTTAATATCTCGTTCGCTTCATTATTTTGCGTTATTTTATATAATATTATTAAAATAATAAATAAATCGTAATCCTGTATTTTTTTTATTATTTTTACAAAAATTTCAAAACAAAAAATGTGTATTAATTCACATTGAAATTTTAAAGAACAAACATTTTATCACGGAACTGCAGATAGTTAATACATTTATTATAGCTTGTTAAAAAAATGTGAGCAAGCTTGTAGCGGTGATTTTAAAAAGCCACTAGGAAAAGCCATAAAAAATTTTACCCAACCGTAAAAAAAATCAATACACTGAATATTTTACGACATTTCGAATTCTTGTAAAATCCACTCTCCCGCGAACTTCTTTGAGGGTAGATTCATTCCGGGACGCTCTTCATCTTTTTTGATGTATCATTTCCTTCATGAAGCCGGATCAGATACTTTCGTAAATAAGTCAGTGTCAACAATTTTTTTCCGAATCTGCCCTCCAGCCATCGATTTACCCGGATTTTACAAGCCTTATAAATTCACGAGACGAATGTAAAATTCATGCGTCGAGTTTCATCAACAGAGCGCCGCTCGAGCGGCCGGAACTAATGCACTTTTAGAAGCATCCCGCGCGCGACTCCTCAGCCGCTCGAATTTCTCCTTTCCTCTCGTTTTTTTCCTTCGAAGCATCGAGTGCGAAAAACATCGACTCTCGGGAGCCAGCCGTGCACTTAAATCCGCTCTCCTTCGACGGACCGGCTAATCAGAGCCGTGGCCCGAAAACTTGGCCCCTAAATCAGTCGGCACGGCGCTCTCTTTCTCTCTCTGTCCTCTCTTTTTCAATCAGGATACTAAACACTTCCCGGGGCGCTAAATCCCGCGCGTTCGACGTTTACGAGCGTCGCGTCCGCCGGTGGCGCCCGTGTTTTCTTGTAAAAATATCAAGGCTCGTCCGTCCGTCCACGGAGGGAGACCCGGGGCTTAACGCGCCCTCATCACGGGACGCAAAAAACGCGTTCGCTGAATATGCCCGTCGTGATCTAATACCCCGGGCGCAAACGTACATGCGAATGGGTATAAACAGGCGGAAGGCCCGCGTCTAATGCACGGGGGAAGAGAGAAAGACCTGCTTTAGTGAATATTCGCTCGCTTTCCTTTTACGTATGACGAATGAGAGACGAGTAATATTATGTTTTATGTTTCACCGTAAATTTTCCTGCGTAGATTTTGTTTATGCAATAAAGTATTTTACTACCAGTAGGGCTTTGTGATAATCATGAATTTGCAAACTTTTTTTTATATATTGAAAAATTCAAAATGAAACTTTCAGACGTGTTTTGGATTCCCATTTTTTATATGTAACTTGTTGTTAATAATAAATTTTACAATTAATTTTTTATTTTATTTTAACTCTTTTTTAACATAAATACCGCAATTGTTACAAAACAAATACAATATAAGTGTAGGTTGAAAAAAGCATTAAATAATCTAATGAACTAGGATTAGTAAATTCAGTAGTAACAGCCCGATTTTAGTCAGCCAACTTGGTTTCTAAAAGTGATGTCATTTATTATTTCGTAACTTTAGAAAGGATTAAATATACTAACGAATAAGACAATTACTATTCAGTAGTAACAGTCTGCTTTAGTTGGCCAACGTAGTTTCTAAAGAAGTTGTCATTTTATCTTACCCGTTCGTAACTTCAATAAGGATTAAATAATACAACGAATAAGACAATAACTACTCAGTAGTAGCAGGCGGATTTTAGTCAGCCAACTTAATTTCTAAAAAAGTCATGTCATTTTACTTTGCTTTTTCACAACTTCAAAAAGGATTAAATAATATAAAAGAAAATAACGGTTCAGTAGTAACAGCCCGATTTTAGTCAGCCATCTTCTAAAAAATACATATCGTTATAATTTATCCTTTCGTAACTTCAAAAAAGCATTAAATAAGTAGTAACAGACCCATTTTAGTCAGCCAACTTGGTATTTAAAAATGCTAACGTCTTCTTAACTTAGGTAAATAATCTAACGAAAAAGTAGTATCAGACATGTTTTGGTCAGCCAACATCAAAAACATTAAGATCATTTTAACTTATCATTTTGTAACTTTTGTAGGTACAATTATCCATAATTATAAGAATCAATTTATGTACAAATTGTCATGTCCTAAAATTAATCAAGACGTCGAATATAAACTTATTTAAAGAAATAAGAGTACGTAGTTATGCAAGCCCTTCTCATTCACAGTGCCGAAAATATGGTCTTGTCGTTCCATCCCACTAAAGGTGCAAAATGACCAATAAAGGCCGGGAACGTGTCTGCGACACTGCAGTTATACCACTCCCCCCTGAGGTTCAAACGAGAAAATTTCCCTTTCGCACCTCCGTCACCCGGAATCTTCCTCCTCTTTCTCTTCTTCTTCGGCGTTGTCTCCAGCCCCCCGAAGGGGGGGAGGGGAGAAGATACCCCGCCGCGGCGACTCGAAAACTCATAGGCTCCGCTTCGATCGGAATTCGGTTAAGCCGCAGAAGCTCGTAAAGCGCTTTCAGGAGCGTTTTCGGGCGATAAATTATCAAGCGACTCCCGGATTCGGCCGGGAAAAGTGGATGTAGAGAGGAACCGAGCAAGGAGGCACCGGGAATATATATCAGAGCCCGGCGGAAACGTACGGGGAATTAGGACTACAAAAAAGGGTCCGAATTCGGAGGACGCCCATTGCTACACGGGCGTGAATTTCAATTTTTTAACGCAAACGCTGCACATCCCATCATGGGACTTTTAATCTTCGACGTATTATCGATTTAGCATACGAAAAAACGTTAATTCATGCATTTGGTACATACTTCTAGCTCTAAGGATTTCATTTCATTTTATGATTGTTTCAATGTACAAATCTTGTTGTTACTCTTAAAAATAACCCAGCAAATAGTCTTTATGAATTGACAGAAAGTGTACCCACGATTATAACACGTGAAAATATTTTTATGAAGGTCATAGTTAAAGACGTAAGACGAACAGCATAAAACTGTACACGATAATACCTCCTTTTGACAAGCACTTATTTAGCAATAGATAATCATTATATTGATTTTAAAACATACTAGTTATTCACAGTTGTAGAATAAGAATTAGTTTTCAAAAGTTTACCAAATGGCAAGAAGCAAAATTTCAAGTAGCCATAGAACATTGTATTAATTTCAAAAAATGAATTTAGATATTTCTGTTCTTCTACTTTACTTGCATAATTTGCTCTTAACGTGTGAAAGTTATAAATCTATTTCTTCCTACGAAATAATTTTCGAAAGTCTCACATCAAAGAATTTGATTATTTTTAAAGACAGACAAATAAATAACTACATCGAACAAGTTAATTTACTATACAAACAAGCTTTAAGTTTAATTCCAACAGTTACTATTCAATTAA
>UXGC01000058.1:0-58032 GCA_900480045.1 Eurytoma adleriae | reverse complement strand
GCTTTAAGTTTAATTCCAACAGTTACTATTCAATTAAGTGAAGAAAATGGCATAAACGAATGTAACTTGAAGAATATTTCTTTGTTTATAAACCCGAGGCAGTCAACAACTTATGTTATCTTGCAGAGGGAAATGATGGAACTGAATAATTCCAAATATATTTTAAACAACATTTCTCTTATTTCGCCAGTGCACATGAGACCTAAGTGTTTATTAATAATCTTTAGTGCTAACAATTCTTTTACCCATGAAGAAACATCCATCGTTCAGTATGCTTGGAAAATAAAATTTTTGGATTTTACCATACTTAAAGTGAACAAAACCTATGGTGCAAATTATCTCCATTTCAATCCATTCATGAATACTTATAATGCAGGATTTTTTAACAGTGCAAGTCAATTATTTCCGGATAAATTAAAAAACGTAAACCAATATCCTTTGCGTATGTTCGTTCATAATACGCCTCCATTTATTATAGCAAGAAAAGTTAACAATTCAGATGAAGTAGTTATTAGAGGTATCTATAACTGCGTAAAAATAGTTGCGGATAAATTAAATTTTAAATTAGATCTGCAATGGGTAGATTCATCAAAAATGTCATTCGGAGAATTGATAATGCTTCATTTGAATGGATTAGAAACAAATATTGTGAACATTTCATCCGTGTCATTTAGGTACAAAACATTTAAGGAACACAAAGTCGTAATGGGAAATGCAGTCGACAACTACAGGGGCAGTTTCCTGGTACCTGTATTACCAGCGACTTCGTACAATTTTTCATTGAATCATATTTATGTACCTAGCCTGCTTTTCATTATTGTAGTTATTGCTATATGCGTTTATGTTTTAGATCAACTTTTCATTGTTCAATGCAAATACTGGAAAATTTTTCATATTTTCCAAATGGTTTTCAGTATTCCTGTATCGCAACCCAAAAAACACTGTGACAGGTTGATTTTCATCACAATAGTGTTAATATCTTTTAGAATATCGTCATATCTTTACTCGAGTTTAACCGATGTAATACAAAACGAATTAAACTTTATCACTTTAGATGATATTGTGAAGTCTAAAATACCTGTATATTCGCCTGCAAAGATTTACAAAAATGATAGCGACCATGACAATTTTAATAAAAACATCCATAATATAAGCAACAGTTCAGATTGCTTAAAATTATTGATAAAAACCAAAAATGCAATTTGTTTTTTATTGGAAGCTGAAGCAGTATATTTAATTGATAAATATTCTAATAAATTGGCTACTCAAACAGGAGTTAAGTTAGCAAAAAAAAAATTAGAATACGAATATACTACGTTTCTTTATGAGAAAGGATCACCTTATGTCGAAAAATTTGAGAAAAATATAATGCATCTATTAGAATCTGGTATTTCGACAATGTGGAAATTCGAAAACGCTAAAATTCGTAATTTAAAAGACACGATCTCTGAGGCAGTTGTAAATTCACAATTATTAAAGATAATAGTATTTGGTGGATGGCTTATCGGAATCGTAACATTTTTATTCGAATTAATAATATTCAGATATTATTATTATAAAATATGTAATAATTTTTTATTAATGCAGTAATTTGCATTAGTTGCAATAGGTGTCTAAGTCTTTTCATTACTAAATCAGTATAAATTAGCAAATAGATTAATAATAACTTTATGAATTCATTTATATTAATTATTACATTTTTGAGTGAATGGTTTAGTGCATCATAAGATTTATTGGAATTAATGAATTTCGCATTATACAAATCGATATTGATTAATGAAGTAAGTGTAATTTAACATATTTTTCCCTAGGAATTCATAAACGCTTGAGTGTTCTAAAGTTCTTAAAAATGCTTGTTCAGATTGGAAATATTTTTGTCTTCTAAGTATATTTGAATAAAATAAAATGAAGCTAGTGTCCTTTTTTCTAGGAAATGGTTTTTGTGTGGATTAAAAATGAATTCACTTCTTTATATAATTCAAACGATATTCCAAGAATTATAAACAAAAATGTAATAATTTTGGAAGATGCTAACTATACCTTGAAATATTTAATGCTTTAATGTTATGCAATGTCGATTTATAAGTAATTTTGACAAATAGAGTACAGCCGTGTTTGAATCATCTTCTAATGAGCGTATTGTATGGGTTACACCTAATTTTTTGGTCTGTGTAATGTGAATATAACATTAAACAAATAGTAATTAAAGGCTTTTTCTAAATCCCACAATCCTTCTCCTACTCAATATTCCTTTTTTAAAAAAGTTATATATTCTTCAAAATGCTGTTACATTTGCTTCTCTTTTGGCACAAGAGTTGTGAGAAATCATTGCCTTATACCTATAAAAAATTGATTAAAAAAAATAATTCATATTGTAAAATGTTTTATGCAACTAGCAGAATAATAACCTGCGGAGTTTCTATTTCATACCTTCTTCGTTTCTGTATACCAGAAAACGTTCCAAAAAGTTTTTAAATCCGACTCTGATGGAAACTCTCTTAAAAATAAAAGTTTATTATTATTAAGATGTATCCAGCAGTTAAGATTTATTACAAAAAAAGAAATTTATTTTTAAATTAAAACAGTACTCTCTTACTTTAAAAGTTTCACGTACTTAAAAGTTTAAAAATACATTTATCACCATAAAAGATTATATTATTTACTTTCACATTACGCAACCTATTTTACAGTAGTTAATTTTTAATTTATCCATGACTCCACTTGCATTATTACACTATTATACCTATTATTTACGCACTGCAAACAAGAGCAATCAAACGGCATTTTGAAAAGCGAGCAAAGCATTACAGCGATAACTCGATCAAACAATACGGCATTAACAAACAGCTGATCAAACTGCTTTGTATGGCCCACAGAGACGAGTACCGGTAATTGAGGAAGAGCTTCAAAGGAATCGCGGCGCTTAAAAGAGTCAAGATAAAGGCGATTGGAGCGCGACGGTATAAAAAAAAGGGGTGGAGGGTATGTGAGCGAGCACTCGGCCGGATAGTGAGAAAAGCGAGCGCGAAAAAAAAGAAGCACCTCATAGCGGGTCGGCGGAAGAAAGAGGAGCGGAGAAAAATCTCGCGGACGCTCTCGCCATTTCTCGCACCTTCCACTTCTTGCCGGCCTTTTTGCCAGGCTCACTTTTTGCCCGGGCGCGCCGGGACGGTGTTTATCCGCGGCGAGCGCCATAACCGTTTGCTATTGACTTTCATGCCACGACCATTACCATAAGTTCTCCCGCGCGGACAGTCGAGGCCGGGCCGCGCGCGCAAACTCGCCGGCTCTATAGGTGCGCGCTGACCGGACTTTGAGATTTTACGGGGGGTGTGGGGAGGGTGGCTGATGTGCTCGGAATATTGAAGTAATTGCCCCGGCGCACTTGAGAACTCGCGTGCCCCGACGCCTCTTTTCCTACGTATATATCTGTTTTTTGCCCCCGCTCGCCCCTCACGCGAGCCTTATTTATCGTTATATCGAGGATGGATCCCGCCTCTCGAAGCGGGTCTACTCGAAAAGATTACCAGGGACTTGGGGAAAAATGTGACGGTATTGAGAAGTCTCGGCCGCGGACGGGCCGACTCGCGTTTCCAGATGAAATGAACATTTCTCATACTTCCGACTTCGGCGACTTATATACCAATGACCTTTCTCTCGGAATTCTTCTTTTTTTTACTTACTTCTCCAAGTTTGTCAAAAATGCTATGTCAAAATTAACTAATCCTTAGCAGGAACGGAATTTAACTTTATAAATTCTATTACAGAATTAATTTGGTCGATATAATGAATCTATGTGACCTGCACAATGTCCAAGTTTGTTGGTGGTCATAGGAAAGTTGCCAGCGCAGTTCTCTATAAGCATAAACTATTTACGCGTCTGCACAAGTACGGTATTATTTTCTCAATATAATAATGTTAATCTAATTTATTAGTTTTTAAAAGATAATTGAAATACGTATTCTATAAAAAGCTAAATGGCAAGTAACCCAGATGCATACTGGTGAAGCAGACGGAGTCGGGCAATGCTGGCGCGTTTTTACGGCCTCGGTAATGACTGTATCGCCGTGTCATTTTAAATGTGATAATATTTCATTTGAGCTAATGAAAAAAGTTCTTTATTCGACTTGGCACCGTTCTTTTTCTTCTGATATATGCGCTTACATTTGTCCGAATTATCGCCCTGATGATATTGTTACGCCTATATATTTCGTTTGATTGTTATTATCGCGAACATTTCTATGATTGGTGTGCAAGCGTAAAATATTGAATTTTTTTTTGTTGCACAACATCCTACGATTATTATCACTTACTAGCTGTCTCGGCAAAGTTTCTCGTTGAAATGAAGTATTAGGCACAGACTTTTATGCAAAACGCTATAAGAATGAATAATTAATGAAAGATTAAAATAATAATGCAGTACACGAAAAATGAATTTCTGATTTCTCTGTTATTTATTGCTCATTGAATATTCAAGGTCACATGGTTCATAAATGAATGTATTAATCAGGTGCTATTATCGATACCAAACATTCTGTGCAATACATCAGTTTATCTTTTTTTCACGCACACAGTTAATCATATTGATATCTAGTTTTCACGAACAAGTCAAATTTACCCATAGCGTTATCTTTTCCTCAAAAACAAACGCACCCTCGATGAATCTTTTACGTTGAATAAATCGTAAATTGAAGAAGCACCGGCGGAGCTGCCTGCGCCGTCATAAAAGGCAATGGAAAAAAAGGAACGTAGAAAAATAGCGATAAACACACACTTCAACACTCAGAAAAATGATCTCGTCGCAAGAAGCTATACCCGAGGAACGTCACTGACAATATATACCGGGTTTCTATGCATTATTCAAACTCAAGGAATTGAAGCCTTTTTATTGTGCCGGGATGATCGGAGGGGGTAGCATCGCCGTCGGTAAAGGATGCTCGCTTGGTCAATAGAGCTCCTCCAGGATTTCACCATTCAGACAGAGTAAATAATGTTAGTCAGATATTCGAGTGCGCATCCAGAGCGATTTTCAATATCGTATCCTTTCTCTCGATGCGTTTGTTA
The DNA here is from genome assembly GCA_900480045.1 of Eurytoma adleriae. Taxonomy (NCBI): domain Eukaryota; kingdom Metazoa; phylum Arthropoda; class Insecta; order Hymenoptera; family Eurytomidae; genus Eurytoma; species Eurytoma adleriae. The sequence goes on along the minus strand of UXGC01000058.1, from coordinate 52,968 downwards.
TAAATAGCAAACTGAAAACAAACAGAAGCTCCGTTACGACCGCGGAGAGTCGCATCGCCCCCGCCAAAAAATAACGCACCCGCTTGCCAAAGCTCCGTTGAATTTGATAAATAAAATTTTACCTACGCGCCCGCGCCGAGGATTTCGGGAGGTCGAGGTGAAATAGAACGGCCGGGGAGGTCGAAATAAAGCGAAAAACAAATAAGGAGCCCGGACTCTCTTCAGCTGGAATACCTACATTACTTCATATGATGTTAATCAAACTGTTATCGCCGGCTTGAAGAGGATAAGGGACAGTCGCGGAAGCGCGGGGGTCGGAAGGGGGCTTAGGGGCCACTCGTATAATATACTGCGCTGTAACTTTGAAAAAGCGAGAGGCAACCGCAGAGCCGCTGTAACTTTTTCGCCGGAGGACTCTCCACCCTGACCCCCCCTTCCGAAATGTTTTTCTAGCTCCTGGGCGCGGAAGCTGAAAAAGATGGAGATCGATATCGCGCCCCGGAGCCACTCAGCAGTTTTGCGCACATTCCTAATTCCGACGGCGCGCCTCGCGAGAGCGAGCGAATTATTATGCCCGCGCGATGAACGTTAAGTTTTACGCGCGGGGGTTTATCGTCCGGGGCCGGGGCGGCCCCCTTTGTGCGCCGCGCGACACCCGTGGAGGAGCTCGTCAGCCCGCGCGTTGTAATGCAAATGCACCCGCGGCGGCGGGGGCGGCGGCTGCACCCACCGCCGCGGTCTTTCGACGCCGCACTGTTTTTGCCTTTGTTCGACTTCGGAGCGGCTTGTTTTCCACTTATTTGGAGGATTCCAGGAGCGCAGTCGCTTGGAAACCTTTTGCGGAAATTATGACTACTACGTCGGTTTGTGAAGTAAGACGGTGCATAAGAAATAATTATCATAATAGGAATGATGCAAAAGTAAGTGTACTTTAGATTAAGGGGATGGAATACCTCTAAATTTTATTTATAGGTACTAAAAACAACAATGTTTTGTTTTATTTATTGAATTTTTTTAATAACATGATTATTGATGCACAGGCATACTTTTTAAAGTAAGTTTCTGATGAAAATGATCGTAAAAGTCGATTTTTATGACAATTTTCTTTTTCATGAAGTATTTCAGAAGTTAAAAAGAGATTCGATTTTGCATGTTAAAAGACGTCGGATTTAAAAACAGGGAAACCCTTCCGCTTGTATTTCGTCGGGACAATTAAAATTTTATTAGCTCGTCTGAACGATTTCCAAGTTCTCCATAACAAGGGGCGTCGTTTGACTCGTTTCCCCGGCAAACTTAGGGACGTCCCTCGGCATCGTTCTCCCGGCGAGGGCTCCGCTCGCGCCGGTTAGAGGGAAGAGCAAATTCCCATTACCGTCAAAAAGTTAACCGAACCCGGCACTAATACAGTACAGTGTGTTGCGCCGGCAGTACAGATCTCTTATTAACCTGCATTCCAGCTGCTCACCCCGCCAAGAATGTCGTATAACCATTTACACGTCTACCTATTATTTTGATGGTGATAGACGTTCCGGGGCTGCGTCTCAATGGGGCGAAAATTTTCTCGTCTACGCCCGATAAATAATTTCACCTGGGAAAATGTCGCGGTTCCTGTTATTAAATTAATTTTTCATCGATGCAAAGAAATTCGGTTATGAATTTTATTTAGAAGTATGTACAAACTAAATGAATGTTAAATTAAATAATTTCTTCAATAATTTGTATGAAAACAGTATATTATTTTGTAAAATATGATTATGCAAATAAAATGTTAACATTATAAACTTATTATTAACTGCTTGATAATCTTGAGTGATGGTTGCACTAAATATTATAAACGTCTGTTGGCCTTTTGAAGCATAAAATTATTCCTCTAGTGTAAGCGCAATATTGCTTCTTGTCTTCAAAGTCTTCAGTAGATTAATGAATATGGCTTGTGTAGGGGTACAATAGAATTTTCCTTAAGAGATTAAAATAATTTAATAATGATATAGCTATAACAGCGAAAAGGAAAATATTAATTATACGAGATTAAAAATTAATTACTTATAGTGCTTTCATTAAAAAAATTTAATAATATAATCTGTTTCTAATATCAGATCTTATACTAATTAAAATATTCCTTTCATATCGATTATTAATTTTTATTCATCAAAATTCTCAGTTAATTAATTACATTTAAATGTATAAAACGTGTTTTAGAACCAAAACTAAAAACTGACTTACAACACGAACCTTAAATAAAACAATTAACTAATTTGCTAGGAAGAATCGCGCTTAAAGCATTTTCGAGAAATGCGCTAACGCGATCGCTTTGTCTCTAATCAGTCGCGCTTTTAATGCCGAGCTTCTCCTCTAATCGCTCCCAAATGACATAATTCATTCCATTTTATCCAGCAGTTTAACCTAAAACCCCTTACAAGCGTCGTACTCGAATATTTGCATCGTTCATGGCTTTACGCGTTACCCAAACAACTTTCCCTGATCTGAATAATAATTTAACTTTATAGTGGACGTTCGCGCTATATTGTACTGTTACGTACACCCTTTTTTTTATTAAACAGTATAACTACAAAGAGTTTTTTATCCGTTATTTAATTTTTTATATTTAGTTTTTATCTCTACTTATATGTAGATGGTGTTGATACTTAATGATTACAAGATTTTTATCATTAGATTGAAGTTTTTGTGATTAGATTGTCGTGGAGACAAATTCTTGACCATTATATTTCTTGATTAGAAATATAGTTTTCTCGTAATCGAACGATAAGTTTCGCCTCTCCCGTGAGAATCAGAAACTTTGCGGAAAGTTGTAAAAAAAAGGAAAGGAGAAGAGACGCGGTTACTCAAAAAGTGATCATACCTCGAAATCACAAGGACACTTTATGGTCTGGAAAAAGTTGAACCATTTCTGTCTGGCAAACAATCATTCCATATAATTTTTACGATCGCTTACTTTCTGAAGAGTAATAAAGGTCTTCATGAAAAGCATACAAGCGAACACGTTCGACCTAAAGAAAATCTCATCATTCCCAATCGACCAATGAAGAAACCAGAAATAAGAAATAGACCGAAGGTACGGGAGATATATACATTATCTTACAAAAGTTTTGATAAAGTGGGCGATCCTCTGTTTTTTTTTTCGAAACTTTATTTGAAAAAAAAAAGTTTCTAGATAAGCATATGAGCCAATGTATCACTGTGTTGTATCGAATTAAAACAAACTAAAAATAGCTTTTTTTTAGTTCTTTAAAAAGAAAATTTTAGTTCGATACAATCGAGAAACCCATTTTTCATTTTTGTAAAAATTTTACGTGGATTGCGTAATTTTCGCAAGAACGAATCCAATTAAATTCTTTGAAATACATCTGCGAGCGAGAGTAAAAAATTCAAAAGTAAAACGCACGTTTGAATATTTTTATTTTTCCATTCTTTCAGAACAAAGAATATATAAAAATTGATTTGAAATAAAGAAAGAAAGGGCAATATCTAATTATTTTTCGCGTTTTTATGCATAAACCCCTTCCTATACAATAAAGAATATTAAAATTTTTTTTTAAATAGAAGCAGGGATGCACAATCTTCAGATTTTCAAAGCCTTACTTACTATACTAATCTAGTTTCCTCATACATACATATTTACGCAGCAGCGTATAGCCACCCTTTTTCCCGTAATTATAGCTCTTATAGCGCTAATAACAGTATATTACCACATCCTCTCTTATTTCTGCAGACCCGCGCACTTTCGCAACCCCCCGGAATCTCCGACTTGGCGAAAGCTCGCAGAGTCAAAAGTACCGATGGCAAGAAGCGCTCCCCCCTCCCTCCCATCCGCTCTAAGAACGAAAAGAAAAAATCGTCCGCGCGGCATTGAAACTTATGAGCGTGCCAGCCCCCGTCGTCGAAGCCCCTTTGGAAACGACGTCAATTTGTACAATACACGAAGCAATAAAAGCCCAATGAGCAATAAAGCTCCCGCGTCTTTTCCGCCTTCTCCAGGTCGTTGCAGCGCGGGCATAAAACAACGGGGCGAAAGTCACGAGCTCCCGGGTGCACGGGAAATCGCAAATAAGCGCAGCCACCGGCGACAAAGGAGCCGCGCGCACGCGGATCCAGCAATTTTTACGATCGGCATTTTTCCCTCTCGCGAGGACGGAAATAAGCAAAGCGCGGAAATAAGTGCCCGAAAAAAAAAGAACGGCACGTCGGACCCACTGGTCGCTTACCGGCGGCGCGCGTTTATAAGCGCTGGTCTTCGAAGGAGGAGGAATGCGCGCATGCGCTCGGGGGAAAGAGGCTCCGCATTTAAATGCACTTGTCGACGCGCTTTACGTCGCTTTAATGGGGGGCGTATACGCGCGTCGTGTAGCTCCGGTGTCTCGGCGCTCTTCAAGGTGATTGCGCTCTTGCGCCGAGCCGCGCGCGCCCCCATCGCCTCTTTGTGATTGTAATTGCGATGTCGGGGTGGCTGGCCTACCCGATATGCCGTCTTTTGACGCACCTTTTTCGTCGGTTTACTCCGCGCGTGTTTTGCAAACTCCCCCGGGGATGCGGTCCCGCTGTTTTGCCAATTATACCGTGAATAATGAATTTTTATATTGTAGGTGGATCCGAGTGACGCCGGCCATGCAAATTCACTCGGAGGAGGGGACTGCTCTCGGGAATTAGTCGGACGGGGCGAATCACGCGAATTTGCGCGGCGGCTTTTCAATAAATAACGCGGAAGTTTTAATTTAAATTTAAATCGCGTCCTCGTAAATGTATCGCGTTACACCTTCCAAGCTGTAAATTATCTCGGCGCTATCTAAAAAGAACGTATGAAGAATAAAGTAAGAGAGATTGAGACAGCTTGACAAAGGATGTAGAATACGAGCCTCCGCAGGAAGTAACCGTGAGTTAAGCTTTTTTTTCTGCTTCTCTCGAAACCCGGAAAAAACTTTGGTTTAAGAAAAAAAATAACTGTTCTTTATTATAAGCGCTAAACATGCTGTGCGTTTAAAAAAATAAACTTTTGCAATTTTCTTGAAAAAAAGTACACGTGTTTCGGTTGAACGAAACGAAAGTTTGGTTGCTTTTATTTCTTAACTAGTTTGCCGGAAACGACTGTACTTACAGCAAAATATTGTTGAGTTATTTTTGCCTGTGGATTAAACGTTAATGACTTACATCGACAACTAAAACAGTCTGTTTGTAAACTTTCTCTAAAATGTAATTACAATGCTGCTAAGTTGAAACAACTCCGAGCATATATAGTACCTTCGGTTAATACGGCAGGTTTAAAAGGCGAAACTAATAATAAACTAAGTTATAATTTTGTCGTAAGTGAAACTTGAAGAATATATACCGGAGCTGTCGAAACTACGATAACAGAGTTCCTTTGAAAGTTAAAGAAGAAACTTGACATACTATTTTCACCGATACACTACGGAATTTTTCTATAGGCATCTTAATAAAAACATGAGTATAAAATTAATGGAAATGATTTTTTATACAATTTAATATGTAATATTCACCTTATTAAATATTGCGATAGTTACAACTAAAATAATCTAGTAAAATATTTTCAAGAAACTTGAAAAAAAATTGAAGCTATTTTTTATAAAGTCTGTATACACATAATCAAATATCTTAAATCAAATTTCTTATAAAAACTTTTATCGTCCAAGAAATATAAAAAAAATGTCCAAACGCAATACAAGTAAGTCGCGTCACGAATCTCGACGACTCGATCCCGGAGTCGCTCGGGCTCGATCGCGCTGCTGCGAGGGGTGCGCGCACGTACGATCGATAAATCTTTTAATTCATTTGGAAAACGCGGCGGGCGAATAACATCCAGGAGTGACGCGACGTCGCGATTGCGCCGCGGCTGAAATTGCACGGCAGCTGGCGCACGCGGCCGGGACGTCTACATCTCGACGGGGCGAAGACATCCACCCCCCTCCCACCGCCGCTCGCTCTTTTCCCGGCGGTTTTCCGCCGCGTCACAGGTAGTTTGCCGGCGGCGCGCGGCTCCATGCAAAAAAGACGCGCCGCGGGAAGAGTCGATGGTAACGAGAAGGGGAAAATGTAAAGACACCCGGTCGAGCGTCTCCCGCCCTATTTTCGGAAGTACCCAAGGCGCCCGTGAAGCTGCGGAGGCCGCGATCCTCCTCTGCTCCGGTGCAGGCGCCGCGCCTTGTTATCCGAGCGGCGCGCGGGTTATCTGCGGTGCCACGGCTGCCGGGCGTTAAATAAATGTTTTATTGTTAATGAGCTCTACGCAAAGTTTGCACGCGGGTATTGTTTTTCTTAAAATAAGTTTTTTTTTACATTTCTATGCGGATTATTTTAGAATGTGGGTGGGGAGACACTGTAAGCTAAAAAAGGAAGCTGTTCTCATTATAATTTATTTTTCCTTCTTTTAGTGTTGCTTAAAAATGACTAGTCAGTATTATATATCTTTTATTTATTTTAAACACCGCTTTTAAATAATTTATCAATTATATATCTATGTATATTTACACTTTTAAACATAAAATTTGCAATAATAGACGAATGCAAAAATATTCTATTCTATTCTAACTTCATTATTACAATTTTAGTGATATTTGATTACAAAATTGTGCATTGCAAAAAAAATAATATTGATTTTTTTAATGATTGCAGGATTTTTGCCGATTATCAATTATAATCAATGGCAATCAGTAAAAAGATAATCAGTTAAAATAGTAGTGCGGCAGTAGGTAGCCTACTCCAGCCGCTTAACCACTTAGCTCTTAAGGTGGCTTCAATTAATACCGAAACAGCATAATCATTACGAGATGAAATGCCTCTGAGTCCTCCTAGCGGTAAATGTATCAGGTAATACTATGCGTTGTATTATTTAGCTATAAACACATTTTAATTTACACAATAGTACATCGGCCGTAGGAAGATGTAGTGTCTTCACCTCGGCACCATAATAACGTAAGTAAACAAGCATAAGTACACTTCGAGTGAAATACTCGACGCAAAAGCCTGAATATTTCAGGAAATTATTTGTCCTTATTCAATTCTAGAATGGAATTTTTCAAGTAAATTGCCAATTATTGTAAAAAAGCTCGAACAGTTTTTATTTTATTTTTGATTTGGATAAAAAAATATGATGAGAATGTTCAGATTTGCCCTCTTAGAAATCCAAGCGCACGATTAAAACTGAGAATGTTTAGCCATTTCATTTGGAATCTTTTAATTACGGTATATTTCCTTTTATAAGATTCTCAATGAGAAAAAAAACAGTAATCTGTAGATAACAGCATAAAGAGAAAATAACAAGCTTTTTATGTAAACTTCAGCTCCTTTATATCCCGGTTAAAATTGTAAGCAGCCCAGGGATCTTTTTGAGAAAACACAGTGGCAGTACTACAAAGAACAGAAACGTATATTCTTCGAAAGAAAGAGAAAGTTTCGCGCCAAAGAAAAGAAAAATTTCGCCGACATCCTCATCCGAGAGAGGGACCTTTTCACAGTGACCCAGCATTTAAATGTTGATTAGTCAATATTTCCCCCCGCTCGTCCGATTTCCCCCACGAATCTCCCTCGAAAATAAAATTCAGCGCTCAAAGCGTCCTCGTGAAAAACCACTTACAAGCGCACCGCCGAGGGGGTGGACGCTCGCGATTCGCGGCATTCAGTCGATAAGTGCGCGGCGCGACGAAAGAGCCTCGGAAAAATACCGGCGATCGAACGAGCCCGCGTCCGCGGAAGAGGAAGCGCGGGCAGATTGCACTCGCGACCGAAACGACAAAAAAAAAAGTAAATAAAAGCCTTGCGCTCCGCCTTGGCATATACGCAGGCGGCAGCGGGGGGTCGCTTGGGTAGGGAGGAAGTTCGCGGCGGAGCAACGCGGGCGCGGTGGCGCGATCTCCCTCAATAAAGCCGGCGGCGGCATTTGCGTGTATAGTGCATTCCTCGTATAATTCAACTTGCTTCTCTCTGCAGACGCTTACGTGACGTCTGACGAGCTTCCGGCGTATAGAGGAGCGCCGCGAGCCTCCGGGATAGGTCGCAGCCAGCGAGCAAGCTCGGCGGGTTTATCCGCGACGGGCGGCGCGCGCGCGCCCTCATAAAAGCACTAAATCACGTACCGGTGGCGCGCGGCGCGCCACTAGGCGCGGGGACCGCCGCCCTGGAAATTTACTTCGCCGCCGTTATTTGGCCACTCAGCCCTTCGCCTACCCTCCTCTCCTTCTTCGGCGCCGCGCGACTCGATACACTTGCCTGCCCCACTTCCACGGTGTGCCCGCGCACGCACACGACCGGCCGGCCGAGTTGACTCGGCCGCTCGGCGTCGCGGCGATGTGTGAGCGCGCGGCCGAGTTGACTCGCGCCGGTAATTGCACGCACAGCTGCGCCGGAGCTCGTATACAGCGGCGAGTTACGCCGGACGGGGCTGCAGCTGGACCGGCTCGCGCGTTACTCATGCAAAATATCGCTCGCATTTACATCGGCGACCCCGGGATTCTTGAGGATGGGATTTAACGCCCGGGGCGATAATCGAGGTCCTCCGAGCCGAAAAGCTGCTGCGTTCTCACCTGCATTCTCGTAGAGCTGAGTCGGACTGTGCCTTCGTGGATGTGTTTGCTCTTTGCATATTTTCCCGGTGAATATTTCGCGGTTGCTATGGGAGCGAATTTTTTTTTGCGGCGCATTAAAACGCACCGGTCTGACCATAAACCGACGTCACTACTTAAAAACTATACCGCTGCGCGTGCTGCCTCGCTTTTACGTCACTCTGTAAAGATTCTTCGGGATTTTATTTTCAAATAAATTATCGTTGTTTATTATTCGAGGTTACCGGAGTCCCTTCAACTCGAACCGAACGTAATTTAGGACGGGGATGGGTGCAGATGTTGGTATAAATACGATGTTAAAAAAGGCTATTATACAAAACACGTGATTTAAAAGTATAAGCAGAATATAAAGGACGATAACGAGGATGTTTAGTATAAAAATTTTTTGAATACAAAACGCGCACTTACCCCCGACGTAAGCCACTGCGACGTACGTTACTCAAGCGTATTCATAAGACTCGACAAAGTCGCTAAATAAAACGGATAATTCACTATACATAATACGTCGAATTCTCTTACACCCCTAGAAATTATTCTCAAATAAAATAACAACGCCAGTCAGCCGTGCGCTCCGGACTTCTCCCCTAAATCAAGCGCTAACCGACCGGTCCGACTGCTCCGCGCAATAAAGTGTCCAAACAGACTCATCGGGCCCCCGCCGGTAACAAACACCGCCTCGGGAGGCACGTGCTCCCCTATAAGCCCCGCCTACCGCAGGTACGGCCGCCGCGATCGCACGTGTTGCGGATTTCGCCGGCGATATGATGGATGTAAGTTCGGCGAAAGTATGTGCCGTACTGTTTCTCGCGGCGCGCGAAGAAAGTTCGCGAGCAATCGCGCCGCCCGGAGGCTCGATCGCCGCCTCGCTCCCCTGACTTCGCAATGGCGCGCTGATCAAGTTCCTATACGCCCGGGAAGAATCTCGCGCGTCCACGGAGAGAAAGTAAGTTCGGCAACTCCGCGGACTTTCCGAGCGGCTGATACGGAGCGACTTTGTCCGAGCGGGGGATTTTTGCGCGTAAAAAACAGATGTGCTCCGGAGAGCGAGGGGCCGCGAAAAGAGTTGAATGACGAGAGCGGGGTGAAAGGGGGGGGGAGTGGAGAGCGAGGTTGAAGAGAGGTCTAATTTGTAGTCGCGCCGCGCGGCTTTGCGGTCGGCGGCCGACGGATGAATGCACTGAATGCGATGAAAAAGATCCTAATTCTGGATGAAACAAATCTTCATTCTTTCTTTCGGCTTAATTAATCGCGTTTCATCGCGCGTCCCTTTGATCTCGTTGAAATTACTGCGGGCACTTTGAATGCCGAAGTGCGATTGCCAATGGCCGTTAAATGGCGAGGGATTAAAAATAAATTATGAGCTAAATATAGAAAATAGGCCATTCGGTATAGCACTTAAGTCTTTAAATATTCTCTGAATGAATTAAAATATTTATTAAAAATATAATAATTTTTAGTAAAAGATGTGTTTAAATAATAATAAAATTATATAGTTAAATATCTTTTACAATGTTTCTGATAATAAAAAACCATTTCTCTTTTCTTTCAAATAAAGATATGACCGAATTTTACATCTTATAGAGAAGCTTTTTCACGTCACACACCGATATAACGTCCACCAGTCATTTTTAGACCAAAATTAAGTGGTTAAGTCGTTATCCCGGGAAGCCGTAGAATCATACCATAAATTTCGTTTATATTTAAATGTACAAAAACAATTATTTTTAGCACTAGAAAAACACAAATATATCAGTGATGAGATTTTCATGTCGACGCCTTAAAATTTAAGATTACGACGTAAAAAGAGTCTAGCGCCTTGTATAAAAGTCAGCTCAATGAATCTTTATGGTGCTTGATTTAAAATTCTTCCTCCGCGGTTATTTATCGGCCGAAAAAATTTGATCGAAAACGCGGAGATAAGTACGAGCAACCGCGCGCATAAATTTTTATCAAAACAAAGCCCCTCTTCTCCTCGCGATGGCGCAAATACATTACGAGTAGTACGACCCGAGTTTAGTCAGACCCGAGGAAACAAATACATTACGAGAGTCGCGCGCATACCGACCTACCGCGCAGATCCTAAATCAACACGCACATAGCAATCGATACACCGCCTAATGCATCCGTAGATGACAATCATAAAAAAAACGTGAAAACAGAGGAAGCGGCTCGAAAATAAGGAAGGAACCAATCGAGCGGAGCGAGGGGGAGGACTGGAGAGCGAGTCATAAAAAGGGCACTGCGAAGGTCGTGCGTACAAGGGTGAGGACGTAAAGGGACGAACGAGGGGGGTGTGTGTATATGCACGCGAACACGGCGTTACGATCGTGTAAAAGTAGAAGGAGTGGAAGCGCCCGGTGAATGCGCGCAACGAGCGAGGACCGCATTCATAAATGGGCCAAGTCGCGCGCGCTTCGTACGTATCTGCGAGTAAAATATCGCGGTCGCTCCGCGTCCTCCGCTCCTAATCGCAGCAATTGTCGGAGGCGCCAGCGCAGAATCACCGCGAGCCTCGGCGGGGAAAACTGGTTTGACCATGAAAAGGAACCGGCTTCCAAAAATTTAGCTTTGTAATGGCGAGCATTTGAGTTGATGACGTGAATTAATTATTATGAGTCTGTTTCGTACTTTATAAAAAAATATTAGTTAAAATTATTATTATGATTTTTATACTTTTGAAAAATTTGAGATAGATTTTATGCATTGCTTTTCATCGTTCGTGAGTATTTACCGATTTAGCCAATAATTTGAATGAAATTAATATCGCTTTATTGCAATTTTAAATCGAATACAGTTCAATTCATAACATTTCCGGGAAATATCGAAAATACAATAAATAACGAAACGTACATTAAAGAGCTTTATTCATATTTTTCCTTTTTATTGCGATGTTTAAATATATTTTTTTAAATTTCGATGCATATTTATAAAATTAATTCCAATTTTTCTTTAATCTTGTGTTAAAAAAAGTTTCGCTGAAACATATTAACTTTTTATTTGAAAAAATTTGAATCGTACCTCACTTTTCACGATTATAAATTTCGAGCGTAAAAAATATGTCGGAATATCAAAACTCGTCATATTTCCCAAAAGAGCGATCTCGCAGCAGAATTGGAGCAGCGCTTTCAATTTCATTTATTTTCCGGACGTACAGTAAAAACGAATGAAACAAAGTCCTCTAATATTAATACCGACGTCCCTTTGAATTTATTTTCGTTATACACAATTGGAAAAGTCTATTTGATCAGATGTTAATTAAAAAAGTCCACGGTATCAATAGGTTTACTTTAAGCGTACACAATTCCCCCTCCGGAGCTCGACAGGAAGTTACAAAATCGGGCTGCGTCGATACGATGAAATATTAATATTTTACTTTAAAATTTTTTAAATTGAGAATATAAAGCAGCGCAAAGCCGATAACACATTGGGAAAAAAGTGCAAAGTGAAAGGCGGACTGAATTATTAAGAGATTTTAAATGCTTCACTCCGTGAAATGGAAATTGCTACATAAGGTAATTTTTCCTGTGAAAACTTGATCCCTGTAAAAAAAGGGACGTTTATATACGTAACGTATAATACTGTTCTGATTAATATTTTCCTTCCTCCTCTCCGTGCACCACCCACGTCCCACCTCTTTTTCTTTATCAATCTTTTCGCATGAATATTTAACTACCGCCGGTAATGAATATTTCATTCCTGGAGTTTTAATACCGAAGGGCCGCGGCAAGATGGCTTTGAACTTTAAATGACTCTTTTGTAAGCAAAACTGACGCAATAAGGATCAATTCGCGAAATCGAATGCCCGTAGTTTCTTAAACACATTTCACGGCTGAGCTCCCCCTCTCGCTCGCTCTCCAGCTCGTCTTTCTTCGCCGCCCGTTTCTTTGCCTTTTTTTGTTCGTTTCTCTCTCTCTCTCTCTCACTTTTTCTCTCGTTCTCTCACTCCCTCTCTAGTTTGTGCGCGTTGTGTGATTCTCAACCGGTCCCGTCTGAAATTATGAACTGAAAAACTTTATTGCGGGCTTTATTTCAATTGGATCTCGCTTCGGGAATTTATGCCCCGATTATACGCTTTGCGGACGAGGACAGAGGAAAAAATTGAAATTTTAAAATGAGGCAAAGTTAAGGCGCGCGCGCAACCCCAAATTTTAATTGTAAAGTTAACGTAGACTGCATTACTCATGCTCTTTATCAATTTTAATATGCAGAATTACTCAATTGCAGTGTATTTATTTATATTTTTAACTACTTTGTTATTTTTTATATTCTTATTGTAAATGGACTTCCCTTCCGCTTATAAAAATTAAATAATGCATAATAAAAATATTACAGTAAATTCTTGATTAAAATCCGGTCTTTTTTATTTTAACAAAAACTAATTTTGTATGGAGATTGCCCTATATTTTAAGTATTTATTAATAACTTTTTAAATATAAATTTTTAAACCTCTCTCAATTTAAAAGCTTTATTTGTTCTTACAAACTTTGTACACTAAATCATTTCTTAAAATCCAAGTTCAAGTGTTAACACACATCGCACTTCACCAATCAATCATAACGACCTAAGGAAAGTACAAATAACAAAGCGTTCGCACACCTTAACGAGCTCGAGCTAAAATCGACATCGCTGCAATTATAAGGAATAACAGTCTGCGATCGGAGGGCAACAGCGAAAGCCGCTCTCCGGAGTTCTCTACCCAAGCGTCAGTCTTCGCCTCGCCGGCGGCCGAATTACCGCCCCGCATCAGCTTAGAGCTTTGTCCGTGGCGCAGCCGTAAACGTCTTGTGATTGGACGCGGCCGAGGGAGCCTTAATCACCGCGCGCAATAGTTGTTGCCGGCTTTTCCCCATTCGCGAATAGTTGGCCGAATCTTTAAACTGATATTATCGGGTGGTTATTACAGACCCGACGAGCTGCGGCGGGGAATTTCGATTTCCTTGCTCTGTACCCGCGCCGAGGGGAGCGCGCGTGGGTGTGGTTATTTGCGCGCGCTACAGAGAGCAGGCAAGTTTCGAGTGGCGCCTCGCGTATGCCCCAATGAAATTGAGATGTCGCGTTAGAAATTGCGAGCGGATCGATAAGCGCGTGGCCGCGTGCGTTCCGCGCACCCGCGCGACGATCGCAATTTGTATGCAAAGAATCCCGAGGTTTATCTTGCGGCGCGCGCGCGCCGGATTCGGAGCGCCGCCGCATTCGGTGCGCGCCGATTCGGTAATTTGCCCGTCGTAAATAACCATGCGGGCCAATTGAAAAATTCATAGGGCCAAAACTCATCCGGGAGAGATTATATCAGCGCGCGGATCGTCTTTTATTCAACGTATTTTCCGTTCAATTATTGAACAGTTGCATTGCGCCGCGAAACAATTTCGGTCACCGCATCCATTAAATTGCGCGGCGATGTGTTTTTTTTTTACGGCATTATTCACGGACACATTAGTTGCGGAACTTACGGGGGGGATGTAAAAATACCGCGAACTGCGCGAAAAGTGATTATTCATTTGATGCAAAGTTAAATTATTTTTTACCGTGTCAAAACAACGGACATTTCAATGGCTATCAAAATGGATGTATCAAAAACACTCGGTTATTTTTATGTTGACTTTTACGTGTAAAAACCAATTCAATTTAAATTTTTTTTCCATTTTAAGGATTTATCGCTGCAATTGAACTTTCCGTTTGTTCGACTTATAATAGATTGAATGTTTAATCAAGTATTTGTAAATAAAAGTATTAGTTTACTTTACAAATAAACTGATCAAATAAAATAAAAAGTTCAAGGAACCACTACGTATAATAATTCTTTTCAATAAAAATATTAATCCTGATAAACATGCGTTAAGTAAGAAATTAAACGTTATACAAAAGCCAATTATTAATGATAATTATTATAGATCGATGATTTTTATCCCTATAAAATAATAGATTATTAAAATTGAAAATTATAGTATGAAAAGAATTTTCCAGAAAATTCGGATAATTTAAAAATTGTATGTACACTGCATAACATTAAATATTCCAAAGGTATGATCAAAATTTAATAAAACACAGCGTAATATCGGATATCTTCCCAGTTTCAATGAGAACCTAGAAAATTAAAAACCGTCGCTATCTTTATGATTCTCAAAAATTCTATCCATTGTTATTCAGCAGGTAGTCGTAACCGTTACTAACCGAAGCCATTTGGATTTTTTTTCCTTCGGACTTTCCGCTCGCTCGGAATCACGTACGCAGTAAAATACGCACGGGCATCCGGAAATTGAAATATTCCCTACAATTATCGATACTTTATTTTTTCCGCGATTTACCGGCGCTACGTGGAAACTAAATAATTAGAAAATTCCGAGCAAAGCGCCGGATTGATTCGCCGAAGAAAATTTAACGATCTTCATTCCGCCCCGTAAATCGTACGAAGGACTGCTGATTTAGCTTGATTTCGGGCACATTCCTCTTCGGCTTCGCAAACAAATGCCTTCCGAATGAATTACTTTTTATCGAGGCGCACGCTCAAGTGTGCCGTCGCGGAGCAATTTTTCAGCTCGCGCGCGCGCGCCGGGGCCCCGCGCTCGCCTCGTTAAATTATCCGGGAGGAACTCGAATGAAAATCGAGCGACGGTCCAAGCGAAACAAATACAGATAACGACGCTTTTTTTTTGTTCGTTCGCCGAAAACGTCTAAATCAACATTCGCGTTGTGCCGCTCCCCCGAGCCCTTCGTCAAAATTCCATTTGTCGCCGGCGAAATAAAGAGCGGGGGGGAGAACAAAAATTGCCGTATAAAATGAAACTGTATTACCGTCCGGCGATCGATCGATCGCATAAAAATGCGCGGCGCTTTTTATTAGTTCCGCCCAGTCCAAAGTGCACGCGCGGCGTCGCTTCCTCCCTACCCCCCGAAAAAAAACGAGAGGAACTTCGTTATTCTGCTCTCATTGCCGGAGTACACGCGCCGAGCGCCCGGGGACTGAATTATCCCCGGTCCTCCGATAAAGCGAAACACGAGTTACGCGGTGGTAAACGAGCGAGGAGCTGGTCACCCTTCGCTACGGTGGGCGAAAAAACAAAATTCGACCCACGAAAAATCCGAGCCGGCCGCCGGGAGAGCGGAAATTTCGAGCGAAGGAGCGCACGGCCGACGAAAAAAAAAAGAGCGAACGGAGAGATGAAGAGGCGAGATAGCGAATATGTGATTGATATGCGATGAGAGAATGGAGGGTGGGGCGCGCTCGGTTACGCGGGTGACCAGAGCAAAAGCGGCCGGGTTCGATTTTAAAAGGATCGATGGCGAGATGTTTGATTGCCGAGCTTCCTTTTTTTCGAGCCCCCGCTCTAAGCGCGTAATGGATATTTCAGGATGGACGTACGGAATAATCGAGATTTTTTTTTTTATTAATTTGAATCCCGGCCAAATCGAGGCACGTCCGCTCTCTGGGCGATCGACCGGTCCTCTCTTTTTTTTTCTCCTCATGATATTTGCTCGTTCGAAAATTAAATGTAAATGAAGGTAAAAATAAACGACTTAGCGAGAGACTCGCTCGTTCCGGCGGCTGTGTGCGCGAAAATTACACGGGGTTCGGGGGAATTTTTATTGAATTACAGGCTGAAAGGGGCGGAATGATTATCTATCGCTCGCAGCCGCGATCTCACTTTGTTTGGTCCGTTAAAAGAGGAAACAGCCTAAGGCTGGAGGTTTTTATTAGATAACGAGGTCATGACAATAGTGCCGCGCCAACTACAAAGCCGCAGAATATCTCTCCTCCGGGGCAGAATATGAAATCTTATTAAAGAATAACCCCACGGTTTTTCCTCTTTTTCGAGCCTGAGGAATCGTAACGTAAAGGAGGTTCCAGGTTTATTCGACACTGCTTTTGGATTTCATTTTGAATGCGTATAATTTAAAAAAATTAAGTCAATTAATACATATGCACGTGTTTTTGTCAAAATAAAGGGATGTGAAATTATATTTTATTACGAATTCATATCCTAACATATATTGCATTACCAGTGTAATATTATAGCTTACATATTATGATTATTACCTTGGTTAATTATAGTCTACTGAACAGAAATGAATACCGGGAAATCAATGCATTATTCTAGTGCGTCCAAGTCAAAATTGGTTTTGAGTCAAAGATATTTAAAATTAAGATGAATTTTAAACAAGTTTTTTGAATCCATTTTTACATTGCAATTGAATTCCTCGATTTCATAAAAAAATCTATACCTACAGAATGGAAATTGGAAATGCAAAAATAATTTTTCATCCCTCGTTGTACAATGTACCTTCACAGACTACTACCTGTAGCGTATTAAATATGAAAAAAAGTCAAATCTCTAATTTCTAATCTTTTACTTTTTTCCACTCCATGATTACTAATGTAATGTCATTGCGCTTGAGAAGTAAAATCTTGCACAAAATTTGAGAGAATTGCAAACGAAATATATCATCTTTCGTGAAATGACTCGTCTATGTTTTCACAGGCACCGTGAATTAATTGCCGAGTTTATTTAAAGTCGAAAGTAGCTTAATCAAAATGCGCGATATCGGGTTAAAAGGTAACTTTAATTACAGCGATGCGATTTATTCGATAATGATTTTCCTCGGCGTTTTACAACGTTAAATAAATAAAACATCTTTGGAATAGTCCACGATTTACCGTCGCTCATGAATAAAAAGTGCGGCACATTAATAAAAAGATTGGAAACTCTCGGATATTTGGCGTGATAAAATCTGATTGATGGAACGGAAACTGAAGAAAGCTACACTTTTCTCGAAATGGCAGTCAAAATCATAATTTTAGATTTGGAATGTTACATCATAAAACTTGATTTTTACTAAAACACTGCAAGGCTAAGTTGAAATTATTACAATTGAATTTTAAGAACATAAATATACAATAGATTCCATTTACATATAAATTAGTACATTAACTTTTACAAACAATTTCGAGTACGCGTAAAACTCTCGCGGGCGTTCGTATGCGTAGTCCGCGTTTAAAACTAGACTCCCGCAGTCGTTTATTAAATGTTAAACCGAGAATCAATACTTATACAAGGCGAAATTAGAATGCGTATATTCGAGCATAAGTCACGTTAATTTGCATTTTAAATCATCCGAACAGGCAGAAGGCATCGCTCGCGGCTCGCATTAAAAAAAAAACATCGTCGTAAATCAGAATAGATAAATCGCAACACTTACTTACCCGTATATCGCGAGCTGTAAACAAGCCCCAGATATCGTCCTGGACAGGCCGGCGTGATCGGAGAAACCGGTGGCCTGCAGTTTTACGCATATATTCGCGAGAAAAGGGAGAAAAACAGTCGCATTAGCAGGGCGAGAATAAAACCGAGTTCTCGAGAGGGGAATGCATATGGATGGATGGCGATAAAAGCGAAGGGGGAAAATAGCGCGCGGCCGGGCTAAAGGGGATAAAATAGCGCCGGCGGAAGGAAGCGCGCCGTCGAAAAAAAGGCAGAATCTCCGTAGGCGAAAAGAACGAAAAAAAAGAGGGAGAAAAGAAGCCAAAAAGCGAGTAGGCGCGGTATACCGAGCGATCGAGCGCGTGGGCGGACGGAAGGGGATTAATGCGCGGATCTGACGGGCGGCCTGGAAAAATAAAGCGGCGCGCCGGGGGGGAATTCGGAATAGTGAATTTAGAGGAGACGGGAGAAAAAGCGCGGACGGACCGCTGACGGGCGAGCGCAATCCGCCGCGGCCGGTACACTTCGATCTGCGATTTCGCCATCCCCCGCCGCGACTCTTCTTTCCGAGTCGGTCGCAGTGTACCGCGCGCGGAGGAACGTGACCGGGCAGATCGAAGCGCGGGGGGATGGTCGCTCGGAGGAGCCAGTGGGACATTATACGAGGCGACGTATACCGAGTGCGTGCATATGTATGTGTCAGGTGGTCTCTGCGCTTTCTCCGGCTGGGCGGGGTGGGGACGCGGCCTCATTTTATGCAAATCGCACGGAAACGCCTGTTAGGTGTCCACCGCGGCAGCGGGAGACAGCGACGGCCCCCCGCACACACACACGCGCGCGCGTGGCCGAGCATACGTAGCCGAGCGCTCGCGCGCGAGTCCGATGAAAATTCATGCCTCGCTCGCTGCGTCTCCCTCTCGATCTCTCCCGATAGTCTCCCCCCTTCGTCTCCCCCCGGTCCTATCTCATTCCCGCCGCCTCGTTTTTCCGCGCGCGCGCCTATGTGCGCGCGCGTGTGCACTTGTCGTCGATCGACCAGTGTCTCTCCTCTCACCCTCGTCGATTCTTCTCCACGGGGAGCGGAAGACTTTTTTTTGCTCCCCTTTCGACCTCCGTCCGATGCAGCGCGTGGAATCGACGAACGCGAGAGGCACGGGGGAAGGGCGAAGTGAACGGCCGGATAATGCGAATTTCTCGCGCTCGGCTTTATTTCCCCTTCCTCCTTTTCTCGGCTTGTTGCGGGATCCGATGAATATTTACGCCGCGTTACCGTATCGATCGCGTATAATAGAGTCCATGATGCCGATGATTACGGCGCCGCTGACAGATGGCCGCGGAAAAGCTTTCCTTTATTTTCGCCCCCCTTCGAATCACGATCGGACTGCAGTTGAGCGCGCGACGACGTACAAACCCCCGGTACTAATCAACCGAAGTCGTTTCTTTTTGTATAAGAGAATGAGGGTTGGGTGCCACAAGGGGTATCCGATGATTTTGCGGGTAATCGAGATTTGAAAGCGCGATGTGCGATGTAACGGCTTAGATCGAATTGCCACGGAGGGCAGCGTTGAAACGCGCAAAGCTTTGTTGCTTCGGATGAATTTATCCGCGAGCAGGAATTGAATGAGGTGCGCGCGGCGGCGCTACGCGTCGCCTCTGCCAAATTGGGTCACTGCGAGGAGCGCACTGTTGATATTTCATATAAACTTAATTATCAAACGCGCCGGGGGGTCAGTCGTTCGGTTTCGTCATTTAGTATCCAACCTATTAACTTTTTTTTATTTATACCCCCCACCATATGCTCGCTATTTCGCATCACTTTTTTAAAACTAACCCACGCAGCTTCAATTTGCATGATATATTGTTTGCTCCGACGCTCGAATATTCTACTAAGTAGGTATTCTGTTCTCTGCCGTGTGTAGAGTTTTATTTTTTTTTTTATTAATTTACGGCGAAAAAGGATAAACTTTGTTTGTTATTTTGTAATTAAAGGTAAAATTTTCAAAAATTATATTTGCGTACGCAGAGAAAAGGCAAAATTATTTTAACCTTGTGTACATAGGTACGTAAATATACTTTGTAACACGTAGGAAAATTACGTTACAAATATTTTTTAGATTCTGTGTATTTATATTTTTATAATATCTTTTTATTTACAAATGTTAATGTACCAACAAAATTTGAATTACATCTGAAATGTATAAAAAGAAAATGTATAATATTAAAAGCAACAACTCAAAAGATATTTGCACTTTCATTACACAATGCAGTTCCCCCACTAATTTGCCGTGCGGTTATTAAAATGTTCATTGATTGTAAAACATTGTTACCCTCGCAAATTTGTTACCCATATACTATCCGAGCACCGCGACATTACGTCAGAGCTAAATATTTTCGCGCGAAATTATTATACCACAACAGAGGTGAAACTTCGCCCTCGGTTCAAAATCCGCTCCGACCATTAATTCCGCTCATCGTATCAATCATTTTGCTTAAGCCCGTCAAAGTATCGGGCGATCATCGCTCGGCCCAGTGGATCCTCCGGGTAAGTCCGAACGAATCCAGCGCGCGGCGAATTAGCCGCGCCGGCCGCAGGTTACACAATCGAGCAGAAAATTCGCGCGGGACAAAGCGCCGCTAATAAGTCGACGTTGCGGCGCTTCGGTCCGTCGATCGCTGCATTTCGACCGTAGACAGATTTTCCGCCGAATATATACGGCCTCGCTCGCATAATCGACTCGCCGGTCGGGCGGGCCCGTTTTTTGCCCCCGATTCGCACCACGGGGAATAGATCGTCGGGCGCGCGTTATCGTTATTTGCAATTCCTGGCCGGTTTAATGCGTATTGTCGCCTACCGGAATTGGATGGAATTGATTTTATTGAATCCCCCCTCCGGCATCGGGGCCGCCTCTCCGGGGCGTCGTAGGCGTCTTACCGCACCGACTCACTTGCATTGCAGATGCCCACCAAGCCAAGATTTAGTTCCCCTCCCCCTCCCACCCCTCGCTCGTCCCCAGACGTCGAATCCCCCGATAGTATCCACGTGGCTTTTAAGATTTCATGGGCTGTTTCGCGCCAGCCACCCACCCATCCATCGGCGAATCGCGAAACACTCTTCCGGCGTATTCGTTCGGCGGCAGCTCTCGCGTTTATTCAATATTTACGGCGCGCGTTTGGGATATTTAAGGCACTTTTACGGGACGGTTGCTTTTATTTTCGCCGGTGCTTTTTTTTTTCATTTACTACCGGCGATGACGGTAACGAAGTCGCGGTCGACGGTAATGAGAGAAACGGAGATAGCGACGGGGCGCGTAAGTGTTATCGATGTTGTAAAGGCGAGAAAAGTAATGATGATGATGAAGGGAAATGGGGAATTGTGAAAGCGGACGGAATAATGAGGATAATGAAAATTATGTTGATGATAAGGGCGATAAAAATGTTATAGATATGGACGCACTGATGTAGATTATAATGACAAAACTGGGTGCCCGCCGAACCAGGTACGACAATAATGATAATGTTGAAATTGACTTGGAATAGGAAAAGGTCGTATGGTCGATGATGTTGCATTAGTTATTATGACATTCATTTAATGTGCCCGTAGATCGGAATAATGGAATGAGATAATAATTGTTTTTATCTTTATATTCAATGAAAGGAAATATTTTGTTGCTGATACAAAAAAGAAATTGCTTTTATCATCTTGATAATATTATCTGTACTATCTCATAGTATTATGCGCTTTTCATATTTAGAAGATTTTTAAAAAAAGAGATTTTCTTGTTATATGCAAATATTGATAGAAATAAAAATATGTATACTTACTCTTTAACTGTTTGGTACTTTCTCCATTATTTAAAGCTGACGGATTTGTTTCCCTGATATACGCTGATGAAGCTGGTAGATTGTATTTTCAATTTTAAGTAAACGATAAATAAAATTTTAAAGGATAAATAAAAACAATTATACTGTACAAACTATACTTTTTAAATAATTAAAAGAAGTTACAGTCATTTATCATCCTAAAGGAAGGCTGCTTAAAAGAAAATTAAAATGCTATAAAATTAACGATGTAATTTAGGTATACCAGATTGATTTTGGATCATATTCGAACAGTCGATAAATGATGCAATTTTAATTAGTTGTTTTCATTTGTGAACTCAATAAAATTACCATAAATAAAATAAATTGAACAAAAGCATTAAAACCCAAGATTCATTTTTATTATTATTTTAATTAATTTTATTGTTAATTTGCATTTAAATTTCTTCTTAATCCTGTTAAAAGTACATGAGATTTTCGTTTATATATAAGAAGCCAAACTATTTACATTGAATGCACTAATGACAAACGTTTCTACAACTACGTCAACATTTTAATTTTCCTCGTACCACTTACACGCTACTCATATAAACGTTCTGTCTCTTTTTCTCTCCTCGTTTTTTTTTTGCGCCCTTCGCCTCTCCTTTCGTTCAAAAAGTCCTCGCAGAGAATTTGCAACGTGGATGATGAATAATACAGTTTTGTAGGGTCCACTCCTCCGGCCCTGTTTTTTTCCCTCCTCTTCCTCCTCGTTTTTTCCTCGTCCGTAGAAAAAGAATATTTAATTAAGACAGAGCGTGCGCGAAATCAAATTGAATTATTATGCCGCAACGCGTGCGTGTATATGTAAAGCAGCGCAGGAGGCAGGATGGGAGGCTTGGTTCTGAATAAAAAGGAAGAAACTCGTACGTATATGCCCTTGGCGATAAATTTTATTTTATTATATTTTCCTTCGCATGGCTTCGTCTCTCTTTTTTTTTGTTTCGTTTTTTCGGTATTTTTCTCGTTTCGTATAACACATTTTAACACTCGCTCCCTCTCTCTCTCCCACTCGCACGACACACACGGAGCTTCGATTCTGATTCGCAACATAACGAACGGAGATCGATAAACGCAGACGCCGAGTAAAACGCGGTGCGCGCACACACGTCCGAAGGAGCTTGACCCATACGTGCTTTTCGTCCCATCGGCGAGGACAAATAACGCGCTCGTCGCATGATGAGTTCCTTTCTTTTTTTTTTCGTCTTTCGCAGTCGGCATTAGTGTTTCCGCGCGATAAAAATACAAAGGACGTCGCTGTTTCAGAAAAAAATAGACACGCCGATTAAAAATAGAAAAGGATGAAAAAACAGCGCTCGCACACGTCATCGTTGTTGAGAAACGGTGATAATTGCATTCTTGTGTCTTCGTCTTTTTTCGGGACGCGCGATAAAGAAAGGCGCGCTCTTTTTTATTTTTCGCAAACAAATTGTACAAAACATTTTTAAAGTTACTTTTATTCCTCGCGCAAATTACTCACTCGCCCTTCACTACGCAACTTTATATTCAATTTTTTATTTTTTCACTTTATTTAAAAAAACAGAAAAAACTTTCGTAATTGAATCGTTTATTTATTTATATAGCTACATATCTTATTAGTGATCCACTCATTCGGTACAACAATTTTCTATCGCTAGATTGGTTTTTTTTTTTTTCGTTAAAATTGGTATTGATAAGCAACGTAGGTATGTCACTAACGGAAAAATTCAGTTTATTTTCCCGTACAGAACAACGGCTCGCTCTTTCGAAGCTTCAGTTCGGCCTTGAAAGAAGTTCTTAAAAATTGTGTATACATAGGAACGGCGATGCCCGTCGACAGTTGCAAAAACGACCGAGTGCGCTAACTGCAGTCGCTAAAGGGGAATACCTCCCCTGGAAAACTCGGAGTAACCGGTATGAAACTTTTAAGAACTTTTTTCCATGAAATATTCACACGAGATGCTTAATTTAAGACATCGTTAGGTATATGATTTTTTTTTTCTTCGCTCGCAAGAGTGACTCCCGAGTAAAGCGTCGATCGTTACACCCACCCCCGCCCGCCTTTCATATTTCGCCCGTCGAGGCGGGTTACAATTAGGTCGCGCGCCGGATTCGTCGCGGCCGGTCGTTAAACTCCGGGCTCTCCTTCCGCCGCGGATGGATCACAAAGTATTTAAGCAGCGCGCTCGAGGAACTCGTTGAGAATTAAGCTCCGAAAGCGGAGGGGACAGAGGAAAAAAAAAAGAAGAAACGAGAAGAGCGCGATCCTAGGCCCCGAGCGTCGGAGGCCCTCGACAAACTTCCTGCCGTTATGAGAATTCGCCTCGAGGAGGCGAAGTAAACGCGCCGCTTTCAGCCTCCCTCCTCCCGTACCTATGCTTTATAACCCGTGACGCCTCCCCACCGTCCGAAGTCATTTCGAAGGGACTGTAATAATAACGTGGACGTAACTTTAAACAGCCGGGGTCGTTGCGCCGGTTACGGCCACCGCTCCATTAGTGACCTTCTTTTTTAAAGGCCGACCTATTCTTTCCCTGCGCTTCACTTGTGTGTGTACTCGCGAATCCGTTCGGCTTTTGTAGGTGAATGAACGCCTGACCGTGTATAAATTGTCCTTCAGAGGAGGGGGGGGGTGGACCTATAAAATAGCGAAATACGCTTCTGGCGAAAAAAAAAGAGAGAGCGTCGACGAGAAATACGCTGACACTCGCGGTGATTAAGATGCGAGGGATAAATTTTGCGGAATTTATCGCGAGCGCGCACGCGGCCGCTTATTAAAAATATCGCCTCGACGCGCCGCCGGACCGGTGCTCCCCCGATCGGACCGATTATCGCGCAGTTTAGTTTAGTCGACTAGACGTTACACGTGGATATACAAGCGGTCTTCCGCCGAGGTCGACGACATTTTCCTTTTTCTTTTTTCTATTGGAAAAAAAATTATTACGTTAGCTTCGTTGATTTTTTTAGCGCTGAAAGGTATTTTTCGTTTTTTACATCGCAACGTTCGGTTGTGTTTCTTTGAAAAAAAAAACGCTGAAAAAAACAAGGGAGTAAGCGCGCCGGATTGAAACTGAACACGTAAAAGCATTTTTTTTTTTTTTTTTGGAACAACAAACACAATAAAACTTTTTATACAATAAAATCGTGCGGATATGTCACAAAGTGATTGTACATAATATCAGTATAACGGTACATATAAAAGAAGAACTGTCGTAAACAAAATAAAGCAGGGAGAAATACGCACTATCGATCATGACCTACTATTGACCACCCACGTACAGTAACTAAAAAATTTTTTTTAATTCTTAGTGCATGAACAAAATAAGTAGCAAAGAAAAGAGAATAAAATGCCAATGAAATTATTGATTCAATTACCCTTAAAATAATTCTACCCTTAAATTTTACTTTTTTTACCATTTCATTTGTTTGTAATAGATAAGCATTTAAAAGATGTACGTATAGGTCAATAATAGATAACTCTCCCCTACCTCGATTCATGAAAGTGTTAATAATCTTATTTTTTTCTAATTGATGACTCAAGCAACATCTACTTTCTGCAAATAATAAAAAAAAAATTTTTAACCCACCAAATATGAAGATGTGAAACAAGTGAATAATGTAGTTGCCTTTTCACTTATTTTTATTCAGAGATAAATAGATAAAGCTTCGCCCAATTAAACATCAATTACAAAAAAAATAGATTACTCATACTCACGATAGACAATAAATGCCAAATTATAACGTAAACATTTTATGAAAGAAAGAACACGAAAAAATCGATCTAATTTCAGCGCACTCGATAGACGCCTATCCGCAACGCGTATAAAGAGCCCCGAACTCGTAAAAAACCTCCCGTACGGTCCTCGCACCATCAAGCGCTCGAACACATAAGCTACTGCGACCTGTACGGCCTTGCACACACATCGTATTATAATCCATATCATACCCATAGTACCACCTCGGTTACGCTTAGAATATAGAAAAGAGAACAGCGGCGCTCGTGCCGCGACTATTTACAAAACCGCGCTCCCCGCGCTTATCGGGCCGAGTAATTTGGGAATAGTCCGGGGTCCTCGGCCTTTGAGGGCCTCCTCCTTCTTCTCCCCACCGGCGGGGGGAACTCGCGGCATCCACTTTGTTTTCGCGGGGCCATGGGAAAACGATTATACGGGGAGCGCGGCGCCTTTGTTCGCCAGGCGGTTCTAAGCAGCTGCGGACCCGGGGAGAGCCCCAGTCAAAGCGGCTAACCAACTCCTCCGGCCGCGTCGAAATATTCCTTGATAATACCGCGGGGCGAAAGGAGTCGCGCGCCGCTTCTTCCCCCGGCGCGCCGAGTGGGCTGATCCTTTTGTGCGCCGCTCCGCATCCTCCTCCTCCTCCTCTTCCTCCTGGACGATGGTACCTCGATAATTGCCGCTCGAGACTGGGTAAACACTTTTTGCAGCTCCACCCGCTGCAATGCGTCACATTTTTCTTTTATTTTTATTTCGACGAGCGTTTCTTTAGAGAAAGGATCGTTATATAATTGAGGGGTGATCGAACGTAAAGTAAAATGATCGGGCTGTTTTCAATTGTAAGGCATTTCAACAACTTGTCATGGCGTTCGGTAAAGTATTTTCACTTGCTCAAAGAGTGAACAAATACAAAATCACCCAAATTATAGATTTTTAACTGTTCTGAACATTGACAAAAGGAGAGATCACCTTTATTTTAAGCGACAGGAAATATTCATCAGTAATTAATCGAAATAAATCACATTTATACATATTGTGACTACCCATCTGTAATGTATATAGGTAAAAATTCTTTACAGAGCGCTTGAACGCGAGTTAATTATGCCATTTGTAATTCGTACTTCCGATACTAAAATTCATCTTCAACGGTGTGATCAGATTTTCCAAAACCTTTCATTTTTATCATCCAAAAACTATTCTTTTATTATTTACATTAATGGTTTTTACCGGATGATTTTTAAATAAAAAAAGTTATTTTTCAGAGATTAATGCTTAAGTTTATTTCTTGACGAATTTGTTTGTTTTGTAAGTTTATAAGGAGGGAATGCACTTATTATTACAAATACAAGTTAGAAATCGCATGATTTTGCGGACTCACGCGTCACGACAGTTGAGATGCCTCACATGTTTTTTTTAATTCTCAGTAGCGTTATGCATGCACAAATTATTTTTCAATTAAAAAAAAATGCACGTACGCGTCGGAATTTAAATACTGTTGTTTATTGAGTAACGCTACTTCAGCTCGATTAAATGCATCGGAAAATCATGAATAATTATCGTTGTTCGAAAGCCATCGGCCCGTTACCTTGTAAAACGGCATTTCCGTAAATATTTAAACAAACAAAAAGAAATTTAATATATCAATTTGATGAATGCGATAAACGTCGAGAAGCGTAACGTCGGAAATTTAACGCGTCGAGCGAGTGGGGCGCTCGAAATAATCAGCGCAACAAAACGCGGCGAAATTACGGAAACGAATTTTCCGCGTTACCTTTGGCGCGCGCATCAATTCCGAAACTGCGAACGGCCCATTTTACTAATAGGTAATAAATAACGAAGCCTCTCCCCCCCCCTTCCTCGCCTACCAATGGTAAATACATCAAAGTTTGAAATTTATCAAATGGCGCGTAAACGAGTTATCGCGGCGGCTGCTAGAAAGTGACGTCACGTACCGCCAGCCACGTGATCTATTCTAAGCTATTTAAAGTTGCGATGTGATTAGCCAAGTTCCTCCGAACTTCGCGCGGGGGGATTGGCTTGGGTCATTGCGGACGGGACTAGCGCGCGCGCGACGATTTGAAAATACGGGCGCCGGGTCGTTATATCTCGGCTCGACTTTTATTGTTTCGTTAACTAAAAAAGGAGCGCAATTAAAGTTAGCGCCCCCGAGTAAATCTCCGCGGGAGTAGGAGCTCGGGGCTTTTGTTTTTGCTCGGCGTACTCAGTGTAAATCAAACCCTATTTTCACTGGGGCCAATTTGTTAAAGCAGGGGGCGACGAATTAGCGCGGCGATTATTTTCGCCGGAGCGAGGCAAAAATTGCTTTTGAACGGAGCGCGAGAATAATTACCGCCGTATGTAAAAGGCTGTCAAACGAAAAATCGTTTTTGTTGTTACGTAAATTTTTCCAAATGCGAGCGAGAGTGTATGTCATCAAAGGCACCACTTGGGATAAATTTATACATAAAGCATTAAAAGGGTATATTGATAAACTTTGTTAAAAGCAGATTTCGCGCTAATAAACAGCTTTAACCGTTTGCAGCCCTTTATGAAAAATATTCGGTGAATTCGCGGTAATCTTTCTACAAACAGTAAATTCGATGAATCACGAACATATTTTACAATTATCAATTACAAACGTTCAAATACTAAAAGAAATACAAATTTTTTAAGAAATTTTTATACTATAAAATAGATGGAAAGATACATCGCCACGTCTCCTACGAGTAAGGAAAGAAAATTCAGCAAACCGAGAAAAGCGAGTAACTGCCAAACAAAGTGTTCTGACTTATCTATTCCTTAAACTTTCGCCCCGGAAAAATCTCGAACTAGATGTCTCGGGCGAAGTTCGCGTCCGCGCGGTGCCCCCGCGCCATATAAAAAATATTGAAATTGAACTTTTTTCCGCGGCGCCAAGTTCTTAAATTAAAAGTAACATTACGGCGAAGTTTTCCAAAGGGACCGAGCCGGAAATATATACCCGCGCGGTATAAAACTCGTCGCGGCGGAAGCGGGCGCTCGGTAAAAAAAAAATAAAATAAAATAAAGCGAAGGGGGTGACCCGCGCGCGGCACGCGACGGGTATATACCCCGCGCGTATTTTCCCGGAGGGGGTGGTCGTCGCATCGAGCCGGCGGAAAATTATTCGACTGATTTGTCAGGCGACGTCCCCGGGGAGCTTTATCGTCCGCGCCTAATTGCCGCGCCGAGGCGCCGCGACAATGCGCCAGCGCCCGGCCCAATATCGGCGAATTACCATTATTTCGCCTCGCGCCGCGCGCCCGCTCGAGCTTTAATTAAGGCGATAAGCCGTAATTGAATAAACAGCCCGGGAGCTAATTAAGAAGCCCATTCGCCGGAGGCGCCGAAGAAAACCGAGCCGCCGCCGTCACGCGCTCATACATTGTGCCTCGGGACCCATTGTCTGCACTGGACGATTCGAAACCCCTTGCTTTCTTTCGAGTCTGAGCACACATTGACGTTGCGGCCTGGCTCACCTCAATTTTTTATGTTCAAGGCAAACTTTTAAAGCGTGGATCGGGAAATTTTTAAGTGCACTGTTTACTGCTGTGCAGTCTATCAAATGATTGAGGAAAAAATTTGCAAAGAAATTTTTTTATTGAAAGATTGAGCGTTTGCTGTTTGGTTTTATGGAATATTTCATGATGTTTTCGAAGAGTGAAAAAGCGCACTAATTACGGGTGATAAATTGCGCGAGAGTGCCTTCATAAATTATTTCCACCTAAATGTAGGCGAACAATTTCTCAAACTCGAAATATTAATCTGAAGTTGCATCGTTTTCTTATTCACAGATGAATGACATTCATTACGCAGGGAGATTCAACCGTAATGAGCTATTGTTCAGCGAGATCTGATCGATATGGGAGCAACGGGCCATAATGATTATAATTATTTATGAGGAGCTTTTCCGAATACCTTGTTTTTCGCAATATCAAACTTTGATGTACTCGCTCGATATTTGCAAATTGCTTTTTCAAAGTAAATTTTCAATTCTGAATAAAAACAGTTCCACATGCCCTAATAAAATATTATTACTCCTACAAAGAGAGTATAAAACGAAGTACGTTAAATTATGATTTTATGTGCAATGTAGTATTTTAAAATCTGCATTTATGTACAATTAGTATTTTATCATTTTTTAATATTTTTAAAACATTATTGCTGCTTTTACATAAAGTTTGAGAGTCGTAATACATAATATTCTTTTTTTAATTATAATTACATTTATTTATTTAATAATTTAAACGAATATTAATGTAGCACGTGCATATTTATGAAGCCCTTATAACAAAATGTAAATATCTTTATCAATATCAAAAATTGGAAAAATTTTGTTTTTTTTGCAAAATATCGCCACTAGAAAGTTAAATAAGACAAATAAATAAATGCTAGAAGTTAAGATTAATACTAGAACGTGGAAATTATTTATTAATTTATTGCACCATCGATTTATTTATCATAGATCAAAAAAGAATAAATAGCCATCTGTCACGAAAGTAAACTACACTTCCGGTAAATAGATAAATTCACAAGACCATAATTTCACGAAGAGCCTAAGTCCCCTAACAAAGAAAGAAGAAGCATGTAAAACTTACCGTCGATCTAATCGCCAGTCAGCGCGGACAGCTCGATCCAGGCGCGTCGCAGTCGTATTTCATCGTCCCCTCGAGCCGGCCTCCTCCTCGACTCCGGCGTCTCCCTCGGCCTTCGGGCGATCCACTCGGCGCTGGCCCGGGGCTCGCCGTCCTCGGCGACGACGACTCCGCGCCGCGGCGCCGGCGGACAATGCCGGGCGCCAGCCTCTCCCCCCGCGCCGGCGGCCGCCGCTCGACCTCCTCGGCGCGCGGGGCGCGGTCCTCCGCGGCCGGCCGCTCGCCCGCCGTCTCGGGATCGGCATTCACCTTAATAGGGCGCCGCCGGGGACAATGGCCCCGAGCGCCAGGAGGAGCAGGCTCAGCGCCGGCCCGCCGCCGGCCGCGCGCCCGTGCTGCATCGCCGCTGGATGCTCGCCTGCAATTCAGAGAGCGGAGGGGGTCGGTCTCACGGCGGAGTTAAAGCCGAGGCGCGAGCGAGCACACCGGACGCTCATTACCGGCCGGAGACGCCGCGCGACGTTTAAGCGGGCCTCCCCCGCCCCCCGCACCCCCGGCGCGATTTCACCGGCTGCAATTTTAGGCAGTCGATGGCGGCCGGGCTCTGTTAGCT
Source organism: Eurytoma adleriae (assembly GCA_900480045.1). NCBI lineage: Eukaryota > Metazoa > Arthropoda > Insecta > Hymenoptera > Eurytomidae > Eurytoma > Eurytoma adleriae. Next base: position 22,386 of record UXGC01000058.1, on the reverse strand, counting down.
CGAGCTACCGCGCGCGCAAATTTTAACTCGCCCCACCCCCGCCCGTCGGAGTTGCTCGACCTCGTTACCGGCCATTTGTCGGCGGCGACGCTGGATTTTCGCGGATTCGCCGGCGAGTGCTTATTTTAATTTCTTGCCAGGCGATGCTGTACAGTGAAAAATGGTCGTCGCGCACCGCGAGACTTTGTCTTGCGATGGAATGAAAATTTAATATTTTTTGGGAATTTACTTTTACTATGTAAAGTGTTGCGGAAAGTTAATTATTCTGTTTGTGAATTTATTGATTATTTTTTAATATTGCGCGACTTTTGTTTTTCAAAATGATGCCTCGTAATTATCTCTTATCTTTGTTGCGAGAATATAAGAAATGCCAGCAGCGAAACTCTCTATTATAGCTCGAAGTTCTTGTATATAGATGTCTTGTACAGTATCTTCATTTTCCCCAGGACAGGAACTTCGCGTTTTCGCTCGAGTACTAATCTTTACTACAAAAATAATGATGAAAAGTAAAGCAAAGAAAAGCTCGCTGACCTACTTTAACGAAAAGACTATCGACAATAACTGTGATATTATTTATTTCCGAATTATTTACGAGATAAATATTTATTTAATTACGTTCCTTTTACTAACGCAAACAACATACTGATAATCCGCACAAATTATAATTTCGGATAAACAAGCAAATCAGATTCTATCTCTAGCTTGGAAGTGGAGTAAAGCAAATTTCTAGCTTAGATACGAAGAACTGAACACAGCTATTATTTTGCAAATTAACTTCAAATTGTCTACTTTGATATACATAGAATTTAATTGACTGATGTAATTCGCTAGTGCATTTCTACTCATGTAATACAAACACATTTCATATTACATTGTTTTAAAGCAATCCACGTCTGACCACACGTATCCTTGATCTACTTAATAGTGCATTTATGATATGCCGATATGTCGATACCGTTACTAACTACGTAAACTTTAATCTAACTAACAGCAACTTTTGATTTGTTTTTACTATTCAACTATTATTTTCTATATATAAACAGCAACAAATAACTTTTCATTTTTCATCCGCAAAAAAAAAGAAATTTTCGATCAGAAAAAATAATCAATAAACTAAGCAACAACAAAATACCAGGAAAGTATAATCTGTACTCAACAGATTTTTACTGGAAACGAGAAAGCGATGCTAATTAGATAGTTAGTTTATAATTAACGAAAAATCTCCTGTCGGCGCGAAATTAAAGTATTACACCAAACTAATTAACTTAAAGCGAGCGCTCGCGTTCGGGGGCGTCCGATGAAACAAACGAAAATTAAAAAATTCCCCTCCTCGCAATCAAAGTGCATAAAGTGACCGAGAGCAAGCGAGCGAGCAAACGAGCGGGAAAGCGCCGGGGAGCGTAAAAAAAAGCACGAGCGTCGAAAAAAAGGCGAGAGAGAGAGCGTGAGAGAAAAAAAAGCGAGCGTTCGTGCCTCCCGCGATAAAAAAAAAAGTAAACGACGGCGCTCGCGCACTCGTCAAAGTCCCGTCGTATCGGGCGCGAGGCTCTTTGGCGCGTCAAGAAATTAATTAAAGTGAAAGAAAACGAGGGCCGACGGCTGAGCGGAATAACCGGCGAAAAATCCGCCGGTAAAAAATCAATCTAATTATCGCGCTTTTGATTGAGGCACCTCCCAATCGCTCGCTCGCGCGCTCAGCGCAAAAATGGAAAATCTCGCCGTCTGATGGAAAGCGAGGGGGGGGAGAGAGAGCCAAGGGCAAAACAAGAGATTCTTGGCAATTAACGCGGAATCGCGCGGCGACAAACGAGCGGGTGGGGTGCGCGCCGTAAAAGTGACTCGCAGCGTAAGCGAGGCGCGCGCTCTTAAGCGGCGCGAGCGCAAGTACCATCGGCGAAAATCCGAGGCAATTACGCCGCGCCGAGATAAAGTGCGGACCGGCTACCCGCCGCCGGCGGCCGGGGGGCGCAAACTCGGGCAGAGAGCCAGGGGGCGAGCCAAAGGTAATGCGGGAAATGAGAAAACGAACGCCGCGCGCGATGTAGACGCGCCATTGTGAGAGATCCTTCGGAGCGCTCGAAGGAAACAGGCGGCTTCAGCGGCCGAGATTTACCTGTCGGCTGCAGCGACGACTTCTGCCGCCCACCCCCGCACCCTTTTCCCGGGGTCGTGAGAAATTTTCAGTGCCTCGGCGGAAAAACCGCGCCCTCGTTAATTTATTTCCCCCTGCCGCGTTTCGCTTCTTTCGCCCCCGCGCGGAACTCGCGCTTCGTCGACGCTTCTCTGTTGTACCTCTTTTCTCTTGGTTCCCTTGCCTTTTTCTTTTGTAGCTTTGATTTTTATTGCCGTACTGATTTTATGGCTGATATATCTCGCTAAGCTCCTGCGCGCGGTTCTTTTTAACTTTGCAATTTCTGGAAATCTCTTAATAAAGCCTTTTTCTAATAAACGCTGTGTTTTCTTTCGTAAGAAACGGTCGATGCACTACTTTTCGAGAAATGCGAGATATTGAGTCAATTAAAAAGATTGAGCCGATGATGAGGGCTTTTGAAACAAAATTTGTAACCTTGTCTTAATTTTAAAAAATTTCTATGTACAATATTATTTTTAAAGAAACAAAAACATATTATTACATATTGATAAGATATGTTACTAAAGAAAATTACGAGCTTCTATTTAATAATTAATCTACTATACGGTACAATTCAAAGACCTTAATCGTTATTAAAGATTATCATTTTTAAATACAATCTCCATTGTACACTTTATAATTTTATAACTATGCAAATTTAGTACAATCTAAGCGGAATAACGTTGAAACTCATCCATTATCTGCCCCGCAAAGACAAAAATAAAGACAGAGATGGAGAAATGCAAATATGCATAGCGAAACAGTGGAGGAATGAAAGAGATAACGCCAGCGCCAAATAAGAACCGAATGGGGACGTGACCTACAATCTATTCCTCTTAAAGAGAAAGAAAAATAAGGAGTTACAGATTTGAAGGAGTTCCGGGCCTAAAAATTAGGTAGCTTTTCCTTTATATTTTCAGTAATATCCAGTAAATGATATGCAAACAGAAACATCCACTTTTACGCGTGCTATTTACCAGCCTTGTCCGCTATTTTTGAGAAAATATTTACTATTTCCAGTGCGTAACGGTACCACCGGCTAAAATTAAATCGGCAAATATTATCTGGTGCAAGAATAACTGTTGTTGTAAAAATACTGCGAATTAGAGAATATTTTTTCAAGAAAAATAAATTCTTTAATTGACTATGGTCAGCTTATTTTTCATATAATTATCTAAGATTAAGCTAAAATAGTATTTTAAAAATAATAATTTTCAACATTCTTAATAGAGAAACTTAAGTTAAGTATAATTTAACTCTTAAAACTATACTTTATTATAAAAGACAAGTATTAACATTCAGATATAAATAAATAAACAAGAAAAAACTAAAACAGATTTATAATAATCTAAACAGAATTTCAGAAACAGAAAAGAAATTAAAGCTGGAACGAACTAAATCGCGCACCTCTATCAATCAACAAAAGATTAAATAAATTAGCGATAATTGAAATGAATCGCAATATGACGAAGTGAAAAAGGAAGATTCCTGATTCCTCGTAAAAATAGACATCGGCGAGCGAATTCGTACAATAATAAACCTGTCAATGTCTCGCCATAAAAGTAGCTCAAGACATCCGTTGTAAGCGCACTCGACGATCAATCAAAAAATCGCCGCAACAAAAATTCCTCTCATCCACAAACATTTGCCACCGCCGCACTCGGGCTTAATAAAAGAGCCAGCCTCAATTAACTAAAAATAAGCTCCTCTTATCCGCGCCACTCGATCACGCTAAATTTCCCGGGCGCGCGCTTGCGCCTACTCCACTTCCAGCATACAAAAAAAAAAAAAAAATAAGAGCACCTCGTCGAAAATCCAGCGTCATCCAAATTAACGGGGAGCCCGCGCACAACGAGGGTCGCGTTAACCCGAGGGTGAGAAGGACAGCGCGGGGGGGACGGGTGACGGGCCTCGGCTCGCACTTACCGTTCAGCACGTGGACGACGACGGTGGCGCGGGCGGCCTTGCTGGATACGCAGCTGTAATTGCCGCTGTCGCCGAGGGAGGCGCGCGTTATCAGCAGCTTGCTCGTCGTGCCGCCCTTCGACTTCTCCGTCTCCAGCGACACGCCGCCCCTGCGGGAGAGGGGAGTGCGAAAAAGAGGCGTTAGAGAGAGAAAGAAAGGGAATTGGGCTCCTTAATTGCCGAAGCGCTGGCCGCAATGAATCTTGGCCGGCCGCGCACCTGATTTATCGTCCGCCGAGCGACGCCGCTCAAATAATTCTTTGATTAATTGCGCGGGCTTCTTTCGGGGTGGGCACGCTCGCCGATGGCGTGCAGCGGCGTACCCTCGGCGGCGATTAGCCTTTTCCTTTCTTGCTTTTTCGGTGCTGCTCTTAAATTTTTGTTTGTCCCGTCTATGAGCGTATGTACGTTCACGATAAATCGGCTGAAGAGGAATTTCACTCTTATTCTAAAGTTAGTTTGATGAGAGACTAAAATTTAATTTTGCAGGAGTGAAATTTAACGATAGTTGACTCTAGTAGCACTCTACACTGAGAGAAATGTTTTAGTAATTTTTACAAAATGTTCAATTTATTTTACTAGATAGTATGGTACCCTGGTCACAGATCATTTTTTCAGAATCGTGAGGATATAAATTTAAAAAACAAGAGTTCCACTAAAATCTTTCACTCGTGGAGATTAATTTTAGATGCTTTTTTATGATATTTTTTGATAAAAAGTGCGAACATTAAAGTAATACATTTCTCAAGGAATAACACCTTGATTTACGGCTCCTACGTATGCCCAAATAAGATTGTTACCGAGCTATTAAGACGAGAATGACGTTTTAAATTTTACTTTCGGAATGACTAGACGTATATCTGCGAAATTTTATCGGATTCGTAAGAGTTTCAGGTGCGTACGAAAGTAGAATCCATATCTGAGACTTTTACGGTGAGTTTTTTAAATTAATTGAGTTCCACGAAATTTGTTATTAATTACATATTGTTTCTGAACTTGACGCACAGTACAAAGCTTTTAATTAATTTAAATTTAATATCGCTAATGCTTTATCGACGTATTCAAAACCAAATATTGTTTCCAATATTATTCAATAACTTTCACGAAGTTTATTTAACAGGTACACGAAATTGAAAAAAAAATTCACTGTTTTGTTGTTGCATAAAAGCTGTTTGCTTTTGTACAAAATTTTATAGATACGCTACCGAATATATTGAATAGAAAAAATATTTTCAAATACATTTTTTTTGTGAGTATTATTCAACCAGGAAAATATTTCTTTTCATTTAAACTTTGAATTGCCTTTCAGAAATGAATGTCAAACGCCGAATGTAATTGTTTAATTAAGCAGTTTTGCAACAATTTTCAGTTTCTACTTTATTCTTTCAGTACAAAGTGCAATTACTGCTGTCATTTAATGCTTTATCGAATTTCACGTCCGAAAAGCTCTCGTCACGAGGACATTAAGCTTCGGTAGGTTCCGCGTCACTTTCGCCCGAATGTAATGCGAAATGAATTTGATATTTTCAAGCACTTGGGATTCGCGCAAAGCGTGAAATTTGATTGTTTACGAGCCGCGGCGAGTGGAAAAAAGAGAGGAGGCAAGAATTATTGTATTATCTTGCGGAGAGGCGCTTTATTACGGCTGACAACGAATTTATCGCTACTTTCGACGGGGCGCCCCGCGAGTCGTAAAATATTCGCGACGTCCCGCTGAAAAGTTGCTTGCTTAATCGAACTTTATCGGCGGCCGTTGTTTCGAAAGATTTTTGTCCCCCGCGCGCGTTTTTCTGGCGTATCGATTTACCGTTTGTCATCGGCGTTATTTAGGACGGCGACGAAGTCGCGACAATTTATGCCGATCGCCGCGCGCCGCTTACACATTTGTAATTTCGCGCCGTGGCTCCCGCGTCCGTCCGCTCGAATCTTTCGAGCGCGAGTGTTTCGCTCCTATTAGCCCGGCGAAATATTCATTAAGGTCGTTTTTAACGAGAAAACGTTTCGAAAAAAAAGAGTTTAATTTAGAAAGTTCCTTTTATTTTTATCGGGCATAAATTACTTTTACGATGAAATGTTTACGCGGTGCAATTTTAATTTTTTATCATGGCGGCGTTATGTGAAATTAAAAAATTTTACGCTAGAAAAAGTTTGCCCATTGCGAAAAGTTATAATGATTCGAATGTATACACGGTTAAAGTTGCGTAAACATGCAGCTGCAGTATTCTCGACAGAACAAATTTAAATTCGCGAACAAACTCGATAAAATGTTGCTTATAATTATTTTCGCTAGATCTAGGAGTATCGGATACCCACACGAGTAAAACCATTATTTGACATCTACTTTTACATTGAAATCTTTTTGAATAATTATGAGATCTTAGTGCCCATTACCATATTTGCAAGTATTTTAACGTAATTACCATCGCTTAATCTATTTTTGAATTTTATGCTGAGTGGACGACGGCGAGAGTGGCATTTGTCATACTTGAAGGGACGCTTTTGCGAGGCATAAAAAATTCCCTTTTATTAAAACACGTTATGTTCGAGTTACTAACCCGTGATAGGATTACTGTTTGAAGTCTCATTTTAAGAGCATCGCCGGGCCTTAATATGCATTGGATTTACGGTCGTTAACTTTTTAACGTTGCTTGGGGAATTTGCAATAAAAAACCGTATTTCAGGTGCTATGCATAGTCAACTAGTCATAAAGTGATTTTAATTTTTCTCCCGTTAAAATAGCCCGAAAATCGAAGCCGCTCTCATTTATGACAACTTCACGATGAAGGATTATATTAATAAAATTGCCGTCGAAATGGAACACGTAATAAAATAATTCTTATGAATCGTATTGTTTTTTTTTTTTGTCAGCAATAAAAATTGCTATTCGATTTATTTCACCTCTTTATAAGTACGTTTTATATATATCTGTTATTTAAAAATTTTGTACAGACAAATTGATCTTTTAAAAAATAAAACAAAATAAAAATACCCATATTTTAAAAAAAGGTTAAATTTTAGACAAAAATATCGATAGTTTTATAGTTTAAAAAATTAATGAATCTAAAAAAAGATGACTAGTGTCGGAGTTCACGGTAGAACTATACGCTTCGAAACTTTCGGTCGTGTGCACTGAGAAACCTTTGGGGCATCTGGTGTATTCATCGGGTTCAGTTACCGCCGTTGCGATTTGGAGCGGTGGTTCCACTAATTTGGAAAAGTTTATGCTTCAAAAATCAAAAATAGGGACTAAACCGCGTTTCGTCAATTTTTGTGCATGTGTGCATTATTAAAGAAACGTAGATTATCATGAAAAAAATTCATCGTTTAACAAAAATGATATCTTTCATAAAGATATTAAAACTCTTAAAATATTAATATATAAAACCTTTTTTTTAAACCTTTCTTTTATATTCTTCTCTGCACAAATTGACCATAGGCAACGCAGCTTTAAAATAAGGCATTAAAAATCTAAAAAATATCTGCACTTTTTTTATGAAATCGATAAAATTTCACTAAACCCAACACACACCTCCCCAAATAAATTAATCGAAACACCGCAAAAAGCGTTTTTCTCAGTAATGAACATTTTTCACACAAACCTCCTCTCTTTTCCACCGCGCTTTTTCAGAATAATTCAATAATTTACTCCACAAAATTCCACAATAAATTGCATAAAAAGTAAAAGTACATTAAACAATTTACAAAAACCAAAACAATTCGAGATTCTCGGAAAAACGTCGAACGTGTCCTGTCGATTGAAACAACAAAATTCTGAAGCAGCACCGGGTTATTTGCATTTATGAAAAGATGATTCTGCAAGCCCCGAATGTCCATTCGATATCGGGGGAGGAAGCGCATAAAACGCATCCGGCAAGACTCGGGGGTTTGCATGCGGAAAAAGGGAGGAGGGGGCAAATGGGGGTTGGAGGGAGTTCAAGTGACGCGGCGAGCGTATATACCTCGGGCCGTCGAAGTCGATGACCGTGCCGGCGTGGTACCAAGTCACGTTGCTCGGCGGCACGCCCTGCGAGTTCACCATGCAGGTCAGGCTGATCGTGCTGCCCTTCCTCACGTACACCTCCTCCGGGCCCAAAATTTCCGCCTGGACGTCTGCAACAGAAATGGGTGGGGGAGGGGGGTGCGGGCGAGTTCCCCCGACCAACTTTAGCTCGCTTGTTTGTCCAGTTAATGCTCCGCGAGCTACACGAGCAAAGAAAAACAGCCACGGCCGGAAAAAGGACTCCGGCTGTACGCGATTGGCTTGAATTTCGCATTGGCTTCGCGCGGCTCTTTCGGAAATTGTACAGCACCGAAGTTTTGCGGCTGTTTGTCTTGAATCGCGCTGAGGTGTGTCCGGTGTATTTTTTTAAATTCACTGCATTTCGCTGCTTACTACGAAGACTAGCACTTCTTAAAAAGGGCCTATTTTAATATATCATTTTTAAAGTATTAGAGTAAACTAAACTGTTGCGGAACCTCACTGAGAAATACTCTAGTAAAAATTAAAATACTACATAGGAAAGTAGACAAAGACTGACATTTAGTGGAAAAATTATCATCCTCGCATAGTAAAATTTTCTATAGTTGTAATAAATTATGCTTACAGTAAATTTTACTAGAAAATATGTTAATTTTTTAAAACTTTTAGTAAATTTTTATTTCACTTGGATACTCTAAAAGGTGTAAATTAAAATCGACCTCTTGTGAGATCTGTTAATCTTCGTAGGAAGCGACGATTTAACGGGTCAGATTTTTTGGTGCGTAATGTATTGTTGAATTATTAATAATCAATTAATTACACCAGTTTCGGCGCGGTGCCTCGACAAAGTCCTTTTTCATAATAAACTTTACATGCAGGATAATGATAGTAATTAACATGCAATATATTCGCGCCCGTTGGATTTTGATAACGACGATGGAACAAAATTAACACCACACAATGGCTTTGGCAATAATTATGAATTACCCGTATCATTTAACGTTTGAAAATTATTGCACTCGAGCTAATTGCGCCAAAGTGAATGAATATTTGCGGGGCAAATATAAAGTAGCGGATAGCTTTAATCCTCGGAAAGATGTGATTCGTAATTCTTCCGCGGCCGTTACTTATCCGCGCGCGAGCTTTTAAAGCGCAGTAACTTTTTCAACGTTAAATGCCGCTTAAAGGAACTCATGAAATAATGGCACCTAAACATAGTTATAAAGCCTTAACACTCGGCGTAAAGCAGCTTAGAGGGAGAGGGAGGACGATAAAATTAGGGGCTGCACGGGGGTCGAAACAAGAGATAAAAAAAAAGGGATGACGAGGCGAAATGAGAGCATTAAAAACGATACCGATCGCACGAATTGCGCGCGGATTACGGCGCTAGTTAACTATCCTCGATAAACATCGAAAGCATAAAAATCAATTGAACAACGCTCGCAGCACTCCGCCGACACGTAATCACGAACTTATCGACGCGTGCTCGAAACCGAGCAACAATTTTACACCCGTTAAACGGCTGATCCTTGACCCGCAAAGTATACGCCGCCAAAAATTCGGTAAATTAAATAATCGCGGGACACGCGCGCGAAAAAAAAAGACGGGAAATTCGTGACAAACGAGCAAATATCCCATTTAAAGGAAGCGCCGGGCAATTATCGAATGTTTGTGTACCCCCCTCCGCCTCGTAAAAAAAGCCCCGGAATAAAATACGCGAAAAACGATATCCCCGGCATCGCAACTCCACGCGCAGATACGAAAGTCGGGCAGGACGGAAAGACAGAAAACCGAAGGGGAAAATTACACATAGCAAGCTAGCATGCAGCGGCAAAGCTCAAGCGGATCCCACGACGTACACATCGCTGTCCACATGGGATGCGCGTAAGTATACACCAAGAGTGAGTGTAACGGAGAGAGAGAGATATATATCCTACCTAGAACTCGGAGATAGACCGCCTTGTGTATTTTCGGCTCGGTGTTGACTTGGCACTCGTATGTGCCCTCGTCCCTCGGCTGCACGCAATCTATTCGCAGATTCCAATCGTCCGAGGTGCCCGTATTGCCGATAACGGTGAACCTCGAGTCGCTCGTGTACGTTTGCGCCATGGTCGTCAAGATATGCAAATCCCTCTTTCTCATCCAGGACACCTGCAACGCCGGCCGCAAGAGCCCGGAACATTGAAAATTCATCCTGCCGCCGGCCCATTAATTCCCCACCCCCGCCGCAGGATGTGCATGCCGGCAGTATCTCCCGCGGCTTTTTCCGCGCGGCGACGACCCCCCCTCGATCTAATTCAATCCGCCCGAGGCTCGATCGGACCCCGCCGGCAATAATTCCCCTTATCGCTCGATACCGATCTTCGGTCCCATCGATTGGCTTCCTTCCGGCTGTACGTCGTTAGCATGCCGGCAGGCACGCTCCTCTGGGATTGATTTTTTCGGCTTTTTATTTTTGTCAAGTTTTCCTACTTGCGCTATGAAATTTTCTCGCTTATTGAATCTTTTGAGCCTGATAGAGTAGCTAGTTTTAAGCCGATTCAAGACTTACTTTATAATCTCGTAAGTCGGCGCGGTGAAGTGCTCGAACTGAAGGATCGTTAATCCGCGGTGCTCGTAAAATCGAAAATTTTTTGTAAAAAAAAAAAAGATTTTATTTCGATAAAAAAAAGCGCGCGAAGAAAGGTGCATTAAAATAAGCGACGAAAAAAGGTAAAAGCGCAAATGCAAATTCCGCCTGTGAATTCGGATTAAAATCCTCCGGGGGAAGGACTGCGAGAAAACGCGGCTCAAAGCAGCGAAGCGAGGAAAGCTTGACTTTTCTTCGGTTCATAGCACCGAATCACGTACAATGCTGTCGTGTGTTAAATATGATTTAGTGAGAATTTCTTTTCTCCACCCCCCATTGCAGAAATATTTTCCATCGGACGAGAAGTGCATACCTTCCAATTTTTTTCTGCGCGGATAAAATGTGGTTTATTGAGACGGAAATAGTCATTGTTATCTCAAACCCAATATTTCAACTAATAGGTAGCTCGCATTCGGAAAGTAGATTTTAAAGGTGTAAGTCGTTTTTAACAAGGTACCTAATTATATTGAAACGCGCTTTTTATAATTCTTTTTAATAAACCAATTATTCCGAGGATATCTAATCTTTCAAAAATGAGCTTGAGGTATTAATTGTCTGTTTTCAAAGAACGTTTTTTATCTTAGAGTCAACATATATTATATAAGCCTCTTTTTTCAAAAGTCCTATTATGTTTTTGAATAATTAAACAAAAAAATTGATAAAATATTTTATTTAGGTACAATTTGGAAGTTGATTCGTTCGTACTCAAAATATAATTGAAGTCAAGACTTTTGCTTTCGGCATAATAGAATAATATAATAGTCTGCCAGCCTTCACTAATTTCCTGCTCTAGCGCCTCCACCCCCTGCCTTATTTCTGCTTTTGCCTACCTAAAGAATATTGCGTTCATTAAGAGCCAGGCTTGCGTGGAATTTTCTCCTTTTTTTTAAATGAATTCAAGAAATCTTTTGCCTGAATAACCCTTAGAAAATCATTTTCCCACTCAATAGATTATTCGTGCGATTCATTAAGCAACGAGTCGTTTAAGCTCCAATTTTGCTCATTAATTGTCCTCAATTAAGAGTCCGAAGAACAATATCAATTGTGAGCCTCTGAAGAGTCTTTAAACAAGAGAAATATTTTGCCGTTTAAACGATTAATTGCTCAATATCGCTTCAGCAAACAATGCAATTTAACGTTTGTGCTCGCCTTTTTTTTATTAAACAATCCCGCTGCCCTCGTGTTTGCTGACTATTTCAGACATGTATATTAGCTTTTGAAAACAATACGCATGCTGCAGTTGAATACAAGACAAACTTTATTAATTATAACTTTATTTTATAATTAATATACATTAGTACATTAATATAATGAATAAGCATTGTTTCAAAATCATACTGAGATTATTTCTGGAATTCAATATTATATTATTACATTTGTTCAAAAATTTTGATTTTGAATTTAACCACGAAAATTGAATTAATTAACAAGTATGATTAACATAAATTATGCAATGAAGTAGAAAAGCCGTTATTATAAATTAACATTATTTTAATTAACTTCAATTATTGTTAAGCTAATTTTTGCTGCATTTAAATTACTGTATATTTTACTCACCACTAAATATACAGATTTAACCTCGTTTGTCGATTGCGAATTGCATTCCTATTTTGTCACCGCGAAATACAGCGAACTTGGCTTTTTTTACAAAAATACTTAAAACAAATTGAATTTCAATGACTTATCAATATTCATGCACCTTCTCGAAATTTATGCAATCAGAGGAGTTTCGAAATAAAAAAATAAAAGAGAAAAATTCCGCCGAATAAATTCAAAATATAACCCACTTTTATAAGGGGAGCAAAGAAACTCTCGCGAAATATCTCTTTTTTATTTGCCGCGTAGATCAAGCCGCGCCAGACGAGAAGCGCGCACGTTTGAAAAAAAAAACGAGAAAAAATAAAACGGGCACTCCCCCGCACCGAGCACCGTCCCAAAATTTCGAAACAAATTTCCCCGACTTAGCGGAATAAAAAGGCTCGCGAGCTCAGCCCGTAAAGTCCCGGAAAAAAATCCTGGGCCACTCGCGGACAAATCCCCGTCCGCTCGGGGGTATGCATGCAGATCGGCCCGTACAGTGCAGTACTCCTCGCAAGAGGGAGAGAGAGACCAGGGAGAGATACTCACCGTTCTATTCCCGAGATTCTTAACCCTACATAACAAGACGGCGGACTGGCAGACGAGGGCGGTCACGTTCTCGCTGCCCTCGTCGGCGAAGTGGGTCTTGCCGATCGCCGTCGCCGACGTACCCGCGGCCGTCCGCAGCTGCTGCGTCGGCTGCTGCTGCTGCTTGATGTGCTTGCTGCCGGCGGCCGGCGCCTCCTCCCTTTTTTCGAGCCCATCGATCAGCCGAGCCCCGCCACCTGGAAAAATGGACCCGGCCCGATTTCAGCTGTGCACAGTCGCCCGAAAATATGTGCCCGGATACCGGCGACTTGGCAGCTCGCATTTGGAACGCAAATTCTTTAATATCTCGCGGGCTTTTATTTAGTCGGGCTTCCCCTTTTTTCCCGCCGCTTTATCTCCCGCGACGTGGGAGGAGCCGCCGAGGAATTTGTCGTGCCAATTTCGGGGGATTGCTTGACATCCTTCGATGATTTATACATTGTCTCTCATATTTCTTTTTCCTACGCTGCCTCTCGTTCCCGGAGGGGGGAAATGAAAAAAAAGAAGGCAAGGAATTTCGCGCGTAAAATATTTATCGGATTCCTATTAAATTCCCTTTGAGCTATTTCGATATTTCGTTTGACCTTATTTTTTTCCGATATCGCGCAAGATTGTACTTGTTGTCGAACTCGTATTATGTACACGGAGAACAGGTGTTTTTTCCCTTAAGCACAAATCCTTCGAGCTTACTGAAATAACTACACCGAACGGAATTTTTTTTTCATTTTTTGCAATTCAAAAAAGAACGTGCAGGACCTCTAATGGAAAAAGTCGAGCGTATCTGAAAGTGAAAAAAAAAGAGGCGCTAAATTACTCCTTTTTTTTCTCTCGGTAAAAGATCCGAACCGCGGGAGTCGCGAAACAAAGGGACTTGAATATGCGTTTGCAATGCGTACCTTGTTGGTCGCGCGCGCGACGCTCGCACGTCAGCGGCGCGCACGCGCGATAACACGTATAACTCGATAACCGTTTTTCGGTGCAGTGATTCTCGTGAAAGAATGAACGAAACCGTTCGGCGCGCTTTTATTTCGCAGACTTCCTCCATTCTTGATAATTCGTTTTTCCGAAATTTCTGACTGATGGAATTCCTATATTCGGTTTGAGCGCTTCGGCATGCTTTTTAAACCATCGAGCTTTAATCCAAAAAAATGCATTTTCCGAGGGAGAACTTTTTTTCGGCATAAACGACCTTTGGCGCACTGACTTTCGCCGGAAAAAAAGAAGGGACAGTCAATTTAGCGGTTTTAAAACTTATAGTTTCGTTCTTCATCTGATTATTTCAAAACATCCATTTTCGAGATGGTCAAATTCGGGTCATGGCTCACTTTCAGCGTGCATTTAAAATCCATAAAAAATTTCGCGAGAAATTCTAAAATACGGGGTGAAAGGTTGATATGAAAGAATCAAGTGGGTGGAACGTAGTGAGAATTTTATATGCAATAAAACGCTTAAATTTTACGACGAGTGTTCCTAAATCATAAGTGCATTTGTCGCTAAGCATTAAGCAATACTAAATTATTACTCTATAAAAAGGTGTACTTATTTTAACTTTTAATCGTATACCCTTCCATTAATTAAAATAAAATTATCATAAATTTACGTGAAAATATTTCGAAATTCATAAAATATGCACACCAGCATTACCATTTTGTAATTTTCAAAGCTTATTACGCCGGCGCCAGAAATTTATTGTAATTTTACAATTTATACATCCCAGCGATAAATAATTTCGCGTTCAATGAAAAATATTTTCCACATCGCACCCACGTCGTAAAATTATTCCTCGCGACGTCTTCGCGTCGCTTCTCGGCCCTACTGACACTGCAACTTCCTCGCTTGCACATTCTTCCCGGCAGAAGCCGTAAAAAGCAGTAACCTCCAACGAATTCCAGCTGCTATCACTTGTGTATTATGTCCCCTCGAGGGGCGATAAACTTCTTCCCTTTTTTTTTATCTCGGCGCGAGCGTATATAGCGCACGCGCGTATACACCGTCACACGAAGGAGAGGAAAAAATTGTATACCGCCCCGACGGTCGCGGCGATTCGGTCAGGGTCGCCGGAGACGCGCGGCGCGTAAAAGCGGGATCGTCCGTGCGCGCGTAAGCCCGCATGATCGACGAGCGCGAAAGTCAGCGAAATAGGGCGGCGCGCTTCATTACGCGCGCGCTCGGGCGCATTCCTAAGTCCGCGGACAAATCATTCGTCGCCCGCGGAATCGCGCGGACTTAGGAATGCGCCCCGGGCTCGATAAATCTGGCGCGCATTTGCCGGCGATCGGCACGCGCGCGAGCACCCGCTGATAAACTGCCCCGGGTTATCTCGCCCGCGTAGGCGCTTCTTGCTTCCCCCGGCGTTATTGAAGGTTATCAAAGGACGCGAACTACAGGGGCAAGTTTGAATCATTTTTTGGGGTCAATTTCTATTTTTTGTATTACGCGTGCTCGATTGTACACTAAACTGAAATAAATTCTTTTCTTTTTATTTTTTACACGTGATTTTTCGGACACTCTTGCTGTTTCGGAAGTACGTTCTAAAATAATTGAATTCCGTCGAGTGTATACGAAGTACTGTAGATTATATTCTTTTTTCATGTTTTCAGGTCTAAATCACGATTTTCTAATTAGGAGGCAAACAATTATTATTAATATTTATGCAAAATTTTTAACTGGTGTGCTGTATCGCAAAATATAACATTTTTTTGAGCTGCATAAATATAATTTTTTTTTTAAATTAACCAACACTGAAGACAGCACATGCTTTGGATATACAGTGCAAACAAGATATTATTTACTTCGTAAATTAAAAATTCGTAAAATTAAAAAGTTACAAAAAGAAATTTAAAAAAAATGGTAATATATACTTAAATTAGTAATAATTGCATCGTGAAAGGAACGTGCACAAGTTTTATACGATAAATGATATAATGAAATTTTATAAAATATTTCAATTCTGCGAAAGGATTTATTTCACGATATTGCTGAAAAAGCAATTATAAAAAATGAGAGAACGCGCTTTTAAAATGTAATCTTTCTTTTTTGATAAAATTAATCAAGAGTTACTTATCAGATATGAAACATTTTTGTCGTTT
Organism: Eurytoma adleriae; assembly: GCA_900480045.1. Classification (NCBI taxonomy): domain Eukaryota; kingdom Metazoa; phylum Arthropoda; class Insecta; order Hymenoptera; family Eurytomidae; genus Eurytoma; species Eurytoma adleriae. The sequence continues at coordinate 6,427 of UXGC01000058.1, read as the reverse complement.
CTTTACAAAACAATTTAATTAACAAATTTAAACAGAATGGCATTTTTCATTTTTACATTTTTACTCCTTTAGAGTATAATTAAAATCCGATCTTTTTAACACTGATTGCATTAATTAACAAACTCTAAATAAAATATATTGTTTTCCCCTTATAAATTAAATTAACTTTTGTGTATTTACTTAAGGTATAGCTATAGCTGTATATATACAAAAAACATGGTTTAATTTTGAACTCGCATGATAATGACATTGCAACTTGACGTGTGTACGTTTTAGAGATATAATCAGGATATTACCATTGACATTATACCAATTTCGCATCAATGCTATAATTGTTAAACCGCACGACTGCATTAATGATAATCGTGCTGTTCACGATTATTTGCATTTTCCAGTAAATTCAAGAAAGAACAAGCAAATTAACCAATTAATCTAGTTAATTGAATTAATTTAGTTTTCATATAAAAGATCGATAGTCAAACTCCATTATTTATTCGTCACATCAAAATTCAGTTCTACATTTCAAAACCGAACAAAATTGATGTCCCCGATATTAAACCCATTGGGATCAACGTTGACGCGTAATTTATTCGAAATTTTTTTAAAATCATTTTTATCAATCTCACTTCACTCAATTTCTGCATAATAATTTGAATTGTCCACAGCTTTATGAAAGGGGAAAACTGCTCTTCAATGAAGTAATTTATCATAGGCCGAATTTAATCAAAGTGTCCTATGCGCATACTAAATCGATCTATTAGCTTGAGACAAAGCTAACAGATGAGTAATTTAAATAGAGGCCGAAGCTATTAGCATTAAAAAAACGGCCTCTCAATATATAACTCAATAAAATCTTATTCCAAAAGAAATGCTTTTTAATTAAAAACTTAACAGCTTTTCCGATCGGTACACTTCATTATTTCAACCCCGCGCTACAATCGAAAGAGATAAAAAAAAACTGCGATAGGTATATCGTGACAGAAAAGAAATAATATCACCGAGCCCATGTAAAAAAATCCTCGCCCACAATAGGCACAAAATTGTCAAACCTAATCACACGCTCGCGGCCACCGCAATTCACGTCTCTTTCTCGCCCCGTCCGCCTTTTGTCCATCGTCGGAAGCGGAATTGAAATTTACAAAGCTCGGGTGCGAGCAAGACGGCCGGGGCGACACCGTCACAGTAGTCGACGCGAGATTAATATTTCAAAAGCGAGCGCTCCGCAGCGCCATATTCGACGATTGGCCTTATATACCCAAAGCCGGGGATCCTCCCGCGGCCGGGGATTCGAGCGCGTGCCGCGGGCCTCGTCCTCGCGCTTCGAATATTAATTCCTCCACCGCCACGCCGCGCACCTCCCCCCCGCCACTTTTAACGCGCCTTTTTTTTTCGCGCGCGCAGCCGGCCTAATTTACGGGACGGGGAGCTTTCGAGGGGGATTCAATATCTGCGACGGGGATTAAGACGGGGGGCTCAGCCGGGGGTTTTTTTTTACGGACCGTTTCGGTTTGTCATTAGTTAGTCGACCGTGAGATATGGACAGGGGGCTCTGCCTCTCTGCCCCGTGAAAAATAGATTCGCCGCGATATTGTGCGGCCGTGCGGATTTTCGGGGAGGGGCGAGGCGGAGCGGCCGCGAGCCGTTTTGAAATATGAAGATGCGATTGGGAAGGTGGCGATGTGATTTCGCATGATGAACGATCGAGTTATGCTGATTTGATCGCCGGCCGCGTTTACGGGATCATTAATTCTCCCGCGGGGGGCGCGATACACTGTATCTTTTGCTATTTGAATTTTAACGAGGAGTATGGGTATCTGTGATTTGAAGAATTTTTTTTGAATGCGCATATTAAATTAGGCGTGTCAAGGTGAACGATTATCTTTGTCGATTATTTACTGGAATTTGATGCGCACCCCTGCGAAGATGAAAAGTATATACGAAAATCTGAATAAGTAGGTCATTTGGAATGCTTTGTTAAACGTTTGTGCATATTTTTATAGATTTAATACAAAAGAAAAAATAAAACAAAGTTTAAACTGTATACAAATTTTTAATTATCTTATAATCTGTCAAAGTGCCTTAAAGTTTAGTGTGCAAATGTATCAAAATTTCTTAAATGAAAAAATTGTCCAGTCAACGTACACACTTACAAACAGTTATGCAAAATTTTGAAACATTTAAATATTTATATTCATTTGTACTTTCATAAAAAATTTAAAATTTGTATTGAGGAATCCACGATTTTACACACCACAAATAAACTGCACTGATCCGTACCTAAAATTGACCGAGCGCAAGAAGTGGCACCCATAGCATACTTAACTCGATCATAATTTGTATTAAATTAAGAGTCGGCGCACATTTCGATTCGGAATATTCGGAGCCACATCGTAAAATAGCGCTTAAAGAGGCTAAAAGAGCCACTTTATGAGGTGTGAAGCGTGAAAGAGGGTTAATTTATAAGAGTGGATTTTACAAGTGAGTTCAGTGCGGTTTTACGGTTCAACGTTTCCTGATAGGATTAGGAAAGACAGAGGGATCGCGTAGTTGATGGCGCAATTGGAATGGCTCGCTCAGTTCTTCGGTAATTACATGAATTTTCGGAATGTTACGCGGCGCATAGTAATTTTACGAAACATTTACAGCGGATTACACGTTTAACTCACTCGCGCAAATAATTAATCAAATTAAATCGATGATACAAATCAACGTTTTTTTTCCGCGTTTTAATTATCATCGATTTAACGGCGGGGAGTCCGGCTATATTATTTATAATGACGGAAAGAATGAAATGCAAACGTTATTATCTCGTGAAATAAATTTGCGTAATTTATTCAAAAAGTTAAAATTTATGCTAAATGTGTGGACAACGGCGCGGGTTTCCGCCCCCCCCCCTGCTCCGCGGTTCAAAGGGTTAAAATTCCATTACTCTTGATAGGATTAAGAAAGCAAACACTATCACCAAACGAAGGGATTTAAGCTTCGCTTACTGATTACTTACCGGGGATTTACGATCAAATTTTTCAATGAAAAATAATAAGCCGATAAATAACTCATTATCGTGGAATTAAAAGTAAATTAACTTCCGAATTTTTCATTTATAAAGAGTATTAACAACATTTTATCATTAAAGAACAGTCGATATTATATTGATGTATCGGGCATTCGTGACACCCATGATAATATTCTGTTTAATATTTTCCGTCAGAAAGATGACAGGTAATACGAAAAGCATATCACAAATTTAATTTTCAATATAAATTTTTGAAGTATCCATTATTAACTATAATATGAATATTGCCTAAAAGGAACCATAAATTAATTAAAAATCAAGTAAACACTTTTTTCGTATTTTCTATTTTAAGATTCCACGAGTTATTCTTAATATATTAAGTCCCTTATTACATCTCTTACAATTCCTGACATATCTACCAGAAATCAACGAGATGCTCCATGCGACTGGATAGGTCGACTGAAGAATTTGAATGAAGCATTTTGAACGTGATGGAAATGTTAAATTTTCAATACTTCTAAACTCGGCTGCAATTTTCTACTGGAAACCATATTCCGAAATTCTGATTTGCTCCATTATATTTGAATAAAGCGAAGTGTTGCCTCCATAAATTTTGCAATAAAATGCATCGCAAATTTACAGTGCGCATTTTTCGCAATTGTAAAGTGACGAAAGACCGATCAAAGCGTGTTTAAAAAAAAAAAGTGAGTCAGCATTAAAACGAATATTATTTACCGTACTCGGTATTTATCGCGGGCTTTTTTTGGGGTGAGAACGCTGTCTATAAATATGTCAATTCCTACTGTCTTCGCTGTAAAATTTATTCCGCAATATGCACTCCACGAGTCGATGGGCTGTTGCGCTGCAACAAAAGCTGCTTTCGCTGAGCTCCCCCGAGGGAGAGAGAACGCAAAAACTCTGAGCCACGGATTTTGATCAAGCTTTTAGAGGTGTTTTCTAATGCCGAAATATGAAATTCTGTTTGTCTTATAGTTTGATATAGTCCTTTTTATTTATTTTGTTAATTGTAAACATTTACTTTATTTAATCATTTATATAAACTAGAAAAAAATTATCTTTATTTAATGCATTAGTTTGTTTGCAAACTCAGTTGGATGTGCAAAAAAATTGTCAATTTTATTTTTTACCTTTCGTTAAATAAATAAAGCTCAAACAATAAATTTTTCTCTTTCAGAAACGAATGCATAAAGCGATTGTAAAATTTTTTTACCAGTTTTATACCTTACATTTCATTAAATAAAGCTCTAGAGACAATTTTCCTCTTTAGAAAAGTGCGAGTAAAATACTATAGGGCCGCGCAGTCTGTTCGAGCTCCATAATTATTCCGATAAGGTAAGGTAAGCGTGAATTAAAAAGTCCTGTAGGAGCTTTGCGCTGTCATCGTCCCTGATCCTCTCATAATTGAAATAAAACCAGCCCAGCGCCCCGGCGCGACTGTGTACATACCTTTATACGTAAATTTTCGAGCGAACTTTCGAGTTTCCCAAAGTATGCCAATAATCCCGCTTCCTTTTTTACCGCCGGATCCCCCCCACCCCCGTCGGCGCGGGCCCGAACTTCGCAAAGTCATTTGGAAGATTTTGAAATTCAAATTAGGGAACATACTTTAAATCGCCCCGGCCGGAAAGTAGGCTACTCCATTGATTCGCCCGGCGGGCCGCTCATATAGAAGCCCTGGGCGGCTGATTTGAGAGCTGAAATTTTAATTACGCGATTCTCCTCTTTAGCGACGGATACTTCAAGTCGCCCGCTCCTTCTTTTTTTTTCCTTCGCTTCTCCGACCGACTATACGTATATATATAGGCGCGCCCTGACCTCTCACCCAAGATTCCTCTCGGTGTACGTGGGAGAAAAAAAGGAGGAAGTGCGGGGGGGATGAGGGGGAAAAAATTCGCCGAGCGCGCGATGACGACAAGGCCCCGCGAATTCCTGAGCGCCTAATTGACTTCTCGCTCCCTCGAAATTGCTCGACTCAATCATGAGGATATGGAAAAAATGCGCCCCCGGGCTCGAGTGGGAGTTGAGGAGGGATCGCGCCCAGGCAAATTGAGCGGAGCATCTGGCCGCAGCGCGGCTACGTAATGAAAAGCCATGAAGATGTGATTTTTCAGCCGGATGAAAGAAAGTTTAACTTTTTCTTTATAATTGCGCGCCCCGCGTGCACCGGCTAATCATGGTTTTTTTTCTTCGTTAGCCGCTCGTATCACTCGAGAAATTGTAATTAAATTACTTTAGAGCCTAGTTTTTGCATTGAATTAACTTTTCGACGCACAACCCTCGAGAAAAGTGCCAATTTTTATCTCGGCGCGAGAACAAAAAAAGGCAATTTCGGCGTGGGAGTGTAAAAAATCGTACACGCATCGCGGGAGATGAAAAAGAATACTTCAGATGCCATATTTGTCACCCCCACCTACAAATTTACGTGCGATCTGGGGCCATTCTTTCTTTATCTCCCTATAACAGCTACGTAATGTAATAAGTTTAAACAAATTATTAAGTCTGATATTTTTTAATGCATTAAGTAAATTAAGTAAATACATTAAATGAATGCTTAATAACCGAACATTTTTATGCAGTTGAGATTTGAAACATAGCGACTGTATTAATTTGGCGCGAGCGGAAAGATTTTCCTATGAGATATATGCGTATAAATGATTGATGTTATCTGAGCTATAAAATTATTCATGAATGCACACGCGATTTATCATAACAAAATGTATATTCAAGGTACTACGTAAACACAAAAATTAACTTTGCTTAATATTTTGCTAAATAGTAAATAAATTTATTTGCAAAATCTTCATTTATTGCTTTACGTTTATTTATGTGTAGTAAACACGTTGGTGAATCCCTTTATTTTCTTTGAAACTATTGTTGTAGAATTAAATAAAATGATATTCAATGAAAACGTGTTTACATATTTGTGTACAATAAACATGAAATTCAAATCAAATAAAATTTATATATAAATGTTAACTAATTTTAGCCCCGGAGTTCAAAAGATGGACAGTAATCAGAAAATGTAAGAAGTAATTTTACAATAATTTTTAGAAATTTTAAATAAAAAAATCGATTATCAATACAATAATTATTGTTTACGAAATTGTAAATACAGGAAATGGTTTATAATATTGCACCACTAATCCCTTGATAAATCCTACATTCATAAATATAAAACAAATCATTTACATTATTTAAATATAAAAATTTTTAAAAATAATACCTATTATAGTTTTTAAAATATTCTACAACTAAAATATTAAACACAGAAAAGAGAACAATCCTCATCGATTCTTTTTTACCTCGGTATCTAAATAAAATATAACCAAACCAAATGAAATCCGGCTTTTGAATAAAGTTTTAGATCCTATAACCCCCCCCCCCCCCCCCCCC